>CM053586.1:71473013-71518253 GCA_028646515.1 Pseudochirops corinnae | reverse complement strand
TAAATCAAAATCTTGTGGAAATGAATGATGCAAACTATAATAAAATTAAAAAAAAAACTTTATCTTAATTTGACAAAGAGTTCAAATATTTGCTAACTGAGGAAATTAATGAACTATTTTGTCTTCTTTGGAATGGCAATTCTTTTGCAACAATAAATTTCTCTGAAAAATGAAAAAAAAATGCATGAGAGAAGGAGATGGTAGAAGAAGCAAGAGAGGATAGAATCAAGAGACTAGCTTTAATGAGGAATAGAGACAGTAAAGATAACCTCGGTATGATATAGAAGGAAGACTTTGAACATCAATAGTGCCAGCTGTATGCCTGGTACTGTGCTAAACACTTTTACAAATATCTCATTTGATTCTCACAATAATCCTTGGAAGTAGATATTATTATCCATTTTATAGTTGAGGAAACTGAGGCAGATGAAGGTTAAGTGATTTGCCCAGAGCCACACAGCTGGCAAATATCTGAGGCTGGATTTGAATTCAAGTCTTCCAGACTGTAGGCATGGTGCTCTATCAATGGTGCCACCAACTTCCTCAAAAACAGGAAATTATCCAGGTGGTGCAGTAGATAGAGCACTGATCTGATGTCAGGAAGACTTGAGTTCCTGTGTGGACTCAGGTATTTACTAGCTGTGTGACCCTAGGTAAGTTTCTTCTTTTCAGCTTCGTTTTTCTCATTTGTAAAATGGGGATAATAATAGCCCCTACCTCCCAGTTTTGTGAGGGTAAAATGAGATAATGTTTGTGAAATGTTTAGCCCGGTACCTAGCACATATTACATGCTTAATAAATGTTTGTTCCCTTTTCCCAAGCCAATCCAATTAGATTGAAGCATGGAGTGTGTTAAGGGAAAGAATATGAGAAAGGGGGAAAGGTAGTATAGTACTAGATTGTGGAGGTTCTACAATCCCAAAGAAAACTGTTTGAACTTATTTAATCAATAAGTACCCAGTGAAGGTTTTTGAGCAGAAGGGTGACCTGATAATATTTATACATAAGAAAGATTTATCTGGCAGTGATATGAGGATGGCTTAGTGGTAGGAGAGAGTAGAAACATGAGCACTTAGAATGAGGCTCTTGCAATAGTCCCATTCTTTTTCTAACCATTTATTAAGCTCCTACTGTATGCCAGCAAGCACTGTGCTAAAGGACAAGGATGCAAAGCAGAAAGCACAACTAGTCTTTTTTTAAGCAGGAATAAAGGAGACAGATGGAGGAAATGTTGAAGTACAAGTAGTAGTTACTTGGATACTGTGATTATTTTTCTAGATTTAGATTGCTGCCTCAAAAGGGACACAAAACTTATCACCTTTTTTGTCTACTTGCCTAACATGCATTCTTTCTTTTGTGTTTCTTAGGCCTCCTTGTCAAAAAGATGCTAGTAGATGCTTCTAAGAAACCAGAACTTAATTCCCTAATAAACAATACCCGGGGAATGATTTTTTATAGTGTCCCTCACCATGGTTCCCATTTGGCGGAATATTCTGTGAACATCAGATATCTACTGTTTCCTTCTGTGGAGGTCAAAGAACTCAGCAAGGGTAATACTTATTTTGTTACTTCCTGACAACAGGGACTTGATTACTTTGTCAGATAAACGAGTTGTATCACAAAGGTTAACAGAGAAAATGCTGTTTTCAATAAATGAGCAAAAATGGAGTTTAAAGAATAATTCAGTGATCTAATTTTATGTATACTATATAGCTCCTAGCCTTCTGTGACTTTCTGGTAGCTTATTATTTATCACATTTTGCAAGTTAAAGAAAATAGCTATTAGAAAATTATAATATGCAGCTTCCCCTACACTGAAGGTCTTTATGGGGTGTAGTGTTTTGTTTTGGGGTTTTTTTTGGTTATAGTGCGCCTTATCTGTGTATCTCTTCCTATTAATTCTTGTTTACTTGTATATAGATTATTGATTTAGTGGTTTATCCATGACAAAATCTTAGTTTTAGTAAGATTTTTCCTTGTCTTTTTTTTATATCCTCAGCTAGGGTTTGTTCAAGGAATAACAATTAATTTTAATGTCCTAAGCACAATTAGAAAATAGAAGGGAAAAATGAAAGTGACATGTCTCAGCCACTTTTTTATAGTACCTGTGTGTTAGATTTCTGTGACTTTGGAGAATCACAAGTTCAGACCCTTGTAAACTAGATTTTGGCATTTTTAACATTCATTGTAGTATCAATATAATATCCAATATATTACAATATCAGTAATATTCATTATAATATTATAGTGTTTACAACCTTAGCTGGTGATTTTTTTCAAGACTTCTACTGTGCATTTCAGTTATGTGAGGTAATTTCCCTGATTGTTCTTCTTCCTTTTTCTCCTCTTCTCCCTTTCTATTCTTCAAGATCATCAAAACATAACAGAACAATTCCCAGGCCTTCTCTCTAAGTAGACCTCTGTGGTGATAGGGTTAAGGTGACACATTTATCATCTCCCTATATTAGAATGAAAATAGCTTATCTTTGTTTAGTCCCTTCCTATTGTTCACTTATCTTTATCTTTTTGTTTTTTTATTCCTGAGTTTGTACTTAATAACAGCTAATACTTATATTGAACTTACTGTACATCAGTCACTGTGTTAAGTGCTTTACAATTATTTTTTCATTTGATGCTCACACCAGCCCTGTGATATATGTGCTGTTATGATCCTCATTTCACAAATGAGGAAACTGAGGCAAACATAGATTAAGGGAGTCATGTAGCTGTTTGATTTCTTCTTCTGAAAACTGCCTGTTTATATACTTTGGCCATTCATCAATTGAGGAATAGCTCTTATTTTTATAAATTTGACTCGGTACCCTATATATTTGGGAAACAAAGCCTTTATCAAAGAAAATTAATGTAAAAATTCTTTCCCATTCTCCTGTTTTCTAATTTTGACTACATTGGTTTTGTGTAAAAAATTTTTTAATTTCATGTAATCATAATTATCCATCATATTTCCCATGAGCTTCTCTCTTATTTGGCCAGAAACTCTTCCCTTATCCATAGATCTGACAGGTAAAATTTTCCATGGTGTCCTAATTTGCTTATATCACTTTTTATGTCTAAACTATGTACCCATTTTGACCTTGTTTTGTTATACTGTGTGAGATGCTGCTCTAACCCTAGTTTCTTCCAAACTCTTTTCCAATTTTCCAGCAATTTTTGTCAAACACTATATTACTGTGGTGATTTACTACTGTGTGTTGTGTACCTGATCTATTTTACTGATCCACCACTCTATTTCTTGGCCAGTACCAGATTGTTTTGTTGATTTCTGCTTTGGAATATAATTTGAGATCTGTATTGTTAGGCTGCCTTCCTTCACATTTTTTTTTTCATTGATTCACTTGATATTCTTGATCTACAAAATAATTCTTTGGTAGTTTAATTGGCATGGCACTGAATAAATAGATAAGTTAGGTTGAATTTTAATTTTTATTGTATTGGCTTGACCTACCCATGAGCAGTTAATATATCTCCAGTTGTTTAGCTCTGTTTTTATTTGTATGAATCTCCTTCTTGTAATTTTGTTCATGTAGTTCCTGGGCTTGTCTTGGCAGATAGACTCCCAAGTATTTTATATTGTCTGCCATTATCTTAAATGGAATTTCTCTATCTCTTCCTGCTGGGTTTTTTTGGTATATGTAGAAATGTGACTTTTTGACTTAAAATAATAATAAGTTTCAAATTGTTAAGGGGAAAAAAAACTTTTAGAATAATATCTTATTTGTTTCAGTATCCTCATATCTTTTTTTCTTCTGTGGTTTTTTAGATAATGGTATCTTTGAAAAAAGTTGTTGTATTCCATGTGTATGTCCTGTTTTCTCTGTTTTCTGTTACTTTATATATATATAATTGACTCTTAATTTTCCAAGCATACATCAAATACATACTGCTAGTTAAATTTTAAAAGGTAAGTGGTCTTTTTTTGTGTATGAGATTAAATAAGCATACTGGTTCATTTTTATCTTGAATGTTTCTACAGATTGTCCTGCACTTAAAGAACTTCATGATGACTTCCTGACATTTGCTAAGGACAAGAATTTCCAGGTGTTGAGTTTTGTAGAAACACTACCGACCTGCATAGGTAGCATGATTAAGTTACATGTGGTGCCAGTGGAATCAGCAGGTATGTGCTCTTTTGCAACCTAATAGGTTTCTTGAGATACAAAGTCCCAGCCTTTGAAGAGGTTCTGTTTTGTTGGGGGGAGACAATATATATCTGTATAAAAAGAGATGCTAGAAGATTAGTAAAGGCTTCATGTAGAAGATCGGGCTACAGTTATTAAATCTGCATTTGGTGTCTTTTAAAAAGGGATATAAGGAAGATTCAAGGAAGAACTGCACAAGGTTAGAAAAATAATAGTTAAAAACATTTTTCTTGAACTTGAAATATGGAGAGACTAAAGTGGTTGGTGTCAACATCATTTTTTCCTGCTATCTGCTCCCATATTTTTATTTCTTTCAGTTCTGTCATATTCCTTCTCCATCTTGTCAAGGCAGCACTTCTCCTTCCCTCTGTTTAATCCTTTTCTTTTTCTCCTTTCTCACTAAAAGTGGACTTGAAACAAGCATCAAGAAACTCTCCCTACTAACCCAAGAAACATTCAAAAGAGAGAGAGAGTGTGTGTGTGTGTGTGTGTGTGTGTGTGTGTGTATGTGTAGGGGAGAATAAGGAATGAGTCAAGTGAAAAAGTTTGAGAAAACTTAGTTAAATTAATTTATAAATACTCCAAAGATACATTTAATTTGATCAGGTCAGAAGACCTCAAAGATAGTGGCTTTAAGATACCACTAATTGCTAATTAAGTTGACAGAATTGCAATGTGAAGGATATTATGGAAAAATTAATTAATTCATGGAGCCAGGATGGCATAGTTGCAGGAAGTATAGCAGGCTCCATCCATCTCCCCCTGCCCCAAATAAAAATCCTCCAAACCAAATTCTGATGGGGAAATCTTAGAAAAAAATCACAGTGAGTCATTTATCCAGTCCAGATTGACATAAGGAGACTGAGTTGGACACTGGGGTTAGGAGGCTATCTTTCAGAGCATGCCAATAAAAGGAAAGCCTATCTACCAGCAAGAGAAGGCTCTCAGATTCAGAATCCAGGGTCCTAACTGTGGGCATGGGGCAGGGCCAAGTATAGTTGTGTCATTCACTGTCCAGTCCCAGGTACCAATCCGGACCTGACGTTTGGAAGCTAAGAACCATGTCAGTAGGATACTCTTAAATCAGCCTCCTTCCTAAAGGATCTTCACTGTCTTGCTCTCCTCAGATTTGGGTGTTGGAGACCTCATTCCAGTAGCAGTAAATCATCTGAATATCTGCAAGCCAGAGAAGAAGGACGCCTTCTTGTACCAACGCACCTTACAGTTCATTCGTGAAACACTAGCTAAAGATCTGGAAAACTAATAGGTCCTAATTCTTACTCTTTTCTGTTGTGTGGACACGACGCTGGACATTTTTTAGATCTGTGGAGCTGAGAAGACCCAGTAGACAAGACACCAAGACAGTCTGGACTACACTGAAGACAGCAGGATGCTGCTCAGAAGTAGATGAAAGGTTGAGCACAAGCAGAGGTGGTAATACAGATCGAGTAGCTAGATTCTCTTCCATTAAGGACATTTTCTGTGCATCAGTTTATAGTCCATACTTTAAAATGGCGGCATATGAAAGGGAGCTGAAGTGTTTCTCATTTTTGCTGTGACAGGCCCCTGATCCCCACTAGAAGAAGCATTAGTGGACCTGAAAGGGCTTAAATGCCATCATGCACTTCTTAACCAGAAAAATCTGCCACTTGATGAATACTTGAAATGGGGAGCAATTACCACTAAGGACCAAAATAGAATAGATTTTGATTTTATTTTGGGTCTCACAAATGCAGCAGACTTTTAAAAAATAATAAACTTCACTTAGGCTGTCTGCATTTCAAAGCTGGCTTTTTCACATCTGAGTGACTGAACTGGCATCACGGATACAAATTAACTGTATGCTTCTGTTACTGAGGATAAATAATTTTCTTGTGTATCACCTTAAGCTAACCTTTTAAATAATGTACTATATTCTGCTGTTAACTTATTCTCAGATAAGGAGTGAGGGTTGTTGATTGATCCAATGTTTAAGTATCAAATAAACCTGTATTAAAAAAAACTGTACTTATGCAACACTTAGAACTACTCAGTGATACTGTATGATACCTAGTTTGGATTTGGCAGACATTTCCTTTCACAAACTAGGAAATTTTTTTAGAGTGGTGAAGGATGAATACGTGTGTAAGAAAACAAACAATGACTGTCGATCCTACTATTTATAAAAGTAGAAATTGGGCTATCTGAAGGTGGATTGAGAGGAATATTGTTGCATCATATAGATGTGGCAGATGGTTGAAAGTTCAACATATCTAGTTACCCAGTTGTTTGGGAAAGAACTAAGACTAGAACTCACAAAAGTAAACCTTTAGGTTTTTCTGGCCCCTACCTCTTGTGACAGTGGGATGTTTTAGTATGGAATATTTCCTTTTTATCTTCTCAATTAATAATCCACAACTAAAAACAAATGGTTTTAAAAAGTACTTTTAATTAACTTGTTAGAAAGAATGGTATGCAACTGTTTCTGGAAATCAATGCAGCAGCTCTTCCTCTTATTGAGAATAAGGTCTGGAAAAGATGTCCAACTTTGCTTCAAACTTATTTTAAATTTGCAGGCAAATTACCTTACCTAGATAGTGTGTAGGTACACTGAATGTTGATGAAAATACTAATAATAGTACTGGATGCTATATAGCACTTTAAAATCTGCAGTGTATTTTAAATGCACTGTTTTATTTTGAACATCACAATAGCTCATAAGATCAGGAATTTACCTCATAAAGATGAAATGACAGTGTGTTTACCTGCCATTGGCTTTTTAAAAATGAGGCACGTAAATGGTGATGCAAAGTAATAAGAATAATTTGAAACTGATTTGAATCAGTTCAGAAAACAGCCATTTTTATTAATAGGTTAATTAATTTCATTAATGGTTTGTTTTCAGTGCAACTTCCACAAAAGACTAATTCTGCTTTTTCTACTCCAAGATAATCACCCAATGTTCCTGACCACATTTTAATGTGATTATTTAAATGATTCTGAGAGTACCCATAATCATGATCATGTTTACGGACATGCTGGGTAGTTGCCGGGTACCGTAGGTACTACTCTTTAAAATAAGCTCCAACAAGACAGAAAGTTACTATTTGTTATTATGGACCTTAACCCCTCTCTCTTCCCTTAAAAACCACCAAGCACCTGTTTTACTGTACATATACCTTACACAGAGGCAGAGCTTGAGTTCTTCTCCATCTTCAGGTATCACAGGTGGGAATCAGACTGGAAAGTAGAATGTAATAGTCCCCTTCTGTCTTTGACATCAAGTAGATTTGCAATCTTACAGTTAACCTAAAAGGAATGAAGATAGGTATTTCTTTCTGTCACACAGAAATAGGTAGAATAACGGGTGCCAGCATTTCACGACTGCAAATACAGCACAATAATACAATGATGTTTACAATGTCTTTGCATTTGTGCTGTGTTCATACCTCACAATGCCTCCTAAGTCCTTTTGTAATTACTGGAATTTGAGGCACAAACCCCGAATTTTCATTTTTCTGTACTGTTGGTACATCAGTGTATACTTTTATTGTCATTTTGTATAACAATTTTGTGCCTGTGGGAGATGTTTAATAAAAATTTGAAAGTACCTACAGAACTGATTGAGCCCTTATGTTGGATCTTAAAACAAAGCAAATTATCTGCTAAATTGAAAGCACCTAAAAATGTACTAGAAAATTGCTTTTTAAAAAAGGTGGTATAATACTACAAAAATGATCAAAGTAAGGCTAAGAACATTAAAAGCCAGGCAGAATCTTCAGACTCAAGGTTTGCCCAAATGAGAATGAACTACTTTATAAAAATTTAAATGAACTCTATTTTAAGCACTGTTTCCATAATACAAAGTCAATGGTGATTCTGAGAGAAGGGGAATACCATTAACCATAAATTTATTCAGTGTAATCAAAATTTCACCTCAGGGACTTTGTAACTGCTTCATAAAACAGGTGATAGAGTTAAATGGAAGCATTGAGTCATAGGATGCACTCCTTTTAAATATGGCAATTTAATTTGAAAATTCTTATTGGTTCCAAGCGTAAATCAAAGTGAAATGCAAACATGGTGGTATCAAAATGTTCCTTAATCTGTTTTAATACTTAATCTGCTGATTAAAGTAGATAGAGCACTAAGTGTGGAGTCAGGAAGACCTCAGTTCAAATCCACCCTCAGACACAATTCATAGCTGTGTGACTGGCCAAATTGCTTTACTTCTGTTTGCCTTGGTCCACTGGGGAAAGAAATGGCAAAGCACCCCAGTTTCTTTGCCAAGAAAACCCCAGTAGTGATGTGGTTTGCTCCACGGGGTCATAAAGAGTTGGACATGACTGGAACAACTACAAAAGTATTTGTTGTTATGGGTTAACCTTGTGTATTATTCAAGAAGAATCAGCCATGATGATACTACTGAAATACAAGGAGCATCACATTTTTAGCCTGGGTTAACTACCATACACACAGACACAGGACAAGAAAGAATCTTACATAAGTGAGCCTTTCTATTCTCCTCTCTCTAGGCTGTAATGCACACTCAGACCACATCTAGCCCAACAACTTTATTGGGAAAAGGCTTTCATTCTCACTGTACTTAACCAGTAACTGCTAACTTAAGTTTTCCTGCTAGAATATCTTTATAAGTTTGTCAAGGCAGTAGAAGTACTTGCTTCCTTTTCAACTTTTTCTAAAAAGGTTTTTTTCTCCTTTTATAAATTAAACTATTTGCCTTATGGTGTACAAATGGCCATGTTCTCTGCTTGTTCAGGTTGGACTAAGGCTGCCAAAGCTGACAACTGAAGATTTCCAAAGGTTCTTTTCTGTCTGAAAGTATTAATTAGTCAACTGTTAGTTTTATGGCTTTTTAAAAAGAAACATTTAATAGACAATATTTACAACTTGAATACAAAAAAAATTCCACTTCAAATAAAACATCATAGGTTTTCACCTGCCAAGTGGTTACAATTTCCCTAGTACATCTTTTTCTTAATTGCTTTCTCAACACACTTGATGCATTATGGAGGAAATACTTTAATAAATTACCTTGGGTTGGATGGACGTGCACACCTGGCAGTGCTTTTATTAACATAATGTTTCAGCAGCAACAACTATTCCAAAACCTTCACAGAGATAAATTTTATGGTCCTTATTTCAACCATATTTATGTGAGTCTTAGCAGAACAAAGACAATAGCATGTTGTACTATGGAAAGGACACTGATTTTGAATCTGTAAACTTGGGTTTGAATTGAAGCTCTGTCCTTCCTTTGCTGCTAATGAGACTTACCTTGGGAAAGTCACTGGACCACTCTGGACTTCCATTTCCTGACCTATAAAATGAGGGGGAGGTTTGACTATGTGGGCCCTAGTTCTCTTGCAGCTCATACAATACAACCAAGTATTTAAGAAAAGGGGCAAAGAAAAGGAGAACTCCTTTAAAAAAATACAGGTAGAAGAGGATATTCTTGGCCATCTCTTGAATCCTGGTTCTGTATATAACATAGAAGAATGATTGAATATTCAGAGCATCTCAACCAAAAGGCCAAAATTCTCTGCTGGAAGATTAATAGGATACTGTAATGTTTTTGTTTTATCCTCTTAACATAACTACCTACCAGCTCTGGATGTCCTTGAAGCTACTCTCCCGTAATTCCTAAAAGTGGTGTAACACCATGTTTATTCTTTAAAAATCAAAGTGAATTAAGATGAAGAATTTGGGGAAACTCAATACTATTAGAGAACCAAGGTCACTAGCAACTGCTGTCCATTCTATACTGTGTCTTATTCCTATACCGTGTCTAAAGTAGGGTTTAACCTTACCTGTAAGGAAGCATTAGTCATCTAGGCTGAGCCTGAGTAAACAAGTGGTATTCATTTGTGTCTCTGTGCACATGTTTAGGGTTCTTCTGTTTTCCCCGAGTGGCCAATAAATTCCATGTGAAGAAAATCTGATCAACTCCAAGTGAAAAGCAGAAAAACTCAAGCCTAACAATTTTGAAAACAGAAACACTCCTACCACATTCAGTATTGTTTAGAGAAGCCAGAAATCAATGTGATTTTAGAGTTGGAGGGTAAAAAGTTAGAACACATGTGTATGTACACACACACACACACACACACACACACACACACACACACACGCACAAAACCCACCTAAAAGAACAAAGAAATTTTGTCTTAGGGGCTGATTGATGATGGGGCATGTACTGCCCCTCTAGAAAACTCTGGGAGGAAGGCCAGGATAATGTGGACTCTCAATTGTACACAATCACTAAACAAAGCTACTCATTTTGTGCTTACTCTGTGTGGAATATATGAGAAAAAGATTAATGAGGTTTTATGTGGTATACTAGGTACATATATAAAGACATAATTTAAAAACACATGCCAAGGATCTGTAGCAGTTTTAGGAATAGACATCACATAGGACACGGTGCAAGGTTGTTTTTTTTTTTTAAGTCAATTTGAGCTAGTGTTAAAACACTACATTGTAGGCTCAGTATAAATCCACACTCTTATGCATGTGGACAACAATCTTATGACACAGGACTAATGGAATGAGCATTTGGGCATTTGGTTCACTTTTGCTTACCTCGTCCAACACTGCCCTCCACATGTTTCCAACCACTTTAGTCTCAGGGATTTTCAGCAAATTAGTTGACTGAAGGCTGACCGTTAAAGCAAGGCCAGTTTAAAGGTACTGGTGAGCAATCTATGGTACCGTTATGTCAGCTAGTTTATACAGAAAATACATAAGTATCTTGTGACATGTAACATGCAGTCCAAATTCAAGGAGAAATGGGCTGGGGTAAAATACCCATTAGATTTGCAGTTTTTCTCTCTTAAAAATGCACACAATGAAACATTTTTTAGAGGGCAGGGAAGTCAAGGGTGAGAAAAGATGAAGGTTCACAAAGAGAAAAAGAACCCAACATGCCCAAACCTGCAACAAAGCATTTTCTCAGTGGCTAAGGTGAAGGAATGACAATTGATCCTACTGATTAAAGACAAACTATTTTTGGAAAACTGTACAAGACCAAGTAAACACTTGTCTTTTCTCCAATGTACTGTTTGAACAGAAGAGGAAAATGTCCCCATTTGACAAAGAGGGAGTTTCTTATTGAAGGGATTTACAGGGAATGATATGTGGACGGGGAAAAGGACACACAACTTTACAAGGCAGTGAGTGTCTGTAAAGGTCTCTTTGTCATGTTTTCGCCAGTGGATCAAATAGCTGCAATGCTGTCCTCTTGTCTTCATCCTCATTGAATATAACCCAGTGTTCAAAGTCTTTGTGTCCGTGGGCTGGTGAAGGTCCCACCCTAGCAGCTGGAGTACTCATTTGTGCTGGGCTGGGGGATTCCCTTTGCGGATCTGGGGTGACTGAACCCAAAGGCTCAGCACTCTTAGTAAACCAGCCAGTGTTCAATAGCTTTGGGTGGTGAAGAAGGCTCAGGAAGGGATCCCGATGCTCACCAAGAAGGGCAGCTGCCTCTGTCTTCCCTGCCTTTGTATTGTCAGCATGTAGGCTGGGCCCTGCTGAAGTGCTCAGGAGGTCTGCTTGTGAAGCAGGTGGGCCCGAGTCAGGCTGGTCGCCAGCCTGGGAGTGACAGTAATGGTTGTTGTTGTTGTTCCCGCTGCAGCAAGTCACATCCTGAAGGAGCAAACTGTTGCCCTGCAGAACCTGTAGATGAAAAGCTGCTGGAGCTGACTTCTTCCTCCTGGGGGGAACCTTGGGAACAGGGGAAGAAGTTTCCAAAGGTGGTGGCGCCGTGGCATCTCCTTCTACAGAAGCTTGTACTTCATTGCTCAGTCTTCTCTCGACAGTTCTCCCAGGCTGCAATGTTCTTGGTTTGGGGACAGGAGCAACGCGAGGGGACACCACCAGAGTGGTGTTTTCAACAGTTGGCTCTGGGGACCCAATTGGAAACTGGATGACTTGTTGCTCAAACTGCTCTTCTGGGGATAAAGACTGAAAAAAACACAATGGGGATTAGTAAACAAATGTGTAAATGGAACTTGGAAATTCAGAGTCACAGGACACTCACAGGGAGGAGAGGACAGGTGGGAATGAACTCACATTCTAACATTAAAATGTTAAGAATGACTGGCATGCTGGAAAAGGGGATAGGAATGAACCAAACAAGAAAGGCTTGGGGGGGGGGACAAAAATGGCAGCTACCTAGGAGTAAGGGCAGGTTCAGTTCATCCAGCAGGGACAGAAATGATGAAACCAAAGTCATGCTGAATGGGTGGGGGCAAACTTTTCCAGTGTGCCACATGAGGGATTATAGACTTCTTGCTAAAAATAAATGCCTCTGAAATCATTCCTCCTTTTTTGGGGTGGAAATTTTTTCTTTACTCTGCACAATATTAAAAAATCTCTTAGTGGTTTAATATGATAGCTGAGTGGGATGGCACTAAGCAGGCTGAAGGATTTTACTCATGTCACTGATGTCACAGCTATTTGAGTCATGCATGTGTTTTAAAAAAGATCATGAATATATAAACTATATGTCAATTTTACTTCCTGGCTTATGCTTCAAAATAACCATCACTCACACACACACACACACACACACACACACACACACACACACACACACACACACACACACACACACACACACACACACACCCCCCAGGCTATTTGTGCTAAACATTCCACTGTGAATGCCTTTTTCTTTTTCACACAGTCATGTTGGCATTTACTTTGGACCCTTAAGAGAAAAAAACAAAAATCCATAACCCACAATTTTCTGAGAGTATTTTACTGCAACTCCCCTGTGGCAGCCTGGATATGTGGACACAATGCTGCTTGCAATGTAATTTTTTTTTTAAGAAAAGAATAGACCATGTCAGGAAGAGGATGAGAAAGAAATATAGATGAAAGATCAGATGATGAGCAAAAGCACAGCAGAACTAGAGACCAAGGAAGATGGCAAGCTAAAGTACATAGCACCAAAATAACTTCTACTGTTTACAAAGGTGAAGAGGTGGGTAAAGATGGTCATGAATGGATTCCAATGGTGGCTAGGTCAGTGTTTACCAAATCTCTGGTTAACTAGCACATTCTGAGCTCAAACGGGGGATCCAGATGACTCTATGGGTGCAAGTCTTTGTGCTGCTACTGTCCTTACAAATTCATTTCTCTGAAGCAGTAAGCAAGGCGGAGAAGCTCGGGAATGAGAGCAAAAGACAATCTGCAAGAGAAGCGGCGACGACAACTGTCTGACCAATGTCCCTAGGCTACAACCCAGAGTGGCTCAAGCATAACTTGGGGAACATTCCTAGACATGATAAATCATTTTGCAATCAAGAAATAAAATTTGTTCATGTTCATGCTGCAAATACAGGAAACTGAGGAATGCTCAGGACCTAATCACAACTTCCTGCATTTTGAGGCCCTTATGAAATTCATCACAGCTGTGGATTGTTGAAAGAGAGTATACTATTTACTTTGGGGGGGGGGGGGGGTGTCTTTTTTTTTTGACTCATCTAGAGCCAAGATGAGCCATGGAGGGAGTCACCCAGAATAGAAAAGATAATGTGAAAAATCTTCCTGGAGGTCCGTTTATGTCTTGGATTCCTGAATTGGATAATGGAGAAAGACTCAAATTCAGCTGGTTTGTGATGACATAATATATCCCTAATTTAAAAAAAAATCATCCTCCTCCCCCCACTCTCTAACCTGCAACAACTTAAGGAAAGGAATAACAAGTTTCTTTTGTCAGCATCTTACTTTTCCTGTTCTCCGTAGGGTTGGCTTCTTAATCACAGGAACTCTGGGTGCGGGTCGATGGGGGAGGAGCTGAGTTGTCTGAGAAGACCCTGGCTTGGACACATGAGATAAGGGCTCTGGTTTGGTGGATACTTGGTTCCTTAAGAAAACTGCATTTAGTGCCTCTTCTTGTGTTCCTGAAACAGAATAAAAACGTGTTTGAACAAATGAAGATCTCTCTCCTGAGCAATAAGGGACAGGAGATTCAACCAGCTCCATTTCCAACCTGGGCTATAGTGGCCCCTCCTCAAGCAGCATGGTGGTTTCCAGCTCCTTGAGGCTCACCATCGTGGCTGAAAATTTAGTATAGACACATGATCAGTTTAGCCTACTACAACTCAACACTTTGGAGATCCAGTAGCATAAGCCTTCCTGGTAGAAAGGATTCTAAGTATTTGCCATTGGCCTAAAGCTTGGTGGCCTCAATAGTCACAATGACCTCCTAAAACAGAGGCAGACGTGAAGATACTGGGAAGATTCCTATCTCCTGTGAAGAGAATTACTTCCACACAACATAAACTTTTAAAAGGGGTTTTTGTTGTGGTTTTACCACAACAAAAATTTCTTTGTGGATTTGTAAACCTAGATGGTAACAGTGAGCTGAATGCACAGGGAAGAATGAAATCAGAGACACCAATGTAAAATGTAACCATTTTAGTCTGAGGATAACAATATACAATTAATGGGGAAAAGTGATGGTGAAACTCCAGGTGAGAACAGAGACCTAGGAAAGACTGATAGAACTGTGTTGTCCAGTTATTCTCTGGGTGACTCAAAAGAGCAGCTTTATGTCTTAAATGTCAAATGGAGCCACCGATACCTGATGACTACAGAACCAGCAGAATGAATTAACTGCCTTGCATCGCCAACTATTTTAAAATTCATTTTTGTTTGTTTGAAGCTCTCCCTCCCATACTGCGGTTATGAAGGCTTCATGCTATATACTAGGATTTTTGAGAACCGTATATTCTTTTAAAGAGAGAAAAGGGACCTGAAAATGGCCATATTACAAACTCAGTAGTACCAAAAGTGGAATCTCGAGTGGAATTTTAGAGACTACCAAGAACATTAGGGAATACTTAATTTCATATCCGAAGGGGAAATGCAATTCTTTCTCAGGCCATAGTTTCTGGTTGGAGGGAGAAAAAGGAAATTGCAGCCTTGTGGCTGGCTAAAGATTTAAAAATCTAGGGGGCTACTCAACTTACCTCCTTTTGCTTCCATGAGGCACCGAATGGCTTCCTCGGCTTCCTGAGCATTGGTAGTTTTGATCTGTTTGACATTATATGGTTTACTTATCCCAGTCCTGCCTTTAGGCTTCCGGATAAACAGAAAAGGAAAAACAGATAAGTAATCCTTGTAGACAAAATCTCCACAGCAGAATACAATGAGTGTCACCTATTGAACCTGAATAGATTCGGTTACTATATATAGCATAAAAGTTCTCCAAGTCCTACTGATGATACTTTCAAGAAAAAAATTTTCCTTACATAGAAATTTGATCCTATTATGCCTCTGGCTTAAAATCTCTCACCTTCAGTAGCTCCTTGACTGTCTATAGAATAAAGCCAGAATATCTTAGCCTGGCACTCAAGCCCTTCCACAATTTGGTGCCTCCCTTCCTTATCTCATGCTATTTTCCATGTACATTATTGACTAGTCAAACTGGCCTACTCACTATCCCCCATGCACACCCCACACTTCCCAAACTCTGTTCCATTCCTCAGATTGTTTCCCGTGCCAGGATTGCCCTGCCCCCCTCCTCCTGCCTACTGACATCCTACTCAGCTGAAAATCCAGTTCAAATGTGCCATGGAGCATCTAAGATGACATTGCTCTACTGATAATTATCTTTCTCCACCTTGGACCTCACATAGCCTTAAGTTAGTAACTTGTAAAAATATTTAATATATATTACAGTCATCCATGTATGTATGCTATCCCTTTCAGCCCCCCTCCCCCCACTTGACTTTATAAATTCCATGCAGGCTTGGGTATGTCTTATTTTATCTTTATGTCTTCCCTAGCACCTAGATAGCATGGCGCTCTACAGAGAGTGGGCATTTAATGTTTGTTGAATGAATACAAGAGAAAGCATTTGTCAGATTTCTACATTTTCCTATTGTTTGGCTCTGTTCTAAGCTGCTAGGCATCCCTGAATAAAGCAAATGAAGGGGCAACAACCAGAGCTGATGCCACTATCTCCAAAATTGAGTGAATATGGGGTTTTAAAGCAATCAGCCCTCTATTTTTTATGTCAGTTAAAAGAGAAGCAGCAATGGGTTTGCCAAAACTACAAAGCAATTTAGCCACATGGAAGCCTTGAATTAACTTAGCATTCTAGGGTATATTTTTCTTTTAAGAAGCCAACTAGAAATAGCTTTCCAAACTCAAACTTTTTAAAGGCCCATATGAATAGAAAGCACTATTTGTGGTATAGCAGAAGGGGTTGGTGTTTTGTTTTTTTTTTTTTTTGAAGAGGGAAGGGAGAAAATATGTCTGTTTTTAAAATCTGGTGCAGTACTTAGCATCAAGAAGGTTATCTAACATGTTTATCAAATTGAAAAGACAAGAATTTTAAACTTTTATTAACTAAACTTTCATTCCCAGGAGCGGGAAACAAGGTTTAAGAACAACCCTGGGAATTGGGATGTTACCATTTTGGACTCATAAAAAGAACTCACTGGCTGCTGAGGTGCTCCTGGAAGAAGCTTAGCTGTCTGTAAGATGGAATATTGCCCATGAGTGCCACAGGAAATAGATGCATCGGAAGCAGACTTTTTCACCATTAAACCAGCTGGAAGGAAAAAAAAGAGTTACATCCTCAAACCTTAGCCAGTGTCCTAGTGGCTGATGAAAGGTCCAATGAGCCATCAAGAGGAGTTCCTAAAAAGGCTGATGGTTTAGAAAACTAGAAGCAAGACATTTTTGAGTAATATTACTTATTTGGCACTGAAAAAGTATTCATATATATAGAATGTATCAGAGTTACTTCACAGTGATTTCCCCCTTTTCATCTGGTAAGAGATTACTATAATTCAGCTAGCATGGCTACTAACTACCTAGTGGAAAATTGAACTTCTCAGGATATGGTTAGAATTTTTTTTAAACAAAAAAGAAGTCTGTCAGTTTGGGTGACTTTTATATTATCATTTTGTATTTGTTAAATTGATGTTGAATTTAAATTTAAAATTTGCTTTCCTCTTGCAACCAAGATTGCTTTGGAGTAAACAAAGCCAGTGGGAATCCGATAATGAAGTCAGAGAATATGAAAATCTATGTCTTATTTTTATAAAAAAGCATAGAGAAAAGTGACACTGCCTCCTCCCCCCCAAAAAAAAACCAGAAGAGGAGAAACATAAGACAGAAAAGGGCAGATCAAATTTGTATTTTCAGAAAGCAAAAAAGTAATATTATGGGCAAAGGAGTAATTTTTAGAAAGTCAAAGAAGACCACTAGAACCATATCAAGTAACATTTTTTCTAAGCTTCACTAGGGGATATTAACAGTCATTTCTCTATTAGAACACTACCTTGGGAGGACAATGACAATATCTGAATTACAGGCTGTCTTGTCACAAGTGTGTGTGCACTGTACTACTTATATAAATGAAATAGGACCATACATGATGAACTGGATGACATGTTAGAGGTGATATCTATCTAGTCCATTTCTTTCATCTAACAGACAAGGAAAACGAAGCTCAGAGACTGCCCAAGTGACACAAATAGTATCAGGGCTGGGATTACCAGACCTTTTTTTTTTAACAATGCGATATTATTAAATATGGAACTCTCAGAGTGATTTCCTTCTTCATCAGGACTACACAATTTTAATAAAGTGAAGAGAAGTCTAGGTGCCCATCAAGCATACGGAATGAGGGAGACAGACAAAGTCAGACCTCGAGTGATGAGATGGATGGGGAAAGATAATTAGCTGGAATTTTAAACATAAAGAAATTCCCCTGTTGGTTGTGATTCCTGCTTAAAAGTGAGAAAAGCTAGAATGAATAACAGTTCTGAGAAACCAATCACTTTAGTTACTCCTGGAAATGCCTTGTGCTATCCCAGAGGCACTGGCTTCAACATCAGTACTCTTTAGTAGTTTCAGAATAGAGGAGAAGAAGGACAATAAGCCAAGTGATTATGCAGAAACACAGTTAGATACCTGGATTCAGTGATTTTTTTTTTCAGAGGTAGCATAGAGGCAAGTATTCCCAGCAGGCATTGCGGCAAACTAAAAGCAAGTGAAGTCTTACTTGGAGGGGGGGGTCTCTGTGGTGGGTGAGGTGGCCGAGGCCTGTTAGGAACAGACAGAGACCTGCTTGGAGAACGATGGCGGAAGTCCCCAACAGCTTCCAGCTCCTGCTTTAACTCTGCCAGGTCGGCATCATCTAGAGGACATGGCGGAATACGAAGAAGATGGGTATTCAAAAATGCAAAAAGGGTCAAAATGTCAGCTCCTTTTACAAGCAGGGGTAACAGAGGTAGAAGAATACGAAAAATGGTGGCAGGGGCTGGGGGTGGGGAGCGGTGAGGCCATTTGGAGAAAAGGCTTAATGGGACATAGAGAAAGGCGGCACTCCTGCAGGACAGTTGAGAGGAACTCTCCCTCCCCACCTTTTCAGCAGGGAGGGAAGGCAGCATGGGGACGAGGAGCGATGCCTGCTTGGAACATTCAGTGAACCAAGGACGAAGTCTGGCGAGTAGACCAGGTAGTCAGAGTTTTGGAAATACAGTTGTGTTGCAGTTTGAAAGGAACCACAAAGAAGAACACTTCAGGAACTGCTGAAAGCCAGGACTCCCCAAATAGTCATTTTCAAGAGGCTAAAGAAATTCCCAAATCATTTGCAAGGTGGAAATGCTGAATGTTCCTGCTTTCTTTGTTGGGTCTAAACCACTAACTAAGTTTTCATCAGGGCTTGGTATCTGGAATTTAGACACTTGACTGAGTTAAGACAATATGGGAGAGACACCCTTTCTGCCTTATTACGTAGGGCACAAAATGCAAAATGAATTCAGTTCCTTTCTTCTACGTAAGGAAGGTATATAGTGTCTACTGTGTGCCAGGCATTCTACCAGCATCTCATTTCAACCTCACAACAACTCTGGGAGGTAGGGGTTATTATTATCCCTATTTTATAACTGAGGAAACTGAGGCAGGCAGAGGCTAAGTGCCTTGACTAGGGTCACAGAGCTATTAAGTCTGAGGCTGCATTTGAACTCAGGTCTTCCTCACTCCAGGACCAATGCTCCGACCACTGTGCAAACTAGCTCCCTCATATTGCCAAGCTTTTGAACATGACAGCTTGCTTAATTTTGAACTCCACGTAGCTAAGACTAAAGTTGGGAAAAGAAGTTCAATTTCTTCATCTAGATGAGGGGTGTAATTAGAAGCACAAAAGTCTCTATTTTTCCATTAAACATTAAATATTCAACACCACCAAGGCAATATTAAACACAGTTTTACCAGATGGCAATCAAAAAGGATCAAGACTTCAACAGCCCTGCCACCTAAATACTGCTCTCCATCTGATAGAGAGATATTCAAAAAGCTGATGTGTTCTTGGATGAGTAATATTAGATTGAGAAAAAAAGCCTCTTTTTTGAGGAATCCAATGTTTTCAGTCATGTCTGTATCTCCAGTTAAGGGTACAGAAGTCCTTCTGAATGGAATCCCCTACAAGTTTATGAAATCTGAAACAGTCCACAAGGTCCCCTGACTCCTCTGGGGAGGTATAAATATCTCTTTACACCCAGGGCAGAAATTTCCTTTAACAATTTCCTTTCCTTGACTACACGGATTACATGGTCAATTTTCAGAACCTCCCACAAAGGGATTCTGGTACACAATGATCACCACAATAGAAGAATGTATATACTCATCTTTTACAGGCTTCCTACTGTCTGAGCCCTTATTACTGAGACAGCTAATGTTGTTTATGGAATTATTTCAAATAGTCTGAACACTAAAACCTGAGCTTTATGAAACTGATTCCTCTCTGCCAAAAAATGTATGTGCATACTCAGATTATATGTATACAATATGTACACATAAGAACAGCATAATAGTATTTACATACCATAATTTCTACATTATGCATAATTCCTTACATATGGGAAACTGGTATGGAATAGTTATTTTGGCATTTTACTCTCTGAAATTAGGAGATGTCTGCCTTAGATAGGGAAACTATAACCCAAGACCAGACTGTCCTGAGGACTGGACAGAAAGATCCAAGCTACCTTTGTATGGGCGAGATTTCTTTTTAGTCCAGGCTGGAGACTTGCTGGGAGGTGCTCCTGCTGCAGAAGAGCCTAGGGCTTCCAAATAATCATCTGCCGAGAGTTCTGAGTCAGTGAGGAAAGTGGGATGTTGTTCATCGATCAAATAGTCCTCATCTTCATCAAGAATGTCTCCTGGAAAGAGAAAACAAAAACAATCTCTCATTTTCCTCTTTGCTATAAAGCCCATTTCAATGTTAAGGTAGGTTTTTTCTATGCACATGCAGTTTGAGGAAACCTCCATAACACACACTGAATTTGAAACTGGTACAGTAATGAATTTTTGTGACCCAATTATCACACACCCTTCCTACAGCTCCAAACAAAAGGTTCTCAACATGGTTTCTGGAGTCCTCTGAGACTGGTCTATGCATACAACACAATTCTTATACATGGACAGTGGCTGTGACTATCACTAAGGAATTAAGAATGCCCCCAACAGAGCACTTTTAAAATACTCTTTACTTCTCAACTCTATCCTAACCTCGAATTCTAAAGTTGGGATCTTTTCCTTCCCTACCACTACCCACGAGGAGGTTCACAGGATAGCGGCTAACCTTCTGATTCATAGTCCAAACTGGAGAAATCAAAGTTTTCTTCTAACAGACAGGAGTTGGCAGTGGGGGACATGGATATCAGGCTATCCCGTTTCCGTACAATTTCTTCTTGAAGACCTTTTAGCCAATCCTTCGTTTTCGGTCTGATCTTCACTGCCCTGCCTTTAACCTAGAAAAAGCAGGGAGATTTTAAACATAGTCTTTTTAGATAAAGAAGGAAGAGAAGAAGCATTTATTAAGTGCTTACTCCGTGTCAGGAACTGTGCTAAAATGCTTTGCAAATATCTCATTTTTATCCTCATAGCAACCTAAATGGAACATACTTAAATTAGTCCCATTTTCTAGCTGAGAAAACTGAGGCAGATAGAGGTTAAGTGATTTTATCACAAATGTGTCACACTAAATTGGGGTTTTTTAAAAAATCATTTATGTAGTATTATATTTTCCCCCAATTACACATAAAAACAATTTTTTACATTCCTTTCTAAAAAATTTGAGTTCCAAATTCTCTCTTTCCATTCTCCTTTTCTCCCTTCCCTGAGACAGTAAGCAATCTGATATAGATTATATATGTGTAATCATGTAAAACATTTCCATATTAATCATTTGTAGAAGAAAACTTGAACCAAAAAAAGGAAAAAAAGTGAAAAACAGTACGCTTCAGTATGTATTCAGACTCCATCGGTTCTTTCTTTGGAGGCAGACAGCATTTTTCCTCATGAATCCTTGGGGATTGTCTTAGGAGAACACCTAAGTCATTCATAATTGATCATCATACAATTTTGCTGTTACTGTATACAATGTTCTCCTGGTTCTGCTCACTTCACTTTGAATCAGTTCATGCAAATCATGCTGTAGAGCAAGATTCTTAACCTTTCTTGTGTCATGGATCCCTTTGGTCATCTGGTGAAGCCAATACACTCCTTTCCAGAATAATGTTTTTAAATGCATAAAGTGCAGAGATTATGTAAAAAAAAAAATTATCATTAAAATAAAAACCAAGTTTACAGATCCTAGGGGTAAGAACCCTGACTTACATTATTGATTGAAGAAATGTAGATTAAAACAATTCTGAGGTACCACCTCACCCCTGTCAGATTGGCTAACATGACAGAAAAGGAAAATAGGAAAAGTTGGAGGGGATGTAGGAAAATTGAGACACTAACGCATTGTTGGTAGAGTTGTAGACCACTTTGGAACTATGCCCAAAGGGCTATAAAACTATGCATACTCTTTGACCCAACTATACCACTATCTGGTCTGTATCCCAAAGAGAAAAAAACAAAAAGGAAAAGGACCTACACATGCAAAAATATTTATAGCAGCTCTTTTCTGTTGTCTAAGAATTGAAAGTTGAGGGAATTTCCATCAATTGGGGAATGGCTGAACAAGTTGTGGAATATGACTATAATGGAATTCTATTGTACTGTAAGAAATGATGAGCAGGATGCTTTCAGAAAAACCTGGAAAGACATCCACTGGCACAAAGTGAAATGAGCAGAACCAGGGGAACGTTGTACACAGTAACAGCAATATTGTATGATAATCAACTATGAATGGTGTACTAGTTCTCAGCAATATAATGATCCAAGGTAATTCTGAAGGACTTATGATGAAAACTGCTATCCATCCCCAAAAAAGAACTGATGGAGTCTGCATATAGATCTAAGCATGATTTTTTTTTTACTTTCTCTGTTTTTCTTGGAGTTGGATTTTTGTTTTTTGGTCCATGTTTTCATTCACATGACTAACATGGGAATATGTTTTATATGACTACTGCTCTGAGCTGCTAGGTGGCAAAGTGAATAAAATGCCAGACCCACAGTCAGGAAGACTCATCTTCCTGAGTTCAAATTTATCCTCGGACACTTACTAAGTGTGTGACCCTTGGTAAATCACTTAATCCTGTTTGCCTCAGTTTCCTCATCTGTCAAATGATCTGGAGAAGAAAATGACAAAGCACTCCACTATCTTTGCCAATAAAACCCCAAATGTGGGTCACAAAGGGTAAGACATAATTGAAAATGACTGAACAACAACAGATGCTGTTAGGAATTCTCATCCCCCGTCTCAGATTTGGTTAGTTTATGAATTCTGCCTTGACTCAGCATGGCCTCTTGTTTTCCCTTGTGGGTCAAGAATTAACCACGTCAAGCCTCAGTTTCCTCTCCTGTTAGATGGGGACAATAAATGAGGAAACTAGACTAGATGCTCTCTCCCCCATCCCTGAATCCGCCAACCTCAACCTCAAAGGAATTTTGTGACAATCAATAACATAATATATATAAAGTGCTCATCAAACCTTGATGTACAATACAAACGTGAGTTATTGCCCCTATTGCCTGTCACTCCTGATCCATGAGTTCTCAAGCACATGAGAGCGGAGTTCCTTACTTCAACCCTACACAACCTCAACAATCCACAGGATAATACAGAACTCTCATCTCAAACGTCAACAATGACTTTCTTATAGCCAAATGCCTGTTCTCGATCTTTGCCATATTTGTTTTCTTCAGCACATGACGCTACTGACCACTCCCTTCTTTCTGGCTTCTTTTTTCATTTCAGAGATGCCAAACTCCCAGATCCTCTCCAATATCTCTATCTAACCACTCTTCTATCTCCACTGCCAGCCTCTCTTTTACTGCAGACATGACCTGAAGTAAATGAGTCCACAAAGTTTAGATCTCTATCCTGTTTTTTTCTTCCTACTATACTCTCTCCTTTCATAATCTCATTTATTCCCGTATCTTGAGCAGTATCTCTGTGCAAGTGATTACCAAATATTTATCTCCAGTCCTGGCCTCATCCCCAAGCTTCAGACCTGGGAGTCAGATTGGACATCTTCCTCTTGGATATACCATTAGTCAGTGGGTCAATGTGTCTAAAAATGGAAATTATCTTTCCTTAAAAAACCTTTTTCCCCAATGACTTTCCTATTTATGTCCATGGCACCACCATTTAGTTTCCCATGTCTGAAACTTCGTGTTATCTTTGGTTTTTCTCTCACCTAGCATGTCTGGTTGGTTGTTGAATTTTATCGTCTGTACTTTGCCAATTTCTCTAGCACCCTTCTCTATGATCCCCACCTCTACCCCACCTCCCCACTCTATCCTCATGACTGCCTACTTTAACTATTGAAATAGCCTTCTATTTAGTCTCACCCTTTTTAATCCCTCCTACGTACAGCTGCCAAAATGATCTTCCTAAAGTATAGGCCTGACCCTGCTCAAAAAGCTTCAATGGTTGGCTTCCTGTTGCCTTTAAGATAAAAAAAAAAATGCAAATTCTTCTGTAGAACATTTAAAGCCCTTCACAATCTGGCTCCATACTATCTTTTGAGAGTTATGACCTATAATTCCCCATCACTTAGTCTATGGTTCAGCTAAATGGGCCTATGACACATCCCTCACACATAACATTCCATCTTCTTTCTCCATGCCTGGAACGTACTCTCTCTCTTCTTGTTGGCCTTCAATTCTCAGCTCAGCTAACTCTGATAGACTGTGAAGTCCTTGAGTTGAAATCATTTCATTTCTCTTTGTATCCCCTTGCCTCTTCTATGGTGCCTGGCATATACTAAGTGTTTAATAAATGCTTATCAAGTTGACTGTTCAACAGATCTCAACTGCCTGAGTAAAGTTTAAGTTTCTAGTCAGGGAGTGCAGGCTCTCCAAAATGTAGACACCACCCAATTTTTCCAATATTCTCTTATATTGCTCCTTTGTCAGTGTGCTCCAGGATGGCCAAAGCGGAACTTTGTATCCCTCCATATACCTGGCATGGGATGCCCCACCTATGTGCCTTCATTCACATGATTCCTTACATCTGGATTGCTCTGTCTCCTATTCTTACCTTAAAATTCCTACCATTCCATATACACCACACTCCTCAAAAGTAACCTCAAGAGAAGCAGACTCATACATGGGGAAATGTAGGTGAGGGTCACGCAGGTGGCTCAGTGGAAAATATGTCTTAGTAATCTGACCTGGGGTAAGTCATTTAATCTCAGCTACTAAACCTTGGTTAAGTATTAGATCTCAAATAGAAAGAAGTCAGGGCCATTGATCATAATGAGATGAGGGAACATGTACCACTTACTCATAAGCCCAAAAAGTGGAAAGAAAACTAGGAGGAAATAGCACACACAGAAACCCAAGATGGTTCTAGATCCTACCCAGGGAGACTTACCTTCATACCATCCACATCCAAGACATTAAGGGCTGACTGGCTATCTGCAAAAGTCACCAACATCTGCCCTTGATTGATCCTAGAAAGAAGAGAGACATAGAAGTAGCATACAGGATGAATAAAGAAAAGACAGCTGAACTGGCTGTTGAACTAGGTTCCCAGTTGATCTCTGCCCTTCTGAGTGCAGAAAATTTTCTGTCAATTTGTACTGTCTGTTGAAGAGTTTCTTTGCCCAATGCAAGCCTTGATTATTAGGGCAAGGTGGTACAGGGGATAGAGAAACAGCCTCAGAGTAGAAAAGGGCTGGGTTTGAAGTCCTGCCTTTGTCTGCATGACCTTGATCAAATGACAACTACTGAGTGCTCCAGAAAATTTTCTAGGACTCTTAAGTTTAGAGAGTGGGTACAAACCTGTACTGGTAAAGGAAATGTCTTCATCTAGAAATAGTCCTACAACAATGAAATCACAGATCTGATCCAACCCTGGATTCCAGAGGATGATTATCAGGGAAGAGAGCATGTGACCTGGGAGAGAAGCGAGGAGGGAAGGGAAAGAGCAGCAGAGAGAAGGAAACTAGGAATGAGGGGAGAAGGAAAGTGGAGGTAAGGAAAGAAAAACGGGGAGAACAAGGGAGGGAAAGAGAAGGCAGAAGAGGAAACAGACAGGAGATAGGAAAGGAAAATTTCCAGGGATTTTTGAGATTTCTAGAACAAAAATGGGGTGTGCACAAAGACCCCAAGTTTTTGGAAGAGACAACTTTAAAAGGTTAGTGAAGAAAGAGTCTCTCTACTATGGTGACCAAGGCAGGGAAGGAATAGGGGAATGAGGAGAAAGACCTATGCTATAGGGTCATGGTAATTCAGTCTGGCATGAGGGAAACACACAGCCTGAGACCCACAATGAAACAAAGGTTCTCATTCCTACATCATAGGCTCATGGCTGTAAGTCTAGGGGAAAAAGAAGATTACAGAAAGCATTATACCAAATATTAGATAAAAATCTTCCAGATAGAGAAAAAATAAATAAAATAAATAAGCCACCTCACATTTAAGGACAAGTAAGAGTTGGCATATGAGTTAAATCAGGAAATAGGGGCTAAAGAACAGAAAGTCTATATACTTCTCAACAGGTAACATGTATGTCCACAATTCATTCTTAAGGCCCCAGTAACCTTGTAAACATCCTATTTACATTGTTATCAAACTTATTAATCTTGTTCCTTATAATATATAATAATAATTTTTTTTTTTACGGGTCTTATATTACTTTTGCGGGAAAAATGGAAGAAAAGAAAATGACCCCATTTTCTCCCTCAATCCTAAACTGAATGGCAAAGGGGAAGGCAGAAAACAAGAGAGAAATGGAAAAAAATCAATAGTAGGGACCAGCATGTCAAGTCCTGCCTTTGCCAAGGCAAAAAATGAGTGGTCCTCTACTGAGGCCCAGGACATCTCGGCCTTATGGCAACACACACAGATTTAGCTTCCATCGGTGCTTACCTGACAAGAATTATGGTCCCATAATTCCCTAAGGTTTGCATAAGCTCAGCCCGTAAATCCTCAGGAAACTCATTTTTTTCTTCTAGGGTTGGTGACTGGAGATTTACTACCACCGTAGCATCTAAGGGTCCTTGGAAAGAAGACACTTCCTGGAAGACTCTCTCCCGGGCATCAACATCTACTTCCTGGACTTCTACTTCCACAACAGCCAACACAGGCCTGTGAAACACATAGACAAGAGGATACAAAGGTAACTTCGAGGCAAAAAGCTCACTGAACAGAACACTGCTAGCATTTGCATTCTTCCGCTGTTTTCCTGGCTAATCTTGATCCCAATGATCGGTCCAGGAGGGAGGGGCACCACCCACCCAATCTACTTAACAAATGAGTCAGGTTTTTTGTTTTCATTTTCCCAGGAAGAGGTCCTGGGAGAGGAATATTCCTGCTCTTTAATTATTTTAGTCAGCATTTAGAAAATAACCATCTCAGCAGGATCTTAAAGACTATTTAATTACCGAGGACTAAAACTTAAGAGTTTTAAGTCAACCTAGTGTTTAGCAGCAGCTTATGTATGGATCAGGTGAGGGGAGTTACATCTGAAGAGTGAAGGAAAGATATGATATGCCCATTCATTATCGATTAAGAAATAAATTGGTGATGCTTAGCTGAGGGATAGGTAGGTGGTGCAGAGCACAAGCCCCGGAGCCAGGAAGACTCATCTTCCTGAGTTCAAATCTAGCCGCAGACATTTACTAGCTGTGTGACCCTGGGCAAGTCACTTCATCCTGTTTGCCTCAGTTTCCTCATCTGTCAAATGAACTAGAAAAGGCAATGGCAAACCAGCTCAGTATTTTTGCCAAGAAAACTCCAAATGGGGTCAATAAAGAGTTGGACTGGACTGAAATGACTTAATAACAATAACAACCGAGGAGCAGACCAGACAAAAGGAAAAGGGTGGCAGTTCTGCCCTTTACAAACTGCAAGGATACAGGATTGAGAGCTAGAAGGGAGCTCAGAGATCATCTATCACGTACAGCCTGTGTGACCTTGGACAAGTCACTCATCTCTTGACTCTAGCTTTCTCATCTGTAAAATGATGGGGGTATGTGTGTGTGTTGGATTCTGTGGCCTCTGAGGTCCCTTCTAGCCCGAGATCTGTAATCCCACGATCTAGTCCAACAGTCTTGTTGTACATATAGGAGAAGCTAAGGCCTGGAGAGGTTCAATCACTTGTCCATATTGGCGTAGTTTTGTAGGGGTAGGCCTGGGCTTTCAACCTAGTTGTCTGACTCTAAATCCAGGCCTCCTTTTCAGCTCTTAGCACAGTGCCTGGGCACATAGTAGATGATTCAAAAATGTTTCCTGACTTGTTAACTATATTCTGCTCATACTCTACTCTACTCTACTATAGTATAACTACTATATTCTACTATACTACTCACACCTATCCCCCCAAAACCCACCCAATTCTCACTAGAAAGCACCTTCTTGATGCTATGCTAAACATTAAAGAACTGTTTCTTAGTGTCCATTGGACTGAATGGCTAAGATCAACTAACTACTATTATATCATTATTTTAATTGATCCAGGACCATATTGTTTTGGGTACCTTGTCTTCCTACACAGACAACAACCCCTCCTCCCTCCAAACTTCCCCCATGCCCCAGGGCTTTTCTTCTTGTGAGATTCTTAGGCATCTCCTATAAAGCCTTCATGGAGGATCCCCCCAACTCGCTATAGCCATCCTTGTTTTTCAGAAAAGCATTTTCAGGAATATGAATATACTGCATGTGTTTTCATTTTTCACATTGCATTCCAATTCCATGAACTCAAGGAACTTTTGTTCTTAAATTTTATAATGATGAAAAATTCAGAAAAGGCTTTTTAAAATAATATTTATGATATCATATTCAGGAAACAGCACAACCATCCTTTATTTGTACTTGTAGCTTTGAAATGAGGAAGTTTAACGAAAGCTTGTAAATACTTGTAAATGCCACTAATTCAGAACATGTTTAAAGTTTGTTTTCATTAAGATTTTAAAGGGTAAAGATGAGCTTACAGCAAAAACCAGAGTGTTCCCAAACACAGGGTCATAAGTTGGAGTTGGAAGCTAGCTCAGAGGCCATCTAGCCCAACATTGCTGTTTAAGAGAGGAGGAAACTGAAGCCCAGGGAATATAAGGGACTTGCCCACGTCCATCCAGTAACTAAGCATCAGAGACAAGATTTAAACCCATGTCCTCTTTCTCTACATCTGGGCTTCTTTCCACTATATTATTCTAAAACCACTTTAGCAGCACCCAAATGATTTGCTAATTTTATCTTTTTATCAGAGCAGGTACAAAACCCTTAGGCTTTAATTTTAATCATGTGAAAGTAAGAAAACAACATTTTAAAAATAGGGTGGGGGAAATAAGTCCAAAAAAGGTAAGTGTAAACAGGCTATGGTATATTTCCAATGATGACCTATATTCAAGAAGTTGTCTATGGGATATTGTCTCAAAAATGTATGACTAGAAAAAGATGTGCACTGGTTGTATAGGGAACACAAGGAATCTAGATAACAGACAGCCTGAGTGTTGCTCTGAAGCCTTCAAAATATAATTGAGGCATGCAACTAAAAAAACCTAGAGAAGGATTTAAAATCCTCAATTTTATTAGATACCAAATTGGAAATCCTGAAAACCAAAGGAGAAATTAATAAAGCTGAAAGAAAACAATAAATAAAATTAGGAGCTGGTTTTATGGGGGAAAAACACACCAATAAAATAAACCACTGGTTAATTTCATTTTAAAAAGGAAGAAAACCAATAGTATCAAAAATGAAAACAGTGGATTCATCACCAAAGAGGGAGAAATTAAAGCAATTAGGGGCTATTTTGTCCAATTATATGTCAATAAATCTAATAATTTAAGTGAAATGAATGAATATTTACAAAAATATAAATTGCCCAGATGAACAGAAGAGGAAATAGAATACAAAATACAACTGAGCATATACTATATGGCAGACCTACTGGGAACCTGGACAGAATCTCATGGATGAGGAAAAGTCAGGATGGAATGTGAACTATACTCATGGAGGGAATACTCTGATTGATTTGATCACAGATCCACTAAAGCATTAAGATTCTAATAATCAAATATTTTTCAATAATTCAGATTGTCCTTGTCCTACAGAAGTCTAAATTGCTGAAGCTTTAAAATATCTTCCAATTAAAAAAAAAAATCTGTTCTGGGAAACATGACAAGTCCCTTATCATAAATTTTAGGTTCCAGCTTCTTTGCTCCTTCAAACAATTAGCGTCACCTCTAAATTGTACCAACATCAACAGACCAAGGAATTGAAGGAAAATATTAAGAAGGTTGAGCGAGCAGGCAACGGGAGGTGGGGAAGAGACCATTACAACCCAAGCATACAAAGGAAATTAGTGACAGAAGAAGAAGCTGACAGAAGAAGCCCTAAAAGCATGTATTTATCAAAAGGCAGTTCTATTTCAAGGCAGCTGAAAGAACATGTGTCTATCAAGGGTAGCCTCAGATTACTTTAATTCTGACGGTCAACCTTTTTTTTTTAATCACCAACTCCTTTCTGTTTTGACTCCAGTTCCTGTAAAGCAGGGGTTCTTAACTGAGGACCCTGAACCTGAACGGGGGGAAACTAATCAACAGGTTTATATTTTCATTAGTCTCCAAATGATATTTATGATTTCCTTCAATTATGAACACGGACAACAAACCATTATTTTGAGAAGGGGTCACCAGTCTTCACCCATACTGCCAGAGATGCCTAGGACACAAAAATGGTTAAGAACTCTTGGTGCAGAGGGTGACACTGCTCTGGTATAATACTGTCTCTGTTATATTTCTAAGAATTTCTGCTCTTCTCTTCTCATTTGCCTTCACCAGCTATCTCCATTGTACCAAAGACAAAAGACAAAAGAGTGTGCAAAAGACACACTTTTTTTTGGTAGCCCATCAGTATTCTCACATGTCAAGCAGAGAACAATGTTCCATTCTCTATGCATAAGGCCTCCAGTTCTGGGATGGCTATCAAAGATGTAGGAGAACAGAACTGGCATTTTCAAATCATAAGTGACCCCACAAAGTCCATGTCCAAGCTGTTAAAAACCCTGAAGGTAAAATGTTTTGAGGCACCTGAGCCCCAAGAAGGATGTTACCTGTGATCAGAAGCCTGAAGTTCTGCTCGGCCATAGTACATAAGAGCGCCAGGAGACCAGGTGTGTTTGATTTTGTTGTCAACATTTAAATCGTTGTCTAGAAGGTTGAGCTCTCCGGCTAAAAGGAGATTCCATTTGTGGGATGCACAATTAAAAAAAAATACACACATTATATAACATTTAAAAATGGAAGTGCATAATGAATAAGAAAAAGTAAGTTGTATTTCTGAATCCTTCTACTATTTCCAAAGTACTAGATGAGTTTCTTATTTAATCTTCACATGGGAAGTGAAATTATTATTGTTTTCATTTTACACGTCAGAAAACAAGCTTAGGATGCTTGTATTACTATGGCAGAAGATGGGACTTGCACTCAAATCTTGACTCCTCATGCCTTTACACTCTATCACAACTATTTCCCTTATTCTAGGAGTGTACTTTCTAAAACACTCATTCTCTTAGCATCCCCCACCTCCCTCATAAAGCCATACGTAGCCCTACCCCCTCAAGCTATAGGTCTCCTTTTTCCTTTCACTGGTGCTGTCTTCACTTCCTTATCTAACATAAGAGGTATGGCTCAGACCCTTATGAGACTCTTTCCTCAAAGGCTCCAATGACTACATTTCTAAATTACTAGAATACAGGCTCCCATGTATCACACTCAACATGTCCAAAATGGAATTAATTTGCCCATAAAACCCGGTCCTCCTCTTAACTTCCCAGTCTCAGTGATGGTGTCTCCATCCTTTTGGATACAAAGGCTAGAAGGTTTATCACCAGCTTGATCATTCCTTCTCTTACATCCCTTATTGATTCTACCTTTATATCCCTGCCTTATCACTAACCTAATTCAAGCCCTTATACCTCCTCTTGCCTGGACTACTGTTAACGGCCTACTAAATGGTCTCCCTTCTTCTTGTCCCCTGCTTCCCAAATCCATCCTAAAGACAGCTGCCAAAATAACTGACACATGGGTTTGACATGACTTCCCTGGTTAAAAATCTTCAGTAGCTCTTGACTATCTATGGGATAAAATACAAACTCAACACTCAACACTGACTGCTGATATTTAAGACCTTCATAGTCTGGCTCCAAGTTACTTTCACTGACATGTTACTTTACTCCTCCTTTTCACGCACTCACTCACACTGGACTACAGTCATCCCCTCCTCTGTTCCTGTCTATGCCTGCACTGGTGCCAGCTGCCCTCATGCCAGGTAAGCATTCTCTCCACATCTCTACCTACAGAAATCTTTCCCTTCCTTTAAGGCTCCCCCCCAAGAAGTTGTCTTCTCCAAGATACCTTGTCTGATACCCTTAGCAGAAAGCAATCTCTCCCTCCCTTCTAATGTCATTAACTGTACTTTGCCCAGACTCTTACCCTTTTTAAAAATGATATTCTTTCTTGCATGATAATTATTTCTGTAACCATCCTCTTCCTTTTTAGAGTGTAACCTCCTACAGGGGTAGGGGCTGTCACTTTTCATATTTTGACTCATAATGTCTGGCACAGAATATTGTTTAATACATATTTGTGTAACTGAACATGGTAAAAACTAAGCTAACATCACCATTCACCCTAGCATACAAGTTCAAATTTGGGAGATGCTGGTTCACACGGCTTTTATGGATTCATATCCTCACAAAGGGCACCATGAATTTCAGTAATGCCTGCATTTCTTTGTAGTATAAATGGGGAAAAAATCCTTTCTAGGTCCATCAAGCTTATCATTCAAGTTTCATGGCATCCTTCACTATATCAAGAGATGAAGCATTTTGCTTAGGGAATAAACTGGGGGATGAAATTGTCCTGTGGGTCTGAGAATACTTATTCTGACAAGCCCCACTTGAAAGAGCTTGGCATGGTGACATATAACATGTAACTGCTGAGTAAATATTAACTGAAAGAAAATGGATTTTTTAAAATCTGCCTGAGTGCACACATTTCCTAGCCTTGAGTTCTAGCATATTTCCCATGAGGGAAGCTTAGTTTGAGTATCTTGCTCACTGAAAGGCATGTGCAGCTCTCACAATTTTCAGTCATCCCGAATGCCAGGCAGATCAAACAAGAAGTATTTGTTGGGTGCTAAAATAGTAAACTCTATCTACCCATCTAAGTCTTGACTTATACTCATCTTTTACTTCTGAATTAGCAGAATTTAGCCAAATAGAATAAAATGTTAGTAGAAGGCAAGTGATTTCAATGAGCTAGATAAAGGACACGTATGTATAGCCATGTGAAAGGGTAAAATTAGACTGCCAGAAAGGGAGAAAGATGACAAGTCACATTTTTTGGGAAACTAGCATCCTTTTCTCTTGGCCAGAACTAAAATGGGACGGTAGAACAGTGAGAGGTAGACGGTAACAGTAAATCTCATGCTCTTAACACAGTCCAAGTGAAGATGGTTTGAAGAACATGATCTCTCAAAACCTGATGCCCAGATGACAGACTTTGGGCATTCTAGGCATGCTTATGTTATCTTTCACAACAAGAATCTGGTATTTTTTTTAGGATATAAGGTGGGAAGAATCAGGGATCTTAATAAGAGCACTATGCTTAGTACGTAGAAGTTTGTCATTGTTAGTTAGGTTTTTTCTAAAAATTGTACTCATTCTAATTTGCCCAACATTGCTAAGTCTTTCATTTTCACTGACCTGTTTTATCAAGAGGATGTTTTTTCCTCCACCATAGTACCCTGTCAGTCCAGGCTGGGGTTCGACACTTATCACTTGTATCATAAGCTTCTGAGCCAACATCATATTTGTATGTAGGTCCAAAATTAATGGTACCTTCATGAAAGTCCTTAAAAATCTACGAAGAAAAAAAAACAATCAAAAGTACCATCTCAATTCTTCCAGATTTTCTGTGTCAAATGCAAAAATATGTGCATTACCAAAATACTGCATGTTAATACAACTTAACACAATCTTTATGCTAAATTTATAAGTGCCTTATAACAGTTTTGAAATTGGGAATGAAGGTGTTAGAAAAAATACAAAAGCAAAAAGTGTTGGCCAATAAGTCATCCATCTCAATAAACAGAAACTCGTAATTAAAGTGAGTAGGCAATATGATGGAGTAGAAGGAATTCTGCTTTTGAAACCAGGGGGACATGGGTTTGAATTCCAGCCCTGCCACTTTCAACCTAGGTAACTTTGGGCAAGTCACTGAACATTTCTGTACTCAGTTCCCTCATCTGTAAAATAAAGACATTCCAGTTCTAAAGTCCTACAATCCTTCTCTATTTCTCTGCCTCTCTTCAACAACATCAATCATGGGATGTGGTGAGAGATGCTCAGGGGACATTATGACTTTGAGAGTTTACCAGATACGGAAATGTGAGAGCAAACAGTATCATAGGGCAGTACCTTTGCGGTGGATTTCTTTATACATACAGCTTTTCACTATCAGTGCTGCTGGTCAGGACAGAGACAACATAGGAGAAAATGTCAGAGAAACCCCTCTCTCATTATAGTCCAGAAATTCAGTGTTCCCTTTGAAAAATATTTATTCAGGACCATTATCAGGCATGAATCCATGAAACTTGCTCTTCCTGATTTAGCCCATCCTACCAGAACCACAACAACAATAATAAAGGCCAATAGATAGCACTTTTGCAGATTTGCAAAAAAGATTTGCAGAACATTTTACATATACTATCTCTTTTGATCCTCTCCCCTTCTCTATCATAGTCCCTAATTTAGAGATAAGAAAACAGAGATTGGGAGGTCTGGCAACTATCTGAGGCCACATTCAAACTCGGGTCTTCCCTGCTCCAAAGTCTAACAGTCTGCTGTGTAACTTAGCTGCCTCAATGAGACCAATACATATTGAAAGGGCTGAAAAGAAAGGTACTGAATGATACAGAATTCACAGCTCCTACAGGATTCAGAATAGTTATAAAATTTCTCCTACTGAGATTCATGATTCGAGGATCCCCTGAAGGGAAATATATATAGTCTTAAAAGTCAGGAAACAGGAAGAGATTGAAATTATCACTGGATTATAGATTTAGAGATGATAGATGAGAACTCTGAGGTCTAGTACTCTAATTCCTTCATTTTACAGATGCACAAAGTGAGGTTCAAGGACATTAACTGACTTAGTAGTAAAATGCCATGATTCAAACCCAATGTAGCATTCTTTCCATCATGTCACATTGACTCCTCTGAGTCAACCCTCCAGGGAAGATATATTTTGAAAATGGTTTGAAATATAATTCAGCATTTTAAGTCCTATGGGTGGAAAGAGACCATCCCACCAATAAAATATCCCCCATATTTAATGTATTATGAATGCACATAAAGTCACATTTATGAATGTATTCAGCCTCTACACACACATACAGAGGACAAACTTAATCAAGGCTCCCCAGACCACATTATCTATTTTATAACCCTCGTGTGGATGCATTCCTAGCCCAATAGGCTCTGCCCAAGTATGGAAAATCATTTAAGGTCATTCTGATAGTTACAACTGACTTTAATAAAGTAGAACCAAATACCATGCTGTGTTCTGCCTGTTACTGAGACTTGTGAGCAGTATGAATTTTGTTTTATTGGCAGCCAAAGCTCGTTTCCTCTTGGGCAAAACATCTCCCTGCTTAGCTGGAGTCAGAAGTAACTTTATTATTAGTGTAATTGCCAATCCTCTGCCAAAGTTCTCCAAAATGTGTCTCATCATATGAAACTACTCTTTTGGATCTGGAAATGAACAAATTTTTTTGCCTATGAGTCATATTACACTTGAGTGAGAAAGGGAAGGGGAGGGGAGGAATATGTGTTTGTGTGAGTATATGTGTGTACACATAAACACACATATTATATACACTCTCTTTTGTGTTTCAGTCATTTTCAGTCTTGTCCTACTCTTCCTGGTGTTTTTCTTGGCAAAGATACTGGAGGGGTTTACCATTTCCTTCTCCAGCTCATTTTTCACAGATAAGAAACCGAGGCAAGCAGGGTTAAGTGACTCACTCAAGGTCACACAGCTAGTAAGTATCTAAGGCTGGATTTGAACTCAGGAAGATGAGTTTTCCTGACTCCAGGCCTGGAGCTCTAACCATTTTGCCACCCAGCTGCCCACATATACTCTCCATTTCAAAAATAAGGAAGCTTAAATTCAAAGAGTTCAACATCACATTCCTTCATTGCTCCCTAGGCCATACTCTTCACTCTTTGGGTCTTTCTCTATAATGCTCCAGAATCCTCTTTATCCTAGAGGATCACTCTACACTAAAGCTGTACCCAGGAAACAATCTCCTCCCCTGAGCTCTCTCCCTCAGATTGGCTGGTTCCTCTCAAGGACTTACTCTTCAATGCTCAGGAACGAGTATTAATTCTCTTTTTCATGTGGTCTTCCACCATTAGAATGTAAGCTCCAAGAGGGCACGTACCATCCTATTTGTATTACCAAAGCTTAAATCCTTGTTGGCTTGATATTGCAGAGATAATAAGAGACAAAGGCAGGATTTGAGCTTAGTTTCTCAGACTCCAAACTCAACATTAGGCAATCTCCTATATGATTATTCATTGCAATGAGCCAGTTAAAGCTAGTTTTCAGGAAAGAGTGTTCCAAAACGAAGCAACTACCCCCAAAGTGACTTACTTTTCCACTGGATTTCTGCAGCTGTAGTTGATCAAATTCTAAAAGTTTCTTCCAGTCTTGTCGCTTAACAAAATAGAACACTTCTTCATAAGTAAGATCAATCCGGTAATTGAAATCCCCACACCAGAAGACGTAGTCATGAGAAAAGACACTTCTTCCCTAGTTATGTGAAAACAAACAAGAAAAACAAAGTATTAAGAAAAGCATTTTTTAAAACAGTGTGATACTGAAGGGAGGACAGATGCAGGATCGCATTATAAAATTGGTTAACCAAAGTGGCATATAGAATCAGTCTTTTTGAAAACAAACAAAAATAAAAACTTTATCACCTCAAAACCTAAACTTCCTTCTTAGACATTTTCAACTAAGTACTCTATTTTGTACTAGTTATTATCAAATGGTTTGTAAAGGGGTTTCAATTATAAATGGAAAGCATATCTAAAAAGAAAGGCAAATTATTAATAAGCACTTTTTAAAAAGTTTAAACTCTCCAAAACTAAAAAAGACACAAATTTAACTTTGAGATATTATTTCATAGCCATCGAATTAACAAAAATATAGAGAAACAAGGAAATTACATGCTGGCAGAGTTGTGGAGAAACAGGCACAGTCATTCATTCATGGGAGGAGAATTGCAAATGCTGAATTTTGGGGGAGAGTAATCAATATGCAGTATCAGCTCAAAGATTTTCAAAACACTACTTATTTGTAATTGCAAAAACTGTAAGCAACTTAAGTAATCAACAGTAGAGGAATGACTAAATAAATGCCAAGGGAAGGGAGCACACCAGACCTGGAGTCAGGGAGATCTGAGTTCAAATCCACCCTTAGACACCTACTAGCTGTATGACCCTGGGCAAGTCACTCAACTCTGCATCAGTTTCCTCATCTGTAAAATGAGTTAGAGAAGAAAAGGCAAACCACTGCAGTATCTTTGCCAAAAGAAAAAATAAACCCAAATGGGTCATAAAGAGGACTCAAACAACTGAATGATAACAACAATGATTCTTTAGAAGAGCCTGGCTTGGAGTCAGGGCAATCTGAGTTCACATTCTGCTTAAGATAGGCTTCAGTGTGTTCTCCTTTACTTTATTAATATGTTTTACATTCTAACATGACAGATTAACCCAAGCACTTACTGTTACATAGTAAAAATGAGGTTTAAGGAAATTTCCTTATTGATCCCACTTGCTTCTCAAGCACTGGTCTCCCCATTACCTGTATGGCATATTCCTCTGTGAATATGTGACTTTCCCACGGCAGGCAGGCAGACCACTGCTGGATGGAGTTTAGACAGCAATGGGCTAAGACCAGTCTTTAAACTTTCTCTTGTGCCATTTTGCACAATGCTCTGCACAAACTATGCCACAGATGCTTGTTGGATTAAATCCCTTGACGCTCTAGAATAGTGGCTTCTAAACTGTAGGCTATGGAATTATTTCAAGGGGTTCCTAAGTCCACATAGGCACCAAGCAAGGTCATGTGGCTCTTTAGTTTTGTCACTAGAAATTTTCTCAATCCAAACAGTGTATTAGCTGAATTAATGGTATTGCTATCCTATCCCCACTACCAAGCTCATTACTGCCCCCATCCAGTCCCCACCCCCAAATAAAAATAAGCAAATAGTTATTCTTGAATGTACCTCCACATCACCTAAAAACATCCGTTTAAGGCTTTGTAGCTCTATTCTCTGTGATCCTCTGCACCCTTTCCCCAGGGGAATATGATCAGGTTAGGCAAAACAAAAATAAACCATATGAGATGTATGTATGTATGTATGTGTGTATATGTAATATATGTTATATATATATATATATATATATATATATATATATATACACATATATATACATACATACATATAAAACTATTTTTGTTATATAACTATATATAGTTTATATACATACATATATACATTATATATATATATATATGTATGTGTGTATACACACACACACATTTATTCTGTTTTATTTACTATTGCTCTCTTGGAGGAAGGCTAGGTTGTTCAGTGGATAGAGCTGCTGAACTTGAAGTTAAGGAAGACCCGAGTTCAAATTCTGTCTCAATCATTTAGTAGCTATGTGACTGAGCGAGTCACCTAACCTCTTCAGCCTCAAGTTTCCTCATCTATAAAATGGGGATAATAATGGCACCTACTTCACAGGGTTATTTGAGGATCAGATGAAATAAAATAAATAAAGCAATTTTCAAACATTTAAAGCACTACATAAATGCTTGTTATGGTAAAAAAAAAAACAATATATATTTATATGTGCCATTAAAAACAATTGCTATATATTATATACATATAGTGTATATATACACACAACTATAACTATATTGTATGTATATATTTATATTAAATATAACTACATAATTATAAACAAACCAAAAAGCTTATTTTAAAAGAATTTTTAAAACTCTGCCACCTTAGAGTTCAGTGTGGGCCATTAAAGATGCTGGGTTTTCTTCCCAAAAGCTCAGCAAGAAATAAAATCATGCATTTAAAAGAACACTGTGATATAGAGTACATGCCAAACTATTTCCCAAATTAACTTGTATTTTTCCTTATCGAATGAAGCCCCCAATACAACAAAAGTCATGGCACAAAATAATGAAGAGAAATTTCAGGGCTGAAATTTGAAAAGCAACATACAACCCAGTAAGAGTACAAACGAGGTCAATAAAGTCACGGTCAGGGGCTCAATATCTGTGATTCAGCTCCATGAACAGCCTTCATCATGTTATTTGGTCATGAGAACCATCAGGCAAATATGTGGATGGCTAAGTGTGAGACCCAACCCCACTGGGAACCACCCAAGATTCTTACAAAGGAAAGCCAAAGTACCATCCCAACTCAAACAGCACACTAGCCTTGCTTCCTTAGGAAAGCACCATGGACCTCCCTACCATCACTAGAGGGCAACATTGTGTATGCTATGGGCAGCTTCTCCCAGTTGTCTCCCCATTACGGACTTCTGTATGGGGTGAAAGGATTTTTAAACATGAATTCAATCAGTTTTTATAGTGGCTGTTCTTATCTGAGTTCTACAGGAACAGCAGCCATACTAATAAATGCTGAGATGCATCATAACATGTACATAAAAATTTTGAATCTTGGGAAAAATTGCACTTTATCCTAATTAGACTCAAGGGTTCTTTGCTAAGTTGCCCAAGATATCAACACAAACCACTGGTGTATTTTGACAGTATTTCTTGTGATCCTAACATTTTATTTCTTGGTAGAACAGAAATGATGCATGAAAAAATTTACAGAAGGACAGAGATACACAAAGGATGGACGTATACAAAGGACAAACATATGAGGAAAAATGGAGCTCAGTGGACAGAAATGACAGGAAAATCACCTAAGATGTATGCCACTTCCTCTCTTACCACCACCACCTCGGCCATCACCATATTCCACCAGACACCAAACACCCCATGCTAGTTTCAAGGTTTGGTCCACTAAATTCTGATTTCTTAGATATGGAATTTCTTACCATGGGGAAACTAAGCTTCTGTGTGATCTCCTTATAGTCTTCATTCCTCTCTTTCACCTGTGACTGTCCAGCAGTCAAATGACTACAAATAAAACAGAAGCTAGTGCTGTGGAACTGAAATCGGATGCCAACGGCGCCTTTGTTCCCAGCTTTTCCTCCCATGCCAGTCTTCACTGTGTCAATTGCTACATCCCTGAGGCACAAGAACAGCAAAGAAAAAAAGTTAATTTGATTTCTCTATGTCCAGAAAGGAAAAACCAGAACCACCTACTTGGCACAGGTGATTTATTATAAAAGAGAACACTCAAAAATCCCTTCATACTACTTTTCCAATCACATCTTCAGGAACCAAGTAATACTTTACTATACTCCTGTGAAGACCTTCCATTTGCATTATCCTATTATATAGATTTCAGATATCTCTATATGATGATATCTTTATATGACACTCACTTTTTTGCCCTTTTTGGAGGGGGAAGGCAGGGCAATTGGGGTTAAGTGACACGGCTAGTAAGTGTTAAACGTCTTCAGGTTGGATTTGACTCAGGTCCTCCTGACTCCAGGGACGGTGCTCTACTCACTGCTCTACCTAGCCACCCCATATGATGCTCACTTTTAACCAAGCCCTGTGTCACAAAAAGTACTTCATACAAATGAAGAAGCCAAGGATTCATTCATCCTTTCTCTGTATCTGCTTTTTATTGTTTGATTCCTCTCTACTCCACCCCCAGCAAAAATCCGAGTTCAGATTGCTGGGAGCACTTAGTCTGAAGGGCGTTATTGTGACCCAGAGGTGGCCATGACCATAAGATACTCAGGAGCGTCCATCTAAAAACAGGGCATACATTCTGGAGAGCAATCTGGAACTATACCAAAGGACTATAAATAAGTGCATACCCTTTGACCCAGCAATACCACTTCTAGGGCTCTATCCCAAAGAGATCAGAGAAGTGGGAGGAGGACCCCACGCACAAAAATATTCATAGAGGCTCTTTGTGGTGGCAAAGAATTGAAAAACAAGAGGATGCCCATCAGGTGGGGAATGGCTGAACAAGTTGTGGTATATGAATGTAATGGAATACTATTGTGCTATAAGAAATGAGGAGCGGACGGACTTCATAATAATCTGGAGAGACTTACATAAACTGATGCTGAGTGAGAGGAGCAGAACCAGGAGAACTTTGTACACAATCATAGACACATAGTATGTGTGAGACTAACTTCAATAGACTGGGCTCCTCTCAGCAATGGAAGGTTATAAGACAATTCCAAAGGACTCATGACTGAAAGAGATATCCACATCCAGAGAAGGGGATGCAGAGTCTGAGTGCAGATTGAAACAAACTACTTGCTGTGTTTCTCTTTCTTGTTTTGTTTTGTTTCCTCTTTCCCACTGATCATTCCATCAGTTATAATCCTTCTTTACAACCTGATTAATGATTAATGTGAAGATATTTGTACATCCTATATCTGAGTGCATGCCGCCATGATGGGCGGGGAGGAGAGGGAGAGGGATAAAATCTGAAACTCAAGGGATTGTGGAACTGAATGTTGTAAACTAAAAGTAAATAAACCAATTTAATTTAAAAGAATAAAAATAAAAATAAAAATATGGCATATTTGGAGAACCAGGACTATGATGGCTACTTGCAAAGGTCTCCAGAGATAGTTTCAAACCAACCTTTGTTGAGTGAGGATTCTAGTTTTCAGTAACCTGAACAAGAGAGAGAGGGGGCAAATGTATGCCATTTCAAGTATGTTAGTTTTTAATATTTTAATGGAAAAAAGCATTGACGGGGAGCGCTCCTGATACAGCAAAAACTCAACTATCAGTCTCTTCCTAGTTATTACTCAGATGAAACTTGACAATGCTATCTGGGGGAACAAGTGTGCTTACTCAACAAGCCTAAGGCCAAAGGGACTATTTATTCAATGAGGGCATTGGTATCAATGATCTTACGCCATGTTTCTGAAATGCACAGCCAGTAATTATCAGTGCTTTGTGCTTTCTCACCAAGACCCTTTGCTTTCAGATAAGAACACTAAATCAGTCAAGTCAGTCACATTAAAAATTATTGTCATCCCAAAGGATATCCAGGTAAAGGGAAACATTAAAAGTTTAGTCTCTTGAAATCCTTTACCACGGAAAAGGATTAGAAAACTTGAGGAGCAGGCTGTGTTGTTCAGAAATAAGTGTGCTATTTAAATGCTGCTATGGTTTGTGTCCTTAGGGTCCTCTAGGGATGCTGACTGAGGCGTTCAACAAGGTACAAACATATTTAATTAGGGAAGAAAAATTCTTAGTGCCAACCCTTTGGGGCCATAAACCATATTAACCAGGAAGAGACTGGGGAAGATGCAAATGATGTGCCTGGGGCCTGGACTCAATCAAAACTTAGGTAGATGCCTTGAATGAAATCAAGAGTGGGTTCATCTAATGTAAAATGCTTCTGTTTAGAATAATTCAGTAAGCATTTAACAAGTGTACCTACTATGTGTTGGTACTTGGGTTGCCAAAATAAAAAGATAATAATCCCTGTTCTGAAGGAAGTTATAGTCTATGGGGGTGGGGAGGTATTGTCTGCTAGGAAGAGAAACTTCTTAGAAATTTAGAAGATTTTCACTTTCAGGAAATAATAGTAGATGACAGTTGCAGAAGTCTTCCATTTCAATACATACTGAGAACTCTATTAAAGGGAGATAAAAGAACTGACATTTCCTGTTTAGATACTCAGCTCTCTTGGTCATAGAGTCTATATTAAAAAAACAAAATCAGCAAGGGATCCCTTTCCTTTTCCAAAATTCATGCTATGATTTTAAATATCAGTGACAATTTATTAAAATTCATGCTAAATCCATGGTCAGCTACCTGAGGAAGAGGAATCTCATTCTCCCATATAGCACCACATAACAAAATCTTTTAGTTAGGAGGCTTATATAAACCCATATTAAAAAGAGTCAAGCCTGAAGAAGGCTATAAGATGGGGAAAGCCATCATCAAACAGAGTACAACTCTTCGTAACCAACTCCTGGCTCCTAGATACAAACAAGTTGCTCTGTGGGTAAACCCAACTCTCTTACCTGATAAATGGAACATGGTAAGGGCGTACAAAGATATAAAGGCAGACGCCTACGAGCTGGGCGGACGTCAACAGAATGTACCTATGAGACCTTGAGATAGCCTTCTGGAGCTGCTCTCCCCACATTTTTCTATTGGTAGTGCTAGAAGAAAATACAAAAAAAAGAAGGATCAAGTCATAGTCAACTAGCCGTAAGAGGGCTCTCATTCCTCCAGTTTCTAAAACACAGTCTCTTTCATTACTGAACTCACGCTACTTTATATTAAACTATGTAAACATAAGGCTTATCTCCTCAACTAGCCCAGTTTTTTTTGACAGTAGGGGATGGTAATTAAAAAAACACAAAACCCACCACAACGTTTTATTGAGCATTTAAAGCTCTTGATTACCTGGCCCCTTCCTACCTTTCCAGCCTTACACTTTTTCTTTTTTTGGAGAGGGGAAGGCAGGGCAATTGGGGTTAAGTGACTTGCCCAAGGTCACACAGCTTATAAGTGTGTCAAGTGTCTGTGGCCAAATTTGAACTCAGGTCCTCCTGACTCCAGGGCTGGTGCTCTATTCACTGTGCCACCTAGCTGCCCCTACAATTTACTTCTTGCCATGCATTCTGTTGTCCAGATGCTCTGGCCAATTTGCTGCTCCTTGACCCATAAGCCTCCATTCTTGGTTCCTTCTCCAGTCATTGGCTTTCCTTCCTAGACTCCCTTCTAGCTACTCTCTGAATCTACCTTGGATGAACTTAAGCAAGTTATTTACATGCTCTTTCTCTCATTAGAATGAAAATCTTTCTTTGTATTCTCAATGCTTAGTACAGTACCTGGCACAGAGGAAATGTTTAATTAATTAATTCTTGTTGTCCAACTATTGACTTTAGTTTTTGTAACATATTTTCCCCCTGAATATCCCCCCCCTCCGAAAGCTGTTATATTTATTCATCTCTATATCTTCCTCCACCCCATCCTACCCTTACCACCATGTTGGGCATGATAACTTGCAGAAAGCGGAAGGGGATGGGAGTTTCAATAAACGTCTGCTGAATGAAGGAACTTAGTCAATAAATATTCTGATATCAAATACAGTCATTAAAGTAAAACAAGGATTCAGATTCTATGGCTCTCTGATGTCTTCCGAGACTCTTCTTTACTCCCAGTGGAAAAATCAACCAGCCATTTCTGCCTTATGGTAAATGTATTCAGGGCCACCTTCCCACTTTGTCTGGGTGTGTGGCTGTTAAAGTCAATTCCTCCTCAGTATATGTCATATGCAATATGACCTTTTCATACACACAGAGTTTCTCATCATCATCATCATTCTCCTCCTCATCCCTTTGGGGGCAACTACTTTGGTTCTGGGGAAGATATATCCTACCAGTTCAGAGTCAGGGTCACTTCAGTATATGTTAAATAGGTTCCTAAAAAATTCTGATGAGCAATTTAAAAGGGAATGACTGAAACACGACACTTTATGCACCAAAATTAATTAATATAAATGTGAAGTTACTAACACATTCTAGTTGGTTATACTAATGTTTAATGTTAATATTTTAAGAATTCTTTTTAAGTATCCCACACACTGCTCAGGGTCTGTGTCTTCAGATACGTGATTCATTTTGTGTGCTTCACGTCCCAATCCCACTCACCCCGCCACAGCACCTTCTTATTTACCTAGCATTGACAATATTTCCTGCGCTCAATTCCACCATCTCTTCAAATCCCACGGCAAATATGTCAGCTGGGCTGCCGTCATCTGGGGAGGGGAAGTTGAAGGAGAAAGGCATGAAAGAAAAAATTAGTTCAGTCTGCAAACCCCAAATTACTTAGAACTGGAAGGAATAAAAATAGCTAATATTTTTAAAGTGCTTAACGTATTCTAGTCACTTTGCCAAGTGCTTTACAATGATTATTTCATTTAATCCTCCCAATAAGCCTGGGAGGTAGGTACTGTTATAACCCCCACTTTACAAATGAGGAAACGGAAGCAAACAAAGGTTAAGTGACTGCCTAAGGTCACTCAACACACTGACCATGTCTGACAATACACTTATCATTCTACCCATTAGTAAGACTAGCAAGTATCTTAGGCTGAATTTGAACTCAGGACTTCCTTACTACCGGTCTGGTGCTCCACTTGGCAGACCTCTTTAGAGACCATCTCATCCCAACTTCTTTTCTTATGGATGAGTAAACAAGATTACGCAACAATTATTTTATACTGGTTTTCTTCTTCTTTTTTAAAAATTGATTTATTTACTTTTAGTTTACAAGATTCAGTTCCACAATCCCATGAGTTTCAAATTTTCTCATCCCTTCTCTCTTCCTCCCCCCACCATGGCGGCATGCAATCAAGTACTGGATCTGCAAATACTTTCACATTGGACATTAGTCTGGTTGTGTGGAAGGG
>CM053586.1:71400171-71472913 GCA_028646515.1 Pseudochirops corinnae | reverse complement strand
GTAGGTATCTCCTTCTAACCTGAGACTTGTAGAGTTGTCTTATAGCTGTGCGTTGCTGAGAAGAGTCCAGTTTATCAAGGTTGGTCGTCACACATACGATGTGTCTGTGATTGTGTACAAGTTTTTCCTGGTTCTGCTCTTCTCACTTAGCATCAGTTTGTATAAGCCTTTCCAGGTAAATATGAAGTCCATCTCCTCCCCATTTCTTATAGCACAATAAGTATTCCATTACATTCATATATTGTTTAGCCATTCCCCAATTGATAGGTATCCCCTTAATTTCCAGTTTTTTGCCACCACAAAGAAAGCTACAATAAATATCTTTGTACATGAGTCTTCCTCCCACTTCTATGATCTCTTTGGGATACAACCCCAAAAGTGGTATTACTGGGTCAAAGGGTATGCTATCACTTCTAGCCCTTTGGGCATAGTTCCAGATTGCTCTCCAGAATGGTTGAATCAGTTCACAACTCCACCAACAATGCATTAGTATTCCAATTTTTCCACATTGTCTCCAGCATTTGTCATTTTCCTGTTTTGTCATCTTAGCCAATCTGACTGGTGAGATGTGGTACCTCAAAGTGGTTTTGATTTGCATTTCTCAAATCAATAGTGACTTAGAGCATTTTTCCATATGCTTGTAGATATCTAATTTCTACCTCTGAAAATTGCCTGTTCACATCCTTTGCTGGTTTTCTTCTTTAATTATTTCTTATATTCATCTTATTTTTCTAACTAGATTAGCTTTTGGTGCCAAAGGCTTTGGCTTTTTGTGGCCCTCAGGGCACTTGAGGGCTTAGCCTAGAATTAGTACAAAAGTGTGTATAATAAATATTGGATTAATTTGGAGGATTCTTTTTCCTTTTCCTCCCTACTAAAGCATCAGCCCAGGATAAACATCATCAGTCTGGACAGAGAAAGACAGGCGCCACAAATAAAATCAGCCAATTCTGCCACTTGTGAGAGGCTTGGACAAAAGAGACTCTATTGGGATGATTGTCTGTGTGCCTCTCAGCAATGAGGCAGTGGCTGATGGGGGTGGAATGATGTATGTACTGGCAGATACAGTCACACTGTCGATTGGTCTTTCTTTACTGTACTTCTCTATCAAGGTGAAGGTAGGCTGCAAAGTGGATAGCGTGCCGGGTCTGAAGTCAAAAAGACTCATCCTCCTGAGTGTCTGGCCTCAGACGCTTACTTGGCTGTGTGAGCCTGGGCAAGTCACTTAATCCTGTTTGCTTCAGTTTCCCCATCTGTAAAATGAGCTGGAGAAGGATATGGCAAACCACTGAAGTAGCTTTGCCAAGAAAACCCCAATGGGGTTAGGAAGCAGACATGATTGAACAACTATCCTTCTCTGTCAAGGGGCAGGATGGTGTAACAGATACTGCTTCCTTCGGTGTCAGAGAGACCCAAGTTCAAGTTTTGCCTCTGAATGTGGCTATGTGTGAGCCTAGATAAGTCACTTAACTTTTTCTGGCCTAGACAGATCTCTAAGATAAGAGGTGGCAGACCAAGTGCAGCCTTCCATTAGGAGAGTGTTCCCTACACTCATTGGGAATCTAAATAGGTTTTTAAAAAAAGCAAAACAGAAAAAAATTACAAAAAGCATTAATAAAAAGTTTTTAAAGAGGAAAAACAAAACACATAAAGGAAGCCAATTACACTGAAATATAGTTATCAAGATAAAAAGTTCACAAACCTCAGGTTTGTGGGAGAGAGGAGAAAAAAAGGGAGAAATAGAAGGGAGAGTGAAGGAGAGGATAGTGAGATCTGGGGGTCCTATGAATAAATCCAGCCATCCTATCATTGTTCTCCAGTCAAAAACAAACAAGAGGCAATTATGAGCTCTTCAGCAATTCACTGAACTTTATCCAGCCTGCTCCTGTCATTCCAACATCAGGCAGTTGGCCCCTGGTCTGCTGGTAGAAAACATACCTCCCCCTACTCTTGCCCTTCCCACATCACTCCTAAGTGTGTAGGGGAGATCTCAATCATCTTCAACTCTTTTTTTTAAACTTCTTATTCATCTAACAGGTCAGCCACGAAGTTAACTGGCTTAAAGTTTCCACTTCTTTAGAGAGTGACTTGGCAGAAGTAACTCACATTTCTCTCATTTTCTTAAACCAGGACTTCAGAAGGAAAACTGGAGAGCTTTTACTAGCTTCAAACTGATTTCAATTCCATAAAAGGCAACAATTTTCATCTTAACCTTAGAGGAGAATAAAGAGGGTCTATTTCATTGTATTAGGGAGGGAGTTTGTTAGTGAAAATCTAACTGGTTTCATGGACTTGATGTTCTAAAGTCTGATAGATAGGGCTCTCTTTTCCAACACATTCAAAATTATTTCTTGGTGCATTATTTATTCCCATAGAAACTCCCACTTGCATATAGTAGTCAAGTAATTTCAACTCCATATAAATTTGAAAATCAAACTATTCCCCCCTTGCATGCAAAAAGGAAAGAAAAAGAAACAGGTCTACACTGTGTATGTGCAAAAGTTCAAGAATGGGGCTCATAATACTGAAAGCACTGAAAGGCTGCCAAGGAAGCAGCTGTCTATAATGTAAATAATCACAGTGCAAGTATGTTCGTGGGATCCACAGAAGTACAGCAATGTCATTTTGCTAACCCCTTCTAGGACTACAAAGGCAATTCAAAATGGACCCACTCACAAGGAAGGTGTACTGAAGGGTTGGGGGAGGAAGGAGAAATGCATTCTTCCATTCCTAAATGGGTTCGGAGGTTATAGACTGGCATGTCAAGGCAACGAGTCATAGGTTTAGAACTGCAAAATGCGGTTAGAGATCATCTGGTCTGGGGTTTGTGAACATTGTTATTTTGACAACTCTATGTCCATGAAACTGGTTTCCTTTATGTATTTTATTTTATGCATTTAAGAACATTATTTTGAGAAGAGTTCCTTCCCCAGGTTTGAACAGACTGACAAAGGCAGGTCCATGACACCAATAAGGCCAAAACCCTGGAGGGAGTCTAACTCCCTAATTTCACAGAAGAGGAGACCGAGGCCCAGAGAGGTCACATGATTTGTCCAAGTTCAAGTAAATAGAAAGTGGAAGACTGGGACCTGAGCTGGGATTCCCTGTCTCCACATTCAATACTCTGCCCACAAATTAGAACAACCAAAAAGACAAATTGCGTATCAATTTGGAATTACTTTAATTTTGGAGAAATGCAAATGCTTGTTGCTCATTTTTAGCAAAAATTTGGTTAATTTAATTTGCCAGAGGGATAAGGTAGTTTCCAGAGGCAGCAGCATTTACTGTTTGTCCATTATAGCAGATGAGAGTGAAAAAAGGCAAGAGAAGCGAAGTCAGGAGAGAAACTTAAGAGGACAAGATTTTTTAAAACATTCTGAAGAATCCAGATGTCAAAAGCCAAACTCTATCGCAGCAGTAACTTCTCGAGAAAGCTCAGCACTGGGGGCTACGTTAGCGGACTGAGGAAACCTAACAGGGCAGCTCAGCTCTCCATTCTTACCTTGAAATTCAGTAGCCCCTGAGAGCTTGGGAGAATCCAGCAGCCAGTCAGTTAATTCTCCAGTGCCCAGAAGGTTGCTTCTGAATTGTTTACCTCCATTTACATTCCAGGTTCCCATGGCAATCCGAATCCGTTTGAAATTGGTGAATTCTAACTGACGCTCGGACATGGCTTTTAAGATCCTTGGAGTCACTGTGAAAAATACGCAAGGAAAGAATGTTCTTGTGCAATCTGAAACCCACAAAACACGAAAGGGAAATCAAGTCATCATAGTAGTACCCTGAACCAAATTTGATTCTCGTGAAAATGATGGGAAAGAAAAGCAACATGAAACCACAATAAAAAAAAAATTCTAAGCTGTGCATACTCTTCAACCCTGTGATATAACTAACAAGCTTCTACCACAAAGGGATTAAAGACAAGAAAAGACCCACATATACCAAAATATTTAAGGAAGCATTATTCCTTGTAGCAAAGAACTGGAACCAAAATGGGTATGGATCAAAAGGGGAACAAATTTTGTATGTGAACACAATGGTCCACAAGAAATGATGAAAGGGACAGAATTAGAGAATCCTAGGACTTGTATGAGCTGAGTGGAATGACGAGACCAGAACCAGAACAATTTATATAATGAGGACAGTAATGTAAAGGAAAACACCTCTGAAAGACTTCAGAACTCTGATCAATGCAACCACCAGCCATGACTTTACATACCGATAACAAAGCATGCCTTCTACTTTTTGAAAGAGAGGTAATGGGCCAGCAGTGCTGAGTGAGACACACGTTCTCAAATGTGGTCAGTATGCTTTGCTTATTATGTTACAGGGAGGATCTTCTTTTGAGGAGGGAGGGGGAAGTGGTGGGTAGTTATATTGATTCAAAAAATCAGAAAAGAGAAAAAAGAGCCATCAATAAAAAAATGTATGGAGAAGTTCAGGGGGCATTCAGAAAGGGCCATAGAGAGAACAGTTTTGTTACTACTGTGTTCGGCTAACATGTGCTAAAAAAGCCTATATATAACAAAAGTGCTCAGTTCCATAGACAATTCTCTTTTGAATTCTTTGCATAGTGAAATGTTCACATTTGTTGTTTGCCTAAACAAAATTTTTTTTAATGATGGGGACACTACCTAGAAAAGTACAGACTAGGGGTGGCTAGGTGGTGCAGTGAATACAGCACTGGCCCTGGAGTCAGGAGGACCTGAGTTCAAATCTGGCCTCAGACACTTGACACAAAAACTAGCCGTGTGACCTTGGGCAAGTCACTTAACCCCCAACTGCCCTCCAAAAAGCAAAAAAGAAAAAAAAAACAAAACAAAAATACAGACTATTGCATTTTTTCCACATCAATGGTACCATTAAGAATTTTCTCCAAATAATGTCACAGAAACTGAGGACTAGAACACACTCCCACCCAGAAGAACCACCAGTGCTCAAAGAAAGTGGAGTACATGCGTGCACACACCCTTCCTGGAATCTTTTCCCAAGATATCATCTAGTATATAAAACTGTGGTGTATTTTTAAAAAGGATTTTCTTAATATGGTTACATACTAATGATCCACTTTTATTAACATTTACTGTGCTGGATAAAATGCTATGTTTGGAGTCAAGAAGACTTGACTATGAATCCTGCCTCAGATACCTACTATCTGTGTGAGGCTAGGCAAGCCACTGACCTGCTCTTGCCTTAGTTTCCTCATCTGTAAAAGAGGGATACTAGCAAACACCTTACAGAAAGTGATAATATGGGCAAAGAGCTTTATTAATTTAAAAGAACTATATAAATGGCATAGCCACAGAAATTTTTTTTTTTTGAGCCAGACTGGAGATTTCATGAGTGTGGCGGAGTTCCACCATTGAAAAAATTCCCTGTACACATACAGGTCAGCACATTCTCTGGAACTTAAAATCTTAGAGAGTTACCTAGACCACAGAGAGGTTCCTTGATTTGTCCAGAGTAACACAGTCAGTTATCAGAGAAGGAACTTGAATCCAGGTCCTTGTCTGCAAAGTCAGCCCTCATTCACCTGTTCCAGTCTGCCCCTGAGACCAGATAAGTATTGGAAGAGTCTTCACCTTGCCTGTATGTGCCTCAAATAGCAAAATTCTCATATTGCATATGAAGAGAACACATTCTTAATTTGCTGAAGAGAATTCAGTGAAGGAGCCTTCTTCAGGAGTTTTGTTTCCTTTTTTCCTAATTGTGCCAAATATTTAAGGGCTATAAAATATGTTAAGGAGGAAGGCATATGTGCATGATGTAAGCACTCAGAGAGTTCTCCGGCCTGAAGCTCTATTTTCATTGGGAGAGGATATGTCTCACCAGAGGACCAATGATGGAGCACACTAACCACCTCCAGAGAGAGAGGCAATGGATTCCAGATGCAGAACAAGACCCGGCCAATGGGGTAATTTGTTTTGTTTAATTATGCAGATTCGTTACCAGGGCTTTCATTTTCTTTCCTTGTATTTTCCCTCAGGGTGGGAAAAGAGGCAGAAAAATAAATGCTTGTTAATTGAAAAAATATGAAAGGTTTTTTTCAAAAACGATCTAATAGACTGAATATGATCTGCTAAATCTGATATGATTTCTGAACGGGATCTGACAGGATATTCCTACAAGTAACCCCTGAGTTGTTGGGTGACGGCAGCTCCCTGCACCAGTGGTAGCTACCAGAGACAGGGAGAAGGGATGAAGCAGAGGCGGGCGCCTCGTCCAGCCTGAGAACACTCTGTCCTTGTTCTCTCTCACTTCTCTTTTCCCTTCTTTCCCTTTGGGTCCCGTGACTGAACTTCCTTGAAAAACCAAAATGATTTTCATGTTCCAGTGGTTCTCAACCTTCCTAATGCCAGGACCCTTTAATACTCATATGTGGGTGTATCTGCATGTGGGCAGACCCACCTGGAGACGGATAGAGGAGCCGTGTCTCAGTTCCTAAATATGTATTTTCCGATGGTCTTAGGCGACCCCTGTGAAGGGGTTGTTCGACCTCCAAAGGGGTCACGACCCACAGGTTGAGTGAGAACTGCTGTTCCAAGCCAAAGCTAAGAAATCTAGAGTCAGTCCTATGTCTGATTTTAAAATTCAGCCTCTCTTTTTGCATTGTTCAAGTTATCCCATAATACATGGTGTTTGTATATAGTTGTTTGGATGCTGTCTCCCCTGTTAAATCATGAGCTCCATGAGGGCAGGGAGTAACCTTTGCTTTTCTTCGTATCCCCAGCACTTACTTAGCGCAAGGCCTGGCACACAGTAGGTGCCTAATAAAAGTTTATTAGACTGTTGATCACCTTATTGGAATATGGGCTCTCTCTATTCCCAGCACTTAACACATGGTGCTTGTTGGTAGGTGCTTAATAAATAGTCGATTATTGTTGTTCACTAGTGTCAAACTCTTCAAACCCGCTGTGGGGTTTTCTTGGCAAAGATACTGGAGTGGTTTGCCATTTCTTCCTCCAGATCACTTGACAGATGAGGAAACTGAGGCAAATAGGGCTAAGTGACTTGCCCAGGGTCATACAGCTAGTAAGTGTGTAAGGCCAGATTTGAACTCAGGAAGATGAATCTTCCTGACTCCAGGCCCACACTCTCATCTACTATGCCACCTAATTGTCATTCCTGACTGACAGAGCCATAAAATCAAAGTTAGCTAGTCACTAGATGATTAATTGAGGACTGAACTAGGCACTGGATGATTTTTTAAGATGCAGCTTTCCAAAAATTCTTTGTTCCTATGATTTCCTTCAATGGAATGGAAAGAACCAAAATGCAAGTATAGCTGTTCCATTTATCCCATTTGTTAGAAATAAAACTGAGCTTCTCCCTATTCAAGGTGTTCTATCTATTTCCAGGAAATCATGATCCTGTTGGAACATTATAAATCAAGCATGTGGTGAAACCATGACACCAGACAGTAAGGAATTTTGAATGCAAGATAGCAGGAAGGCCTGGATCTTAGCCTTCACCACTAGATCCAAAAGATGATGAGGGAGCCAAGGGAGAGCTAAAGTGACAAATCTTTAGTTAACCAGGAGGCAGAGCAGAGAAATACAGGCAACAAGTTACAATTTGGAAGGAGTGTAAAATTTGAAAGTGTCACCAAGAGAAACCCCCCCATATCCTACATGCCTTTGACTCCAGCTTTAAAACAGTCTTAAAAGGTCAACTTCTTTAGACAACAATACTTCCTTTCTTCTATGACTAAGTTAGTCTAGAAAATAAACCATCTCTACTTTATTAGTAAACAAACCTCAACAGACTTGAAATTACTTAGAGATGCTTTCAAAACTTCCTTCATTGCACTGGAATTGTGCCCAGAGTTGAAATCAAATATTATCTTGGCTACTGAAACCAAAGTAAGAATACGTTAGGAAATGAGGTTAGATGGGGGAAGGAGGAAGGAAGAAGAGGAAGAATGAGTAAATCACATTTTTTTCAGGAACAGACAAATTAGGGGAGAGGTGATGGACCTGTGATTTCATTTGTAAAGGAATTCCTTCTACCCATTCAGGTTGGTACCTTCTCCCATCACCCCCAACTTAAAGAGAGTCTCTTTAGGGCACTGAGAGATGAAATTATCTGTCTAGGGACACATAGTATGTTTTGAAGACAAGCTTTGAACTCAGATCAATTAGTGGTAGAAGAAGGACCAGAAACCCACATATCCCGGTTCTCAGTTCAAGTCTGTGAGCACAGAGTGCCAGGCCTAGAGTCAGGAACATTGCTTCTTCTTCATGAGTTCAAATCCAGCCTCAGACTCATACTAGCCATCACTTCACCCTGTTTGTCTCAGTCTCCTCATCTTCACAATGTGCTGGGGAAGATACCTCCAGTATCTCTGCCAAGAAAACCCCAAATGGGTTCACAGAGAATCAGACAAAACAGAAAAATGACTGAACAGGGCATAAATGTACAAGTTTAAAGCCTGGCCCTGCTATCAACTGCTTGTGTGACATGCAGTACATCATCCAACCTCCATTTCCTCATGTGAGATCAAAGACGTTCAAGCTGCCTTGCAACTCTAAGTCTCACAATCCTAGGATATTGTTAAAAGCCTAAAGGTTTACATGTCCTCAAGTAGTCACTAACTGAATGAAATCTGTTTACCAAGGGCGTCTGTGCCAGTGCTATGGAGGGAAGGGAATGTGTCATAATGGAATGAGCCACAGAGTTGGAGTCAAGGACCTACAGTTCCAATGTGTGTCTTCATCTATAAAATGACATGGATGATAGGGCTTTTATGGTCTACTCCAGCCCTGTGGCTGCCATCTCATAGGCCACAAGACTTGGCCATCTACCCTGATGTAACCTCCTCTACACCAAAGCTCAGGCACTGGGGACCTAACTGTCTCAGCTCTGGAACCCCCATCTTGGTGACTGGCCTGTCCTGCTGGTGAAGGTGTCATGTAGACCATTATATGCATTGTGTATTATATCTTGAAAGCAAGTACTGTCACTACTGTATCTCTAATACTTAACACAGCACTTTGTATACAGTAAGTGCTAGATAAATGCTCATTCATCCATTATTTTTCCAGCTCCAGCTATCCTACATCTTCTACTTTAGGTCACCTTTTTGCTATCTCTTCCCTCTTCCTGCCCAGACCCCCATCCTCTAAATCTGCTTTTCAGCTCCAGAACAGAAGTCAAATTAATATTGCCTCTGCTACTGAAAAATGCCCCCTCTGGCTCTATTCCCCATCCCTACAAATCTCAACAAAGCTCCCATCACAGGTCACCACGGGGAGGTGTCCTTATATGTGTTGTCCCCTCCCCGATTGTGTCCTTGTATTCCCAGGGCCTAGCATGGTGCCTGCTTCAAGGCAGTTACTTAATAACTACTTTTCATTGATTAATGGTAGATGAGAAGAGGCATAATCAAAGACTTGTAGGGATGACCAGAAACAGCCTGGTCCTGTAGACAACAGAAGGAGATCCTGGTAGTGCTCTGGTACTTCCAGAATGTGAAAAGAACAAAACAAGGCCCTCTGGCAAATCTTTGAGTAAATCCTTTGTTAAAATGGACAATCAACGTGTGGACAGGAGTCACACAGAAAGGAGAAAGCATAAAGGGCTTCTATATCCTAACACAAGAAATAATGGATTCAGGGAAACATGTCAATTAGTCACATTTCTAGAATTCAACTTAAAAAACAAACCAAAAAACCCCCTAAACAGAGACAAGTCCAATTAGATGTTCTAGTCCCTACAAATACAACAAAGGCATCCAAACCAAGGGAGTAGCAATAAAGGGTGCTTCTCATGGTACAATAGCTGAATGGATCAGGAAGCTATTAATTATCCCAGTTAGAAGAAACCAGGATTTTAGAGGCATGTTTACATCCCTTTACTTATTGGGAGAAGCAGTGTGGCATAACAGATGCCAAGGCTGAGCTTGGCATCAGAAAGACTTGTGTTCAAATCCTGCCTCTGAAACAAGATGCCAGTTGGGCAAGTCAATAAAACACTCGTTGCCCCCAGACAATCTTGTAAGACGATAAGCTACAAAGACCAGATAGATCCTGAATGCAGATCAAAGCATACTTTTGACTTTCTCTGTTTTTCTTAGGTTTTTATTTTGGTCTAGGTTTTCTTTTACAACATGACTAATATGGAAATGTTTTGCATGACGACACATGTATAATCTATATTGAATTGCTTGCCTTCTCAATGAGGAAGGTGGGGGAGGGTGGGAGAGAATTTGAAACTCAAAATTTTTAAAATGAATGTTGTTTTTCCACGTCATTGGGGGAAAAATAAAATAATACATTTTAAAAAGACAGTAAGCTGCAGAGAGTTGCTGAGCTGCATAAACAATAGTTGGTTGATGTTTTTTCCCCCATTTAATCATTCATTGTTGTAGGAATTTTTCCTAGTAGGAGTTCCCTATAGAGATCCCAGACCTGGATCAAAAACAACCCCCAAACTCCAGTATATTATCTAAAGTCACTGTGGCAATTCAGCCTCATCTCTTGCCACTCAGTTCTGGGCCTGGCTTTCTATTCTGCCCAATTACTAAAACTAATTAACTGAACCCCTTCAGCCAGGATGCTCATGAGGCCCGAATCCTGGGTTTTTTATCCCTCAAGAAGTCTGACGGTTTTGTTCATTCTCTTCCATTTGTTCAAAGTTGACTTAACCGCCAGCAATCATTACATTTAGTCATGAGAACTGAGTGAGAGGGTAGGGACAGAGCAGTACCAATCATCAGCAATGCTGGGGAAAGGATTCAAAGGCAAATACTTTCCTTGGGGTGGGTCACCATCTGCAGGGATGTGTAGGAAGGCATGTGACCAGTTACCTAAAAGTGCTGTGCTGTCCATAAGCATCCGGCCCTTGTCTGCATACTCGTCCTTATAGACATCACCAACCAGCAGCAGCTTGATGGCTTCTTGTTTCACTCCATCAAAGAAATTGGACTGGATGGTTCTAGACACAGACCGGGCCCCATCCTTGAGTTTCCCAACCTGCAACAAACAAGTGCCTTGAGGAGGTATGCAACCCATTCCCAGCAGGCTTTGCCCTCATTAAAAGCACAGTCCTGCTGAGCTCTGAGACCACTTCTTACCTTGGCCTTTCCTTCCAGTGCCCTGCTGCCCGTAAAGACTTTGCTCAGGTTGTGACCGTTGAGAGACCACATGACTTTGTATGACTCCACAAAGCGTTCAACAACCGGCTTTGAATTCAGTCCCAAGCTCTCCAGTTGTAAGTGAAGAACCTTAATGAGAAATGAATAAAAGGAGAGTGAGAGACTCGATTCAGCAGAAATTTATTAAGTGCCTGTTATATGCAGAGCATCGACTGAGGTGTCAGGAGATACACATATTTTAGGTAAGAAATGGTCCTTTCACTCATGGAGCTTTCAGTCTAGTTGGATAATGCATGTATACAGATAACTCTTGTGTATGTGGTGGTGGTGGCTTGTCCTTTGTTCTCAAAGAGGACCATGACATCAGGGAGAGGATGACATGACCTGCAACTGAATTTGATTTGAGTGAGGGAAGGCTGTGCAAAGTCATCCGCCTCACAGGAAGGAAGAACAAAAGGGAGATTCAGGAAGTGGAATGAATAGAACTTGGTTAAATAAGGTCTGGGCAGAAAGGTCATTACTTACAGGAGGGATCAGGGAAGCTTCACAGAGAAGGGAGCATGAATTGCACTTTAAGGGCTAGGTAGCTAGGTTGTACAGCAGACAGAATGTCTAGCCTGGAGTCAGGAAGACTTGAATTCAAATATGGACTCAGACACTTACTAGCTTAGCTGTGTGACCCTGGCTAAGTTACTTAATTCTGTTTGCCTCAGTTCCTCATCTGTAAAATGAACTGGAGAAGGAAATGGCAAACTACTCCAGCATCTTTGCCAAGAAAACCCCAAATGCAGTCATGGAGAGTCAGAAACTCAACAACAACAACAACAACAAGAAGGAATTCCATAAGTGGGAAAGGTGAGGGTTAGGCATCAAACATGTGGAGGCAGGCAAGAATAAGGTGTATTTGTGCGACAGAATGGTTGGGTCTGGTCTTAGAACACAAAGTACAAGGAAGGGAGTAGCATGAGACAAGGCTGTAAAGGCAGGGTGGGGCCAGACTGGGGAGCCTCTTGAATATCAGGCGATTTTGAAATTTATTTGGTAGGTAATAGGAAACCACTGATTCTTGAGCAAAAGTTTGACATGACCCATGGAGAAGGTGAGACTGGCAATGATAGGAAGGAGGGGAGATAGGAAAGAACAGTTCCAAGGCTGCTGAAATAGTTTGGCTGGGTGGGAGTGTTAGAAATTGAGAAGGAAATAGATGTGAAAGAGATTCAGTAAGTGGAATCAACAGGACTTGGTAAATAAGGCAGGTGAGGGAAAAGAAAGGTAATAGTAAATTTCAAACATGGAAGACGAGTAAAACGGCAGGAAAAAAAACCAGAAAGTTAGTCAGAAAGGAGAATGGGTTTAAAGGAAAATAACAAATTTTATTCCTGACAGTTTGACCAAGGTCACATTCGTGGGTGGAATGAAATGGGCAGAAAATTCCAATTTTCTGGTGCCAGGATATTTGGTCAGCTTAGGCAGACACATTTCCTCTGCTTTACAGAACTTAGCAAAATAATAGCTTCATCACAGTTGCTGGTTCTCAAGTCCATTTGAAAGGGACTGCAAGCGAGAGGTACTGGGCTCAAAATGTAGGATAAGACATGTATTTTCAGGCAGAGCCCATGTGGGAATTGGTTTTGTTCGACTAGGCATATGGTATAATGCATCTGTTTTGTTTTTCTTTTTTCTTTTTCCTTAACCTGGGTGGGAGGGGCAAATGCGACAGAGATAGGGTAGCCAAAAAGGAAAGGAAAAGAAAGAAAAAGGGTCAGTGAAAAACTTTTTTTAAATGCACAGAAGAGAACTCAAAAAAGGTAAAAAATAATCACAGATGAGCAGGGTAACCTTGAAAATTACATGCTGAATTCAATATATACTGAGACAAAAGCAAGTTCTACATAATAGAGATTAATGTACAAGTGTCTTTTTTCTGTTCTACCAGATGTGTGCAAATCCCCATTTTATGTGGTTTGTTCAGGAGGAAGGAAGGAAACAAGGAAGGAAGGAAGAAAGGAAGGAAGGAAGGAACGAACGAGAGACAGATAGATAAGCGACAATAATAAAACCACAGACTGACATATGGACATGACTCCAATTCACAAACGACATAGAAATTATTCTCTCTAAATATCATCAGTCCCTCCCTGACCACTTACCCCATCCCATCCCTTGCAGTTAGCCAAAGAACCAGATAAATCGGCTTATCTTTACTCTGGTCCCAAAGAGCCAAACAATGGTTGCCTTTTGGCTAGAAGCAAAAAACAGACACAGAGAGCACAAAAATCTTGTAATATGAGGGGACTGACCTCAAGGGCTATAAAGCACTGTACGGTGTTTGTTCGATCCAAGCAGTCCAGACAGTTCATTCGCAAGGTACCTTTTTGGAAACTTTGAATAAATGATGGGAAAACAAAACAAAACAAAACCATGATGGTTACCAAGTTCAATTTATAGCAGCAGCCCACATAGCAAAGTGTTCTAAGCTTGAATGGGAAAAAAAATTAAAAAGACAATCCCCTGAAGCCCCACTATCCCAAGCCAGACCCTTGGAAAGCATTCTGGTAAGGCCTACTGATATGCTTGAGTAATAACTAAGATGTATGAATTAACAACTTGCTCAGTTCTACAGAACCAGTCAAAGACCTGGGGTTTCTAGAAAGGAGGATTTTCATTCTTTACTGAACATAACAGTGCTGGATTCAACCCTGTGCTTTAATCTAATGAACTCTAATTGCTAAACCTATTCTGCCAAATGTTAGAATTGGGGTCAAACAATCTGTGATTCATCACCTGCAAATCAAAATTACACGTCTATCAAAAAGCTGGCCTTATGCAATTATATTTAATGTGTTATAGACTGTTTTAAAAACCCCTGTATGTAACAGAAATTCATGGTTTCATGCATAATCCTCTAATCTTTGTATGTGGATATGTTCTCTTCGTTGTATGTCAAAATTCACAGTTTTTTAAAAGATGTATTTTTATATATTATGCGTATTGTATATACTTCATACACAACATATTTTATATACAGCATATGTACATATATAAATATATATTTTTAAAGTCACAGATCTGCTACAAGACAAAACTGGACCCCAAAATGTGCTCATGGTACCACCTCAAATTCTAGGCAATACAACTGGTATGAAGAAGAAAACCATTTTGAAAGTAAATAGCCCAGAAAACCAAAAGAACCAAAGTAAACTACAAGGCGAACAGAATGTCAATAATCTCTAGCTATAAATCTACTTCCCAGCCTATAACAATGAAGCAAACATTGGGACACTCACCGTGGACTCACATTCTCGCCCTTGGCGAAAACATCAAATTCATCCCAGTGCAACTTTAACTGGGGCCTCAACAGATTCTCCAATTTTTCTATCTTCCCTCCTTTGGCAAACTGGTGGAAGTCAAAATTTATCATAGGTGTGTCTCCAACATGGAAAGAGGCCCAAAGCAACTTCTGAGGAGGGGAAGAGGGGTGAAAGGGGAGAAGAAAAAAGAGAGATAACTGCATCTTTCCGTTACTGCTCAGGGCTTTCAGGTGGCTAACCATGTTAATTGGTTAGATTAGGTTAGTCTTAAAGCTCATGACGGATAAAGTAGTTTATCAGTCCAGCTCCTGAGAAGGACGTACAGAAGGAAAATATCAAAGAAAAAGACAACACAAGAAAAGCATACTTCCTGAAAGAGGGTAAAGGGATTATTTAAAGCAAGGGGCAAAGCCAGATGTGACGCTCGCCCCTCCCTCAGCCACCATCTGCAGCCCACGGGCAGTAACAAACATCACGTTCTCCAGCAGATCTCTATGGTGAGACACAAAGCAAGCGAGAAAGTGAGTCTTCAAATAGTACAAGGGCTGCAGGTCCACCAAGTATGAAGATGCCGTGGTAGCTCTATTCATAATAGCTGTTTCCCTGGGAACCATTCACATCTTGACTTGAGGAGGAAGTGTGATTAGCATCTCTGTACATTAGGGAGTTGCAAGCCTATAGTTACCCTCTGGGTAGCGCCAGGTGGCAGTCACACAATCATAATCCAAGAGGGGTGGTCCAGTGGAGGCCCAACAGGAAGAGGTGGGACAGGTGGTGACAGCAACAGGTCAGGTCCTAGTCAAGGACCATGAGTCCTAATGTTCTTCATACACCATCTCCCTTCCCTAGCCCAGCTCCCACTGTCCAAACACACTGACTCATAGCAAATGGATATAGGCAGTGCCAGAGACCCAGGATGACAAGAAGTTCGTCTGTGATCCCATGGTCACTGGAGCCTTCCTCGAGAACTTGTGTGTCTCCATGACAGGCTGATATTTTAGCATTTGGTCAGTCAAGTAATTATAGAAAGTCAGAGCTGAAAGGTACCTTGGAGAATTACTGATTCAATCCTTCGTTTTGCCGATGAAGGAAATGAGGCTCGCAGAGAGCCAAACTGCCTGAGCTAAGGGGGCCACACCTAATTATCAGCAAAGCGGAAACAAGAACCCAGTTCTCTCGACCCCTAGACTGGTGTTCTTGGCCCAGCATTGTGTCAGCGCCTTTACTCTCCAATATATCAGGCCCTCTACATTTCTACCTCCCTCCCACCCACCCTTTACCAAAAGGAGTGTTGATATCTAAAGAGGGCTGTTATCTGGATATCCTTGGATCTGAGGAATACTTGTACCAGCTGATAAATGCTGTGGGTCAAAAATACCACTGCTTTCCATGTGGGAGGAAAAGAGAAAAAAAAAAGAGTTGGGCTGTTTTTTTTTTTTCTTTCTTCTATAAAAGTAGTATTGCCAATAAAAAAAGGAAGAGAAAAAAAAAACAGTTCATTTGTTGCCGTTAGCAACAAACCAGACAGGAAAAGCAGGTCTGGCCAAAGACAATTGGCCACCAGAAAGTCTCTACGCCACAGAATTCACAGAACATTAGAGCTGGACGAGATCTTAGAAATCACTTAACCCACCCCCCTCATTTCACAGGTGAGGAAACTGAGGCTCAAAGAAGCTAAGGAGTTTGCCTTAGTCGTACAGCTAGGAAACTTGAACTTGGGTTACCCCACGCCCAGGCTGGTGCTAATGACACAGCCAGCAGTCAGATGCGGAGTTTGCAAACAAACCAGGGCGAGCATTCAGCCTGGACTCTGCTCCTGCTTCCCAGATGTTATGATGCCTGTGGTTTCCTTGGAGCTCTGGCTTTCTTCCGCTCCCTAATAGAGATTTATTATCTATCTTTTCACTTCGAAAAGCATTCTACTTGGGCCAACAGTGATTTGTCTTTGGTTTAAAATAAGTCCTGGATTTTTCTTCTCTAGAGAAGAAATATCTACAAGTAGCAGTCGAGGAAGCTGTGTGCTAGACTGAAAAGAGCACACCAAGGTTAAAGGAGCTGGGTTCAAGTCCTAGCCTGGCTACTTGCTACTTGTGACAGCCTCTATTTCTTCACTCATAAAATGAGGTAGAGGAACTAGATGAATGTAAGGGTCCTACCAACTCTTAAGTCCCATGATCCTATAACTGGATAGGAAGGCTATAGGGCAGTTAACAGGTCAGACAGTGACTAGCAACCTTTTTCTCCAAGGGCCACAACAAATAGTCTTTTGAAGATATAAGGGGCAAAAGGTCTTGATTTTCATCTTATGCCGACAGAAAGTGGTGGTGGTGCTGGGTTTAGGAGGAGGGAATTCGTCTGTCATGGTCATATGATGTAGCTTATCTAAGGCTGTCTCTTCTTGTCTATCCTAAAAAAGGGGCATGAGCAGACCAAGACAGCTTTATGCCAGGAAGCACTACCATTCAAGGGATGGGTGACAAAAAGATGTTCATTAGGAGTGGGGTAAGTGTGAAAGGTTTTAGGGCTGCAGAGAGAGCAACAGGTAAGTCATTTAACTTTGTTACAGAGCCAAGCCAAGATGGATTGCCTCAGAGACACAAATACACACTTAGTAACTGTCAAGTGATGGGGCTATGCTGGACTGGCCCAGGAGATGAAGAGCAAGCAGCCACACTTTGGAAGACGGGACATAAGCCGCCTAACAGAAGGAAAGGAACAGTTTCCCCAACAAAGATTAGAGACACTGGGAGAGGCCAACGTGCAGAGCGACATCTTCCTTTTCCCCTCTCTCTCTTGGGATTTTCATTTTGGAAAATGACTTTGTGAGAAAGCAGTGGAAAGGACACTGTCACCTTTAGCTGTGTGACCTGGCTCAGGGTGAAGCCAGAGGTAGGAAAAGGCTCTCTGCTGACATCAGTTTAGAAAAGTTTAGTTTAAATACACGAGTTGACTGGAGAGAGAACTATCAAGAGAATACATGGCAATGTATATTATAAGCTGCTTTGGGTCCCATCTATAGAAGCAAAAAATCAGCTCAGGTTTCACTAAGCCTCCGGTAAAAATGAAAGCTTGAAATTAGAGAGCTATTTATCATACTCTTGAAAAATACACAGCGTGGAAAACTCACAAAACAAAATCATTCCCACCCCGGGTTAGGGATGGTTCCATCTTTGTCTCGGCATCCCTAGTGCAGCCCATCTTTGCACGGCACAGGGCTTGGCAGCTTCATAAATGAGTAGTTATCTAAGACTTACCTCTCCCAGACCCATGGGAGAGAGGTAACATCCAGGGGATAAAACTACCTACCTTGTTGGAAGTCTCATTCCCACTGTCTGAACTGGAGGGCTTCCTGTCAAGTCCTTTCCCTGGTCCACCCACCCAGGGGAGCCCCACAGTGCAGAGGAGCAGAAGGGGAGGCCTTGAGAAGCCAGCAGCTGAACAAAAGCTTTACCTTGAAGGCTCTGTTGAGCACCTCCTCTCCTCCTCTGCTTCCCAACAGGTTAACGATCACTTGCTTTCCATACTGCTCTTTCAGAAGCATCATATGCCTGTAAGAGCAGCAGCAGCAGCAGCATGATGATGCCATTTCACCAATGAAACGAGACGGATTGCCCTGGCAGGGCAGTATGGTTGCAGAGCAAGAGAGCTCCAGGACAGTGGACATACCCAAGCGCCAAGATGGGAAGAGAGGGTCTAATGAGGGCAATCAGGCTCCTCAAAGCAACTCTGTATCACTGGGTTCCATTTCATTCTCAGATATAATACATATGCCAGGGGCAGCTAGGTGGCATGGTAAATACAGTACGGACCCTGCAGTCAGGAGGACCTGAGTTCAAATCCAGCCTCAGACATTTAGTAGCTGTGTGACCTTGGGCAAATCACTTAACCCCAATTGCCTTGCTTCCACCCTCCCCCCAAAAATACATATGCCATATTTGCAGAAAGCATACCAAATATAATTTTAAAAAATACTACCTTGACCAAGTCACCACACAATGGGGTAATTGGTGGGTGATTAGGTTTGGTATTAGTAGGCTTTTTTTTAAAGTGGTACTACTAATTTACTATATTTTTTTCAAGAGAAGTGGGATTAGCTGCCTTGAATCTTAATGACTAGGCATCCATAAATACCAGGCTCATACTTTCATTCCCCATTACTGGTGTTATGAACACAAAATTAGATCACCATTGAAATTTTTTCAAATTCAAGTCCTATCACTTATCCTGCCTGATGTCTGCATTTTTCTCAATTTAGAAAATAATGAGTGTGATTCTGCTTTAGATTCACCACATCTAAGTAAGAAAGTGAGTACAGTCTAGAGAATGAGTTTTAACCTGGGGTCTGCAGACCTCCTATAAGGTCTTGGATAGATTTTTGAGGATTGGTGAATTGTAGATTAGAAAAAAAAAAATTACAGCTTTATTTTCACTAACCTCTAACTCAATTTTTGTATTTTCTTCTAAAAGATGATGAATTTAGGCAAAAAATGTTATTTTGAGAAGGAGTCTACAGGCTTCAGCACACTGCTTACAAGGCCCATGACACAAAAGAAGTGAAGAATAAAGTGGATAGAGAGCTGATCTTGAAGCCTGGCAGAGCTGGGTTCTAATTCTGTCTCTGATCCATCCTAGGTATGTGACCTCAGGGCCAGTCACCTAACCTCTCTTTTCAGTGCCTAGGAGAAGGACAAGCTACATTGGCTTAGGTAATCTCCTTAACTGGCAGTTCCCTGTATCAATGGATTCACCAGTCCAGGATCCTATCCCTACAACCTAGAAGAATACTAAATTTAGCCCAAAAAAGGTACCAGTGAAACTTTAAACCAAACAATCAAAATGCAGCCAGCTTCTAATGTATTAAACACAAATATGTGTCCTTTACCACTGGCTTTCTTTTGTAAAAAAAGTAACAACTGAGAATTTAATAACAGTGTAAGGAGTATTTTTATACCAACAGGAAAAAAATAAATGCTTCCTTTATTCTACACTTAAAAGGGTACAAATGACTGCAAAGCCTATCAGAGTTAAACAGCCCTTTTTTCTTTCCTTCCTTCCTCCCTCTCTCCCTCCCTTCCTTTCCTTCTTCCTTCTTTCCTCCCTTCTACCTTCCTCTCTCCCTTTCTTCTTTCTTTCCTTCCTTCCTCCCTTCTTCCTTTCCTTCCTTTTTTTGTATATTTAATAAGATCAGTAAGTTAAAAGTTTTTTTTAATCACCTGGTCAGCTCTCCATTCATCGCTGACTCTAGGGTGCAAATCATAGAGAGGTCTAAGATTCCAGGCCCAAAGTCAATGACAATGTATGTCACTGGCAGATAGCATTAGTATTCATATTTTTTTCCTTTGGGGGGATAGTGGACGGCACTGTATGTGTAACTTGGTTACATAAAGTTGTTCAGTGGACTTGGAGATTTTAGGGACCACTCATCAGCCATATTTCTTTTCAATGCACTAGAGCACAATTAGCATGATCAACAGCTAATTGCATATTTTAGTATCCAGACCTAAAAGACATCGAGGCAATGGTTTTCAAAGCATTTCCACATAGAAACACCTCTTCTGATCCTCATGGCAACCATCTGAAGCAGCCAAGGCAGATGATCTTTTCCTCATTTTACAGATGAAAAAACCCAGATGCTGGGAGATTAAGAGATTTGCCTATGGTCACACAACTAATAAGGTACAGAAGAGGAACTTGAAAGCATATTCTGACTCCCATGTATTATTCTTCCTACTAGGCAATGCTTGCTGCCTTCCAACTGAGGAGTTACAATTAAAGGGATAAAATGAGCTAAACAGAATAAAGGTTAAAAACGTAAAGTAACCAGGGTTAGCCCTTTCATAACTCATATCAAACTGCAGTAACAACCTTTCCCCTCTACCAAAAAATATCTGAACAGAGCTCAATAACATTGGTGGTCTTGCCTTAGCAAAACATTCTCCTACCCCCACTCCTAACTACTCCTTTTAAATGTTTTTGGGCAAAATAGGCCTGTTCTCGTAGCTTTAATATGCTGGCAAGAATCAATTATCAACATACACAGAACACAGAAAAAAAACAAGAGCTTGATCATGTGAACTTCAAAAGAGATTTAAAAAAAACACTTTCCAAATAAGCACAGATTTTTAAAAATTCTGTTCTTAGCACTAAAAACATCAGAAGACTGAAAAATTCACAGATCTTGGTCACGCCACACCAAAGAGCAGATCTGGGGACATCTTGTCACAATATGCTTGGGAAGGTCTGTACCATTCCAAATGGAAGATGAAGGCATAAGGAATAATACTACTCCCTCCAGAAATTTAAGTGAGTATCATTAGGTGAGTTAGAAGGGACCGTGGAGGGTGCTGGGTCAAACATCCTCATTTTACTGAGGTCCAGGGAGATCTGTAAGTGGCTTTCCTAAAGTCACAAAGGTAATAAGTTTCTGCGGTGGGCTCAAATCAGGTATTCATAGCTCCAAGTTCAATGCTGACAGGGCTTTGAGAATACTGATATTTGCTTAGCTCTCTTCAAAAGATTGTGGGACTTTTGTTTAACAGTTTGAATGAAATCTGCACTGATCTGTTACCAGTGGGATCAATTAAGGCAAATTCCTCATCACTCTACTTTAAAATGTTAATTTAAAATGAGGAACACCTCAATAAAGCAAGGATTTAAATGAATAGTGCTATAAATTGCTTCCATAAAGAAAATGACAATCTTACATTTCATACCCTAAAGGGAAGAAAAAGGACATTTAGAAAACTCTAAAAACTGCTAACAAATAAAGTCATGAATGAGAGACATTTGATTAACATTCGCAAGTATATCCATGAATGTCAGTGGCAAAAGAAAGATTGTTCATTCTTGCTGAAGTCCCAGGGCAGTACCATGAACCAGAGAATTTAAAAGGTCACAAAAAGGTACTGAAAATATAAAATGCTGATCCTTGAGCAGGTTTTGTGAAATAGGTCTCTTCTTGAGATACTCAGTACCTGCCACAATGTCTTACACAGAGGAGGCTTGAAATGTGTTTTTCTTTTGTTAAATATTTCACCACATAGCTAGCTCTAAAACTCCATTTCCTTAAAGCATAATTCCTATAATTTAGATTGTCTTTTTTTAGTCCCGATGGGTGAGATTTTATCCATTAGAAAGTATATACTAGTATTTGCAAAGTAGTACTTTATCATTACCATTTGCCTTCTGGGCAATCCTTTGGCAAATAAAACAGTCATTTTGCAAAAAATGAAAACTGAGTCACAAAATAACGAACTGCTCAAAGTGTTCCTCTGACTCAGAGATTAATCCTGATTCAGGGCACATAGTCCAATGTTGTGTTCACTAAGTCACTGTCTTTGTGAAAGAAGAAAATTAGTGACTGATTTTGCTAAAAGACAATGTTTTTTTTTTGTTTTTTTTTTTGACTTTTATTTTTGTTTTTTTAATTTTAATTTTTTAAATTTTGGTTTATTTACTTTTAGTTTAAAACATTCAGTTCCACAGTCCCTTGAGTTTCAGATTTTCTTTTTTTTTTTTTTTTTTTTAAAGACAATGTTTTAAAAAAAAAAAAATCCCACCTGTCAAAAGCAGGGGCATTTGCTTCTAGACCTCGGTTAAGTTTCAGATGGTGAGAGCCAACCTAAAAGAAAAAAAAGGCAAATATGAGTCCCAAAGACAGTATCTTCTTTGCCAGCTTTCCTTCTGGCTGCCAATTAAATATTCTATGACATTCAAGTTTGGGAGTCAACAGTACTTGTCCCTATGTCTGTCTGCCAAATATATGAATTTAGCAGCTCCCCTAGATGTCCCTGGTGAGAGAAGTAGGGTGGAGTGTGGACAGTGTTTGATTCATTCTATGTATGTCAGACCCTAAGTGTCAAAGGTGCTTGAAACTCAGGTCCTAGTGTCCCATTTGCTGTTATTGTATTATCACATACAAAGAGCCCATCTGCACAAGATGTATGTAGTAAAAAGGCAAGGATAATGAGAACAGTTGCATTTGCAAAATTTACAACTTCCAATTGTATTATCTCTTCCTTAGAGGCAGAACAAAAATGCTTGGACAATAATCTTAAAGCCAGGTCTCCAAATGTGAGAATTTCCACCCACTATTAGATAAGGAGAAACTGTGATTAAGGTACACTTGAAACTAATGCTAAGCAATCCTGCCTTGGGAAAGACAAATTGTTTATGGCCGGTTAGTTGCCCACTTTTGTTCTAAAAAGGACGCTCAATCTTCCCTGGAAGTTCTAATTAGCATAATGTATTCAGTCAGTTACTGAGCACCCACAGTATGAAGGGCGTAGAGCTGGATGCTGTGGGGGGATGCAAAGCTATTCCTTGCCATGAAGGAATTTGTAAAAGTTTATAACTTAGTAGAAATGCATCAACAATTATAATAAAAAATAGAAAGTAAAGGTTCAGTAAGAATGTAAATTCCTTGAGGGTGAGGCTCTTTATTTTTCTTTCCATCTCTGGTGCTAGCACAGTGTCTGACACACAGAGAGAGTGCTCGATAAATAACTTCTGACTGAATACTTGAAAAAATACTATGAAAATCCAGAGGGAGAAAGATTACTTTTAGTGTGGGTAGGCAGGTAGATATAAGAGTGGTGATTCTAGGGATTATTCCAAGTAGAAGAGACAGCATGAGTGAAAGCATGCAATAAGGAAAACTCAAGGCAGTGGTTTAGGGGAGGGGACAGGGTGTGGACCATAAAGTGATCTGGTTTGTCTGGAGCAGAGAACAGTCAGGAGGGAAGCTGGAAAGGCAGATTACGTTCCAAAACATGGAAGGTCTCAGTGACAGGCTAAGTCATTCAAACATTATTTAATCCTTTCTAGCTAATAACTGAAGTTTTTGAACAGAAGGGGATGATATGATCAGGGTTGACTTTAGAAGGATTAATTAATTAAATTAAGCATAAACGGGAGGAAGGAGAGACTAGAGGTAGGGAAAACCATTTTTGAATTTACTGCAATAGTCCAGGGAAGAGGTATTTGGCAACAATGGCAGCAGGAAACAAGTGGAAGGGACAGATGACAAAAAAATTGTGTACCCATCAATTAGGAAATGACAAAACAAAATCATAGTCTATGAATGTGATGGAATACTATTGCACCACAAGAAATGATGAATCTATCAAAAAACATATATTAAGGTTTACTAGATGCCAGTGATCACGCTAAACACTGGAGATACAAAAAGAGGCAAAGACCTCAAAAACCTTACAATCTAAAGGAGATGGTTTCAGAGAAACCTGGGAAGACTTGTATGAACAGATACAGACTAAAGTGAGCAAAACAAATAGAACAATTTATATAATGACAGCCCTATAAAAAACAAAGAACTCTGAAAGAAATTGGATCAACTGTAATCAATGATCTGATCAATCATTAAGTATGTTACTCACCTCCTAACAGAGAGGTGACAGACTCAAGATACAGCATGAGACATATATTTTTGGAGAGAGAGAATTCAGGCAGCACTTGCTTTGCTTGGCTAACTATATTTGCTACCAGGGTTTTGTTTTTGTTTTTCCAATAGTGAGGGAGGAGGGAGAGAAAATGAATTTCTCTTAAATTTTCAAAAATTGATTTAGGGGCAGCTATAGGGCACAGTGAATAGAAGACTGACCTTGGAGTCGGGAGGACCTGAGTTCAAATATGGCCTCAGATACTCACTAGCTGTGTGACCCTGGACAAGTCACTTAGCCCCCATTCCCTCAAAAATAATTGATTTAAAAAGATATTGTAGAGACAGAATTTTATAAGGCTTAGTAATAAAATGGATGAGAGAGTGAAGGAAAGGAAGGTTTCAAGCCTGTTGTGAACAGAGAGTGAATAGAAATGACAATCTTTTATCCCTGATTTTACCTAAAAGAATCCTTACCAAGGGGAAAAAACCCCACATAATAGAGCTGTTTCCTCCATGGTTTTGGAAAACATCAGGCTGGAAAATTATTTTCTGATTAACAGATTTGGAAATTATTCAGGGAAGTTCTACATGTTCCCTGGTCACAAAGGTCCCATAAGTCACCATTCCCAGAATGCCGAGTACAAAGCTAGATGGTGGCTATGGAAACTGGACTGTGAACAGAGATATTTCTGGGCCAAAGGTGAGAAGTTGAATGAGGCCTTGGCCAAGATTATCTAATTGCCTATAACTATCATGTTTTTGTTTTCTGAATACCAACAATACCTGGCTGAGGAAATGAACTAATGGTTATCACCAAATTCAAGTTTTTAATTTCTAAGTCTTTTATGGTTAATGTAGAAAAAAGAAATCCTGTTGCATTATGCAATCCAAGGAGTCACTTCATGTTTCTAGAGCTTAGAGTAAGAAACCTTATCAGTATATTGGGCAAAAGCTTTCTCCCTCCTTCCTTCCCCCTTTCCCCCACCTTAGAGGGATACTGAAAGATATCATATTCCCAGAGATTCAAAGAAAAGAGCTGGAGATTTTAAGTTAGTCTGTCAAATCTCTAGTTCTCTCCTGGGATGGAGGATTGGAAACAGTTTTTCTGCCTGGTTCTTTAAAATTTTTAGTCTTTCTCATGGAGGCAGAGAAAAAAATGAGTCTTTAAAAACTAAATGGGTTTCAGGGATTGGGATAGGTGTCCAAGTATTAATATGGCATGTATGTATACACACACACACAATATGTAGAAAGATTGCTTTCATTACACACACACACACACACACACACACACACACACACACACACACACACACACAGATATATCTAGATTTGGAACTGTGAATTTCACTGCTAGATTTATTTTTTTCCTGAATCATGACAGCTTTTAAACTCTCAGTAATGAGAGCCATGGCTGTAAACTTCTCATTATCTTTATCCAATGTGCAGGCAACAACTATGCTTGGAGTCCTGTTATTACAATCACATAACAGTGCCAAGCATTGTACCAAATATTGTGGGAAGATGCTAAACAAACAAACAAGCAAATAAGCATTTATTAAGTGCCAGATACTATGCCAGGGACACAAAGAAAGGCAAAACAAACAAAGAAACAAAAAGTCCCATCACAACCCAAAACAAAACAAAAAAGCCAGTCCCGACTCTCAAGGAACTCAAGCTCTAATGGGGGATACAACATATAAACAGCCATGTGCCAACCACACCTGGAGGGTAAATTGGAGACACCCTCAACGGAAGGCCACTATTAAGGAACAATTCCTTCAGAAGGGAAGACTTTAGCTGAGAAGTGAAGGAAGACAGGGTAGCTCAGAGGTGGCGATGAGAAGGTTAACAGTTCCAAGAATGGGCGGCTGTCAATACACATGCCTGGAGTAAATAGATGGAATGTTCTGTATAAAGAACAGCAGAGGCCAGTGTCACTGGGTCAAGGAGTATATGGAGATGAATTAGGTGTAATGGGACAGAAAAGGGAGGAGGCACCAGGCTGAGAGGGGCTCTGAATACCAAAAAGAAGTTCACATTTGATCTTGGAGATCAGATCAAAAACCACTGGAGTTTGTTTTGAATAGGTGGGTGACACATGGTGAAGACTGCACTTCAGGAAGATCAATTTAACGGCTGAGTGGAGGATAGACCAGAGTGGGGAGAGACCTGAGATTAGGAAATCTATCACCTTTTATGTTTGTTTGCCTTTACCTGCTTTTCCCACCTCTACCCTAAGAGTGAACTCAGGAAAGGCAGTCTCCACATACACATGGACACAGTCAACAGCAGAAGTTATCACTCAAGGCTCTAATGAGAAAGATGAACGCCACCATGGAAGAGAAATGAGAGAAAACAAAAAAAGTGGCCTGATCTAAATGTATTTGCCTTCCCCTGTATCCCAAACAAAGGACCAGAAGATTATAAATCAAAGTTGGATGGCACTTCAGAGGCCAACTGGCTCATTTTACAGATGAAGAAACTGAGATTAAGTGAGTTACCCAAGACAAAAGAGGTAGTAAGGACCAGAGACAGAATCTGAACCCAGATCTTCTGATTCCACAGCTGTAGTACAGTTTTTCTGCTCCACCATATTACCTGACTGCTGAGAAGGCAGTAGAAAAAGTAAATCCTGAGGTCAAACCAATACTCTCTGAGTTGCCTTGGACAAAGCAAAGCTTAGGGAAGGCAGAATTTACTAACATTATAGTTTCTAAGAAGCTGAGAAAATTTTGAATCCTGGCAACAGAAAGAAGCTCCTATATCCCTGAACCAGATGGCATCAGATTACTTTCACTTATGTCCTTAAGGTGCAAGGGACTGGAATCAAGGCATTATCAGGCCATGAGGAAGCAGGAACCATAAGAAAGCACAGGGGTTAGAGTTGAACTCTGGACAGCAGAAATAGGAAACCTCAAGACCTCCAGTGAAACAAAAGACCACTCAGATTTGTATGACACATTTTAATTTATAAAAAGTGCTTTTACATCAATAATCTCAGGCTCTCATTTGGTAGTCAGTCAGTCGCATCTCTCTGGCTCCCACAGTCTGTCTTTTCTTATGCACTCATCTGTGAGTCCAGCCCTGGTCCCAGTCTCAGTCTGCCCCATTTCGACATACAGAATGAACTCTTCATGCTCTCAAGTCACCTTTCCTTAAGGTCCCTGCTGTTTCCTCATTCCATATCATGTGACCTCAAGCCTGGGGTTTCAATGTGCATCCTGGAATCAAGTTACCATTGGCACACACCTAAGGGAATAATGACTGTTGCTTCTTTTTTAAGTTTCTTTCTTTCTCTCTATTCCCTTCCCTCCCACCCTCTACTCTCTATTGAGCCAATTTTATACTTGGCCTATTACTCATTTCTCAAGCCCTGAAGAAATTACTTCAGGAAGACGTTCCGTCTCTAAAGCTCCCAACACATTGGTACTCTGGACAAAGTGGATTCTTACACACAAACTCCCAGGTGCAGCAAAAGATCTTTTGATAAATTTAATTTTGATAAATTTAAAGCAGGAAGGCACTTTAGAGGTCAATTAGTCTGGCCCCCCTCATTTTATAGAGAAGTTTAACAATTTCCCAAGATAACACAAGGAGTCAATTTTTGAGGCAGGATTTAAATTCAGGTCTTCCATGTCCAATCCACTCTATCAGGGTCAGCAAAGTGCCAAATCTGGCACTTTGCCCATTTTTGTACAGCCCCTCCAGCTGTTTTTTAATGGTTTTTACATTGATAAATACAACACAGCCCATGCAATAGTAGTTTGGTGACCCTTGCACTCTTACCACACTGTCCAAAGTCACAGAGAGAATAAACAGCAAGGCTGGCATTTGAACTCAGATCCCTTGGCTCCATATCCAGTCCTTTTTCTCATGGCACTTGACTGCCTCTGAATTTCTGAATTCTTTTCTCTTACAAACTTTGTCTTCTGTTTTGGTGCTCTTAAATGCCCCAGGCTAATTCTAATTCTACTTTCCTGCTTTGCATCATAATGGATAACTCTGGGAGGAAGGGATATGGAAAGATATTTAAAACCGCAAAGCCTCAATCTTTGAAGTTGTGTTTGGTAAAGATGTCACTGTATGTGTCGTTCCTATTCTTGCTTGTCCCTTTAAAGGAAACATCTTTAACTAGAAGTGCCACATCTTTTTAATTTCAGATTACTTCTGTCCAGCGGTTCTCAAAGTATGGTCTAGGGACCCCTGGAGATCATCAAGACACTTTCAGGGAGTCTGTGGTTGAAGCTATTTTCATCATAACACTAAGACGGCTTAATTTCTAATATGGTAGTTATCAGTAGCTATAATCTATGTGAAAAAGAGCCCTTTTGGGTCCTGAATAATTTTTAAGAGTGTGAAGGGATCCTGGGACCAAAAAGTTTGAGAACAACTGCTCTAGGCTAATGCTATGCAGTCAGGGGAGTAAGAAAATGTATACATTAGTATATGAAGGAATAAAATGTAGGCAACAAAAGGAGGCATGATGATATAATCATTCACACCCACCACATTTAATCCATATTTAGTTTGCTGCAAACCCTGTTTTCACTTGAACTTGTGACACATATTCTTAGTTACTGATAGGGTTTCTACTGACAAGAAAGGTAATGATTTCTTATCATTAGACATATAAAGAGTAACATAATACAAGCAAGCATCCCAAACCAAGATAGAGATGGACTTTTGAAAGCAAAAACTCTTCTGAGGCTATTTATAACCCAAAAAATCCATTAACATGTACATAGTTACTTTTCCCTCTAGCTTTCATGGTTCAGATGCAGTTATTAAAAGCCCATGACTACTAAACAAGGATGACATAAGCGTAGTTTTTAAATGATGCTTTAAAAGTCCAACTTCTAAGGCAGAATATATAGAAAGACACCTACATGCAATGGCAGGACTAGGGATGTTTCTCTGAGATATGTCTACTCACAGACTCAGAAACTGGAAACTAAATTCCAAAGGAAAGATCTAACTCTTGGCTTCTCATCACCTAATCTGAGGGAAGGGTTTGCCCATTAAAGAGTGAAACAGCCAAAACTGACTTTCAGGCCTAAAATTTCAGGTGGACACAGTCAAAGAATGGCTCATCATCCTATGAATATGTATCATATTTAGGAGTTAAGACTAGGCAAGGTTTCTTCTTTCTTCTTTCTTTTCAGTTTTGTTGATGCCTTTGGTTTTTGCACCATGTCGTTCCCAGAAGGACCTCTTCCTCCCAGGGAACACCCTACCACAACAAGGAAGAATAAGTGAGCAAAACCATGCGATGCAGCCACCACAAATAGCACAATGGTCCCTAACTTCTCCAAGAAAAGGAAGATAATTCATTTCCTCTTCTCTTTTCTCCAAAGCCAAGGCTGTAGCTCATCACAATGACACAACATAGGAGAAAAAGGACTTAAAGTAAAACATATTCATTGGTTGTCTATTACCTCAACCTTCTACACACACAGCAAGCCTTTTCTGATCTCTCATAATTCTGGTGCCTTCTCTCTATGGATTATTTCCTATTTATCCTGTATATGGCTTATATATACACAGCTGTTTACAGGATGTCTCCATTAGATGGTGAGTACCCCAAAAGGCAGGGACTGTCTTTTACCTTTCTTTGTACCCCCAGCACTTAGCATAGCACCTGGCACATAATTAAGCTAATTGACTATTATGCTCTAGTCACTTAAGCACCAGCCCCCAGGAAGCTTAATCTTGACAACTAAGTTCTTACCTGGTGGTCCCTTCTATTTTGATTGCATTACCAAAAAAGGATAGATCAGATTCAGATAGATCTGAATTTCAACGAGGCAGATCCAACCAGGTCTTTCACACTATATATCCCTGTGCCCAAGATAGAGAGAGACATGGGCATAGTTGCTCTGGAAACTAGCAAGGCCAAGCATGGTTTGATGATGGAGAGAGGCCTCCACGGACATGCAGGAGGATTTATCTAACATTTTTATCAATTATTTGAAGACAGATGGTATTTTTAATAAAACAAATTGATGACACCAAGATAGGAAAGATATTACATTATTAAGAAACCACATTACAGAATTGGGATCCAGAAAGATGTCAACAGACTAGAATGATGGATTAAATTTTATCTCACTTTTTTTTTTTAAAGGAAAATGAGTCCCTGTATCTCACCTAGGCTGAAATGCAGTGGCCACTCATAAGCTCATATCTATTGCTGACTGCCATGGAAGCACTGACACGCTCCATTTCTGACCTGAGGCAATTTGCTCCTCCTTAGGCTGCCTGGTGGTCCCTCAATCTTGGAGGCTCACCGTATTGGTTCCTGACTTTGTATTAATTAGCCAATCAGCTCTAGCCCTATTACAATTCAGAACTCTGAAGCTCAAGTGACTCACCAGATTTAGCTTCCCCAATAGTAGGGGAAACAGGCTAGTGATTTCACTATTTCAAAGATCTGAGATGAGTATATTTCCTTTACCTTTGTAGATGACAACATTTTCGCCCCTTCAAAGATAAACTGCTATGGCTAAAAAAAAAAAAGCATCACTTGTTGATCAACCTTCCAGAAATGAGCATCCCTGAATTTAGCTAAGAAGGTCCTTGGATGACAAGTGTATTACTAAGCCTGTTCTCGAAGTCTTCTCAACTACTGGAGCTTATATTCCACTGGCATGGCTGCCAAGAACTCATGGTCACCTTCAGTCCATGACACAGAATATACATTTTAGTAGAGGAAGGTGAAACACAATAGGGATAGATGTTAAGTTTATCCCTATTAAACACTGACGTGAGAGGCAGCATGACATCAGGAAGACTGGATTCAAGTCAGGACTTTGAGAAATCCTAAGTGTGGCTCTGGGCAAGTTACTTAGGAGAGGGGAGGGGAGCATCCCAGACAACTCTCCAAGATAGCAAGTTGCTCATCTGTATGGGTAAATGGAGTTTCAGATACAAATGAAATCACAAGTCCAGACCCCATCACAAATATTAAGTATTACTTTTGTTTAGAAATCCAACTCTACAAAGACAAAATGGGGGAAGTGTCCCCATGGGCTTTGCTGCCTGATCCATAGTAAGCTCTTAATAAATCCCTGTTGATTGACTAGCAACTGTAACCGTAAGCTCAGTTACTAATCACATGGCATGGCTGTCATATGAGCTGATGTGGTCTCAAGAAATATTAGCACAAGTGTCAAACACAGTGCCTTATGGAATTAAAAGTTCACCATGAGAACACAGGCTCCTTGAAGCCAAGGATTGTCTCAATTTTAAATTCACATTCCCATCACCTAGCATAAGACTTGACACATACTTGATGTTTAATAAATGCTAATTGACTGACTAATTGAATGAAGGCGGCAGAGGGAGAGGCATATGGAGTCCTTTTGCAGTTCTTGTTACTGGGGAAACAGGTGAGTGTAACTGCATTTCTGTAGAGGTGACAGGGGTCTCTGGAATTAGGAGTGGGACTTGTGTATGAATGCTGGTAGAATGCAAAGTCTAACCATTACTTACACAGCAGAGCAGAGGAACAAAGTGTGTTATAAACGCAATTTCTGAGGAAGAGACTGGGAATATATGATATAAAGTCATCATTTGTAGGGTATGCTCTTGGGGATCATCATCATTCTCTCATAATGATTGGTGATGATGTTATCTGATGTTTATGTAACACTTTCAGGTTTGGAAAATATTTTAGATGCATGATCTCATTTGAACTTGACAAGAGCCCTGTGGGGTTGGTACTATATTTATTAAAATGAGGAAGCTGAGACTTAGAGAGATTGTCCCTTATGGTCAGGTAATGTGACCATAGTAGCATGACTATCAAGAAGAAAGGGTGAGATTTAAATATGTACTGACTCCAACTCTAGGAATTCTTTCCATTGGCTCTTCCCTTGAAACTTATATCTTTAGTGGAATATACAGGGGGTGTTCACAGGCACTGAGGTCTAGGAGGGTGCTGGGGGTGAGGTGGGATGGGTGGTGGGATGTCCTTTGAATTACTATAGATCAAAGCTTGTACCAGTTCAGGGAACTGGAAGAAATGAAAAGATATTAGATGTAATCTTCTATTATCTCTCTGCATTATATCCCATTGCCAGAGCAGGGTGTTGTCTATTGTCAATACTATGAGGCATTCATAACTCTTGCAACCCAGTGTTCTCTGTTCTAACCACTGCAGTATTGTGATCGGAGTGCCATGTTTCAGGAAGACTATTGACAAGCTAGAACAGTGGTTCTCAACCTGTGGGTTATGTTCAATTTGTAACAATGAAAATAAATCCTGCGTATCAGATATTTACATTATGATTCATAACAGTAGCAAAATTACAGTTATGAAGCAGCAACGAAAATAATTTTATGGTTGGGGGTCACCACAACATGAGGCACTGTATTAAAGGGTCGTGGCATTAGGAAGGTTGAGAACAACTGAGCTAGAACAAATCAAAAAGAGGACAAACAGAGTGATGACCATTCTCAAGACCATGCTTTTAAAAGAATAGGTTAAAAATACTGGGGATATTGAACTGTGAGCTTCTGAGAACAAAGGCTTTTTTTTTTTTGCTTTTCTTTGTATCGTCTGTATTTCAAACAATGCCTAGCACATAGTAGGTACTTAATTAATGCTTATTAACTGAATAACTGATATTTACTTTGGAGAAGAAAAGTCTTGTGGGTTGGGAGGGAAGTGGGGGGAGAGAAAGGGTAGAAGTGGAATGTACTAATTGTCTTCAAGTATGTAAAGGGCTTTCATATAAGAATAGGTAGATTTTTGATTCAATATAAGGAAGAACTTAGTAATTAGAGCTGCCTAGAAATGGAATGGGTTCTCTCAAGAGAGAATGAGCTTGTTAGACAAGCTTTTTGTATTAGATGTTCTTCTTTGTCACAAGGGAGAGTTAAATATGGGGGTGGGTGGGGTGGAAATGATTTTGCTATAAAGACAAATTGAATGAATTTTAAAAAATAAAAAGATAGTCACTTCTCACTAGGGAAGAATCCTTAACAAAACAAGGGATAGGTTATAAAAGATGACAAACAAGTTTGACTACATAAAATTAAGAAGCTTTTACATAAATAAAAATCAGTGAAGAAATATGAATTAGAGAAGTGGTGGAATGGAAAAACATTTGCACAAAATATAACTGAAAAAAGTCTGATATTCAAAATATGTAAGGAATTGACACTATATAGGGATATAACATTAAGGATTTTAAATATATTAAATACATATAAGGGATATAACACTAAGAGCTATTTTTCAATGGAAAAAGTGATCAAAGGATATAGAGTTTTCAAAAGAGTTTTTGCTAACTACAAGTATTCACCTAAAAACAAGTCCCAAATTACTTAAAACAAAACAACTCTGAAGTTTTACTCCTTGCATGTTAACAAAGATAAAAAAAAGTCAATGTTGGAAGGAATGCACAAGGACATTCATGCGTGATTAGTGAAACTATTAAGTGGTTGCATCCATTTTGGATTTCAATTTGAAATTATTCAAGAAAAGGGATCACCTACTTTGATCCAGAAATTCCACTACCAGACATGAAAGCTGAAGACAGAAATGAAGGTCCAATATATACCAAAAAAAATCCTCTTAATGGATTGTATTATAGTAGCAAAGAACTAGAAACAAAGAATACATATCCACCAATTTGAGAATGGTAGAAAAAATTATGGTATATGAAAGTGATATATTATTACTGTGCTGAAAGAAATGCCAAATACGAGGCATTCAGAGAAATATGGAAAGGTTTATGTAAATTGGTGTAGAGCAAATGAGTACAAACAAGACAGGACACTACAGATAACAACTACAATTTTGTAAGTAAATAGATCACTAAAAGGAAACTGAACTCTGAGGAATGGAAAAACCAATGAAGGTCCTAGAAGAGAGATAATGAAACACAGAGGTCGCTGAATTCTAGGACAGCATTTTTTCCATACTGTCAGTACTTATATGGCAAGTTTGGAAGAGGCAGGGGTGAGAAATGATTGAGATAAAACTAAAAGGCATCAACAAAATATTTTTGTCTTTGTTTTGTTTTAGACAGAAAGCTAATGAATTCCCCTGGAAGTGTTTAAGGGGAGGTTGGATAGTCACTTGTCAAGGACGTACCAAGATTCAAGTTAGGGTTAGACCAGACCAGTCTTGTAAATTCTTTTCCAATTCTAGGATTCTATGAAACCTTCAGAAGTTATTTTGAAGACCTGTGAGGAGGAGTGGGGTTAATCAACACACAAGCTGAACGAATCAAAGTTATAAGTTGTCTGCTTACAATGTTTACATCAAGGAAGATCACAGTCCATTTTACTCCATGCTGGTCAACCTGCATGTGGACTATTGGTGTTCAAGTTTGTACATATTTTCAAAGTAACACTGACAAACTAGTGAGGGACCAGAAAGGCAAAGGGTCTGAAAACAGCAAGATAATATAGCTGAAGGAGCTAAGGATGTTTAGCCTAGATAAGGCAAAAAAGCAAATAAACAAACAAAGGGGTCATTAAAGGAATCCTTAAATATTTTAAAAGTTTTAAGGCAAAAGACTGAATAGTCTGTGTAGCTCAAGAGAACAAAATCGGATCAACGCGTGCAAGTTACAGGGAAGCAAATTTCCCTTTATTTGTAAGGAAAACTGTATAATGATTATAGCTAACAATGAAATGGATTGCCTTACAAAGAGTAGTGAGTTTCCTGTCACTAGAAAATCTTCAAGACCAGAAATCTTTAAGCAGAGTCTGGATGACCAAGAGGTAGGGGTTTTGCTGCTATGAAGATTCTTGCATTATTGTAGGAGACTAGATTAGAAAAGCCTGTAAGAAGAAATCTTCTAACTAGAAGATTTCATGATCACCACTCCCAAAATTTTTCAACCTAATTTCCACAGGGAATTCAGTCTTTCCATTGATCATTTCCCCTTTCTGCCAAGACACCAAATTAATCCAGCTCAGCACCCACCTCAATGGAGAGCTCAATGATCAAGTCAGCATGCCATGTCCTCGATGACCAAAGTGTTCTTGGAGCCTCCCACCACACACACAGATCTCTTCCAGGGAGACAGACATAACTGAAATACCTCTAACATCAGTCGGTGGCCAAGGTTTCAAATGACAGCGTATATTTTTAGTAATCATAGGAAAGATGAGTATGAAATTCTCATAGGTCTCTGAAAGCCCCCTAACCTCAGACCTATTCTATGTCAGCCTAAGCCCCACAAGAAGTGGGTAAAAGATACTGCTCACTCTTGCTCTGGATATTAAGTCATAATCATTAACAAAAGCAGAAGTCTGATTGTTGTTTTCGAAAAATTGGAATTTAGGATTGTCCTTGCATTATAAGCTACCCCATAATATCCAAGATCAAATGCATTGAACTGTTCACTTACATAGAAGAAATGCATTTTGATGTCATCCTGGCTATCACTGAAGAAGAAAGAACATTCTTTAATAAAGTGGGTTTTGTAATAAGGAATTATAGAGCAATTCTTTCACAAAGACATAATTTATATTCATAGAGTACATACATTTTTATCTACGCAATCTTTTAAAGATTCAAGAAAAATTTAGTTCAAATACACTGACGCAGACACATTTTAGGTCAAGAGAAAGGTCAGAAATGATGCTATGAAAAGATTTTTTTGTTTGTTTGAAAAGCAGGTAGGTTAGGCGAAAGGAGAAATCAAATGAAGTGTCAAGAAATTTCCTCATTACTTACCTGAAGCCCTGGCTGCTCCCAAAACAGTGGAACTGAGCCTCTGATCTGGACAAAAGACGACACGCCATCATCCATGTAAATCGTCTGTAGCCACAAGAAAACAGAAAGGGAAAGATATTCTTCAATGAAACTGAACGTCCCAGAGCTCCGCAACCAGATACTTCAGCTTGAGACACGAAACCTGAGAGAAGAACAGGCAGCTGATTTCAGCCCAGTCTAGTCTGACAGAGTTCGGCTGGTTCCTCACCCTAATGCCCGCACAGTGGGGCAAAGGGTAGCATGCTTGCTTTCAATTTGCTTCCCAGCGGAACCTCTCTCAAGAGCAAGAGGACTCCACACTCTAGCAAACAGCCTCCCTTAGGAATGACTTCATAGGAAGGCTCTAGTTTGTGTTCAGGGTCTAAACACCATCATTCCCTGCTCAGCCCTATCGACTCCACTGGTTATATCCTGAATGCCCTCCATGAAAATTCTTCTAATACCTCTCATTGTTTTAGAAATGGAAGCAATATTTGTTCCATTTTACGTTTAAATAAATTCCTTTTCAAGCCTTTATTTTTACTTTGTCAAGATCTTTGTGCTACTATGGGCAAATGGCTATTCCCCATCTGTTAAAAAGGGGATTAACTTAATTTAAAAAAAATTTATTTAACTTCTAATTTATGGAATGAAACAAACATTTCCATAACATAGTACAATCAAACATTTCCATAACATAGTACAATAAAAAAAAAAAGATGATTGCACACGAAACTGCAAATCTATAGACAAATTGCTATTCCTTTCAAATATACAACAAAATTATCATGTAAATTTCTTTTCTTCCTCTCCACCCTCCCATGCCCTATGGCTACCATTTGACACAAATAGGGTGTGTGTGTGTGTGTGTGTGTGTGTGTGTGTGTGTGTGTGTGTGTGTGTGTAAAATTAAGATGTCTTTTGAGAACCCTTCCAGCCCTTAGAGCCTTTATTCCCCAGGCCCTTAACAAAGGAATATTTTTAAAAGGAAACAAAATATTTTAAAAACAAACCATATCCAAAAAGCAAAGGTATAGACAAGGGATTCTTAACCTTGTGTCTGTGAACTTGTTTCTAAAAAATATTTTGATAACTCTATTGTAGTCCCATCCTTAAATATATGATATATTATATATATATATCACAGATATAACATATATGTAATATTTACCACATGTAATACATGATATGTACTGTAGTTATAGTGCTATCTATATTATATATATACATATGCCACACTGTATAAATGTGCATATATAAATATTATAAATGAAAGAGCCATACAAATATATGAATTATGTGCGTCTCTCTTCATATACACACATGCATACATATATACACAAATATACATACATGTATATACATATGTCTACATGCATACATACATGTGTGTATATGTGGAAAGGGGGCACAACGAGTAGCCCCATATACTACATATATATTTTTATACACATACATACATACATATATACATATATGTATGTATGTATGTGTGTATATCTATCTGTATCTATCTATCTATCTATCTATCTATCTATATATCTTACAGATGGAAATATATATAGGCAGCTAGGAGGTACAGTGGATAGAGTCAGGAAGACCTAAGTTCAAATCTGGCCCCAGGCACTAACTATGTGACTCTGGGCAAGTCACTTGACCCTGTTGGCCTCAGTTTCCTCATCTGTCAAATGATCTGGAGAAGGAAATGGCAAACCACTACAGTATCTTTGCCAGGAAAACTCCAAACAGGGTTATGAAGTGTGCTTACAACTGAACAACAACTGTATGCTCACACATATACATATATGTATAATGCATGTCCATGCAGACCATACTCGGACACCTGTAGTTATATCTATACTTATCCAGATATGTCAGTTAGCATGCCCATCACCACGAGATTTCCAGAAGGCACTAGGCTAATACCTGGAAATAGAATACTTTCCCCCCATATGACTGTTCTGTGGCACATCAACCCCTAGTTTATGTGGAACAGAACAAGAAGATGAAGAACAAAAAGTACAGCCCTGAAAAGCACGAGGGAAAAGGTTGCTGAGCTCCATCGGACACTCTCCCTTTTATCTAGGTAACCGGAGCCTGCCTTGGCAGGGCACAGGGCCGGCTAATGCAGTGAGTGTGTTCCATTTCTTAGCCCCTGTGCTACCTTACACTGCAGCTTTCCATGGAGAGCTAGACCATACTCAGATCACCCATGCATTAGTAATTGTTTTTTTTCAGTGGAAGACTTGAAAATTAGATGGTAGAGTTTCCTTGGACTATGGGAATTACATGCACCTGGGCCCTGGGCCCTCTTGCTGACACCCTTATCTTTTTACCTCAGGTAGGAAGCACTTTGGTCAAAGCAAATTTGCTGGTATTTCAACAGGGAAGACTTAGCAACTTTGTTAGTTAGCATGCTCTTAGGCCCCTTTCACTTCTGGATTTATGAGCATGTCATGTGTATTCTGAAGCAGGGAACTCTCCGGCGGCTAAGTGGTGCAGTGCAGAGAGTGCTTGGTCTGGAGTCTAGAAGACTCACCTTTCTGAGTTCAAATCTGGCCTCAGACACTTACCAATTTAGTTGTGTGACCCTGGGCAAGTCACGTCACTCTGTCTGCCCCAGTTTCCTCATCTGTCAAATGAGCTGGAGATGGAAACAGCAAATCACTCCAGTATCTTTAGCCAAGAAAATCCCAAATGGGGTCATGAAGAGTCAGGCACAACTGAAATAACTTCTCAGTAAGGAAACTTCTACCAAAGCAGATCTGAGCCATACATTCATTTGGCATCTAAGGCTGAACTTGAACTCAGCTCTTCCTTACTCTGAAGCCAGTTCTTTACTGTACTACACTGCATCTCCTTATTTATGTCATTAGTCATTAACAGCTTAGACTTCTCAAGGGTGTGTGAATTATAGGCCCTCTATTTCTTGAAAAAGCCTCTTCTGGGCAACATTTTTACCCAATGACAGGTCTCCCTGAAGCACAGGGTCTTGTGCTAATTAACTCTCGCCCTTCTCAAGGCGAAAACAACCCAGGCTCTAATGAAATTTGCTAACAAGTCATTCTCTGCCTCCAACATTAACCAAAGTCCTCTTCCTTAGGCAAGACAACAGACTGGGAAATCTTAATAAAACTGTGAAGAAGTTCGAAAAATACACGAACAAAAGCTTAATGCTGCCTCCTGGCTGACCAACCACAGGGCCCACCCAGAGGAAGGTGGGTTCACTGTCATAGCCTGTTCCATACCAGCAAAGTCTTCTACATTAACTTCCTTATCTTATCAACTGATACTCCCTGCTTATTGGGGGACTTTTAATTTCTAATTGATTTGTAATTTAATAGAGTGCTGCAGAGGGAGGCAATGTCTTAAGTGAGTCCTAAAGGGAAAAAGAGAGTATAGGTACACAGACCTTCCTATAGTCTTTAATTCATACTGTAGCATTGGTGGTTACACCTATTTGTGGGAGTGACTTCTATCATATACATATATATACATATATACGTATATATGTAAAATTTGAGCTATTTTGGGGGTGATATTGACTGATGAACACTAGCCAAAAGCAAGCAGTACAGATTAAAAAAATCACCCTTCTCCAAGTAGAGCCTTGTTAAAAGTATGCACAAAAACATTCTCTTATATTCTATATAAGAACAAAAATTATTTTACTTAGATTAAAATTTGGAAGTTTCAAAATGCTTTCATCACTTTTATAATTTATCTGCAATGACTTTTAATTTATATTTATTGTTGCAGACATGAATATCTGAAAAGGTTTTAAAAAACCACATTCATAAACGTTTCAGAAGTCAAAAGGAAGGAATAAATTGAGGACCGCATATTAGAGCTCAAAAAAGAATCACATTTTTACTGTTATTTTAAGAGCTTTTTATTCTACTAGGGGGCTGGGAGAGGGGGGAGTAAAGGAAACAAAAATAAATTAATTGAATGTCAGTTAACGCCCTTACAGGTGGCATGGTCTATGGAAATGCAGCTTGCTAAAGAGCAGAATCAGGGGAGTTTGACTTCCTCCAAGAAAAAAATGCTTTTTTTCTCCATTAGTTTCTTGTCCAGAATTACAGAAAAGAGAACAGAACAAACAGAAGTAAAAGGAGTCCTCTGCCTGACTCGTTTTAAAGAAAGATTTTTACATAACTTTGACATGACAATGACAGAGGTCTTTGAAATCTTTCTTTCCTGGTCTGCAATTCTTAAGATATCACAATGACCCTTGAGCACCTAACATTAATCAGGAGCTTTATCTTAAAAACCCAAACAAGTCTGGTCTCTTTTTTTGGGGGGGGAGGGAGGGAGTTGGCTGAGGGTTTTTTCTTCCATTTTGTGTCTACAGGGTGAGTCATAGCTGCAAACCAGCCCACCAGATATGATTCACTTCAGAGCTGAAAAGGTACAACTCTGAAGGAAGGAGAGGAAGACCATATTCATGCATATACACACACACACACACAAGCTGCCGTTCAGGGACTGTTTATTCCTCTTAAGAATAATGAACAGGGGAAAGATTCCTCCCTTTTTCCGGAAAGCCTGGGCATTTAATTCAGGAAAAGAGTCAAGCAAGCACATTAACCTATTAAATGTCCCATTCTCCTTTAAAAAACAAACAAAAAAAGGGAAATATATCCCCTTTTATTCAGTCACTGGCTCCAAAGATTATCTCACAGGCAATTAGTCAGCCATCTACTATGAGTTTACTACAGGAATTATGCTTCCAAATGATTAATGAATGTTGGTCTGAATAGGGATGGCAAAGAGCTTCAAGTTCAAAGCCTTCACTCGGTTTCTCTGAACAGCCCCAGGGGGAGGAGAGGCAAAAATACTTCTTTCCTCAAATCCCCCTAGGCCAGTAGCATTTCCTCTCTATTCAATAATTATTATGCAGCATCTACGTGCTAGGCACTGGTAAGGGCTGGGGAGAGGGCAGCCAAAGGAGGACCATGCATACACAAACATGCATGGCATGGGTGGAATGTGGGAGAGGAGCAGAGGAGATGGACAAAAAAAAAAAATTCTAGGAAGAAAAGGTAACCATGGAGAGATGATTTTCACCTGGGGGTGGGTGTGGGATTGAATCAGGAAAGCCTTCATGGAGGAGGTGGTCCCTTGAAGGAGGAGGGTTTCAACAGACAGAGATGAGAAAGAGTGAGCCAAGCATAGGAGGGTAGACTAACTGAGGCAAGAGATGGCAGAATGAGATTGAGTGCTGTATAAATTCAGTTATTATTGGACTGGAAGGTAAAGGGAAGTAAAGAGTGATGCAAATCTGGAAGGGAAGGCTGGAGTCAGGCCATAAAAGTCTTCCTGTGCCATGGTTCAGGAGTTTTTATTTTATGCTAGAGAAAAGAGGGAGCCACTAGAGATAAGTAAGAGGTAATAAGGGACTGGACTAGGGTGGTGGCTTTTCAAGTGGAAAGAAGAGGACAGGGTGAGAGATGATGGAGGAAGAACTGACAAGACTTGACAACTGCTTATATGCAGAGGAAAAAAGAGGTTTCAAGTCTGCATGTTAGAAAATATGGTGAATGAAATATGCATCTCTATAATTGGTGGTTGACTCCTGAATGAATGGGAATGAATTGCCACCCATTAGTCCTAATGGTGAGATTGGAGGAATTTCAGGGGAGGGTCACTTGAAGCAAGACTCTGCATGTGAATCCACCATGGTTCATGAGAAAAATGGGCAACTTCTAGAAAATTATGACCCAAAAGTATTTCAGAAGATTCCCATAGGGGAATCCTTATCAGACAAACCAATAATCCAGAAAGTCTCACACTTGGGTTTAAAATAATCATCTTTGCAATCACAGTCCAGGCCCGGAGGTGGTAGATCAGAGAGGCAGGAAACAGAGATGACTCCAGATTTCCAGCTTGGGTGACTAGGAGGTACCAGCTACCTCAGAGGAAGCTCAGACTGCAATCCTCCCTCCCACCACCAGCTCGGCACTGGAACTCCCAATCAAGCAGCTGCTTTCAACCTGCTGGCTTGGCTGGCTGCCCCCACAGTCAGAGCAAGCTTCAAAGACTGACATTTCTCCCACTTAAAAATGTCATGATTCATTGCATTGAGGTGGTAGTGATTAATTACCTGGAAAAGCCAACTTCAGTTGTGTATATGTATTTTTGAGCAATTTCATCTGAAAAAAAGACTCTAGGAATCAGAATGCAGTTTGCTATTCTATTCTAGGCAAAACCAATTCTTCCACATAATGCAGGACATAAAACAGACCCATGTACTTGCATCCATGCCCAGGAGGACTCCTATTCATAACACAGAGAAGGTAGAGAATTCCAATCGCTTGTTGGAGAACTCTCCAGAAATCCATTTGGAAAGCATGGTAGGAAAGAAATGAATGTAGACAATCCAACAATACAGATTTTTTTCCCTATACCAACTATATAAATCTAGCTTCATTTCCCTTTGTTCTCACTAGGTGCAGCGCAGGCAATGACTGACAACAAAACTCCCACCTTGCTGCTCAAGCAATTACTAATGGGCAGAAAGAAGTTCCAATTAGTTATCAAAAGAGCCTCTTAGCAGGTTGGGAGAAACTCAGCAGTCTGGTGGGTTCAGTGGCCAAGTGAATAACTGAAATAAACACATGGGGTGATGAGTGATGTGACGTGCTATCAAGGAGAGTGCCTCGAACTCAGAAGGTTTGGCCTTGAATCCCTGTTCTATCACTCACTAAATGCATAACCTTAAGGCAAGTATTGATGTGTGGGCTTCAATTTTCTCCCTTTTTATCAACCAACAAACCATCATCAAACCTAATTAATAAAATAGTAAAATTTTGCTAATAAAAGACATTTGGAGCTTTCATAAAAGTGAGCCCATAAGGATGAAGTGACTTGCCCAAGGTCACTAGGCAGAGCTGAAATTTGACTGTAGGTCCTCTGACTCTAAATCCCACACTTTTTGTACTATACTATGCTGCCTGTGGAAGGCACTATGTATTATGGCACTTAGGCTTAACACTGATGATGTAATATTATAATGATACTGACTGGATAAAAATGCTCATACTACCTACCCCTAGGGATTGACAGGGGGGCCAAATTGGCTAAGGTAAATAAGGAACATTTATAAAGTATTGGATAAGCATGGAGTGCTACGTAAGCAGAACAAGTACTCTCTTGCCAAAAATCAGCAATAACAGGAATTTTCAACTCTTCCTTGGAGAATCATCTCTCTTGATCTTGCCTTCTCCCTCTACATTTTAGGAAAAGATGAGACATGTACCTATTTATATTCCAAGGAAACAACAACAAAAAACTATTTAATCTGAAGTGAACCAAGAAAATGAGAAGTTCCTCTCGTAAATATTTAGAATGGGTATCCACATAATTATTTAATGAGTCCCTAGGAATAGAGCTGTCCAAAGATAATGAGCTGACCAGACATTGGAATGGAAAAGATCATCTCGTCTCACTGACTTAAAAAGAAAGAGGAAAGGAAAGAGAATTTTTCCCCCAACTGTTTGAAAACACAGAGTCTCATGTAACCCTAATGTTAGAGAGAGCATATTTCTGGGAGTTTGTAAGATCTTAGAGAATATACAGGATTCTGGAGCCTAATATTTGACAAAGGAAATTGGCACAAATGAGATAACATGTTCTCAAGAACAAAATTCTGGAAATAATTCCAGAAAGGGAGAAAAGAGAGAAATGTCAACTCATTGATCAAGTGTGATTTTTAAAAGCTACATGCAAAAGATGGAAGGCAGGCAGGTAAGGGAGGATGAATACAAGTATCTCATGACAGTAGTGTCAGTAATGTTGTCTAATTTAGCACTCAGCCAGAGTATGCTAAAGACAAGAAAAAAGATCTTTTTTTTAAGGGTTATATAGGGAATAAGCAGAAGATGGAAGGGCTAGATATGCTGCTCAGGGTGGATAATAAAGGCTAACCTAAAGGAGAATTCTTCAACTCTCATTTCATTTCTGTTTTCTCTAACAAGAAGAATGATCTTTAGACTGGGAAGTTAGTCATGAGATTAAATTGGTCAAAAGAACTGAGACATAAAAGAAGAGAGATATTGAAATCGCACCTAGATGCTCCCAATGGGTTTATGTCATCTGGCCTGGACCAACTGATATTCCAAGATAATGGTGTCAAAACTTAAATAGAAATGAAGGCCATTAGGCTGCACATGTTTCCCTGTGGACCACATATTGACTTAGAAAACCATATATTAACATTATCTATGTTTTATTGTATTTGTATTAATTTTATTAAATATTTCCCAATTACATTTTAATCTGATTTGGACCTCATGCCAGAGTGTTGGGAGCTATATAAGTTTGACACCTCTGTTCCAAGACACTGAAAGACTGTGAAGAATGGGAGAGAATGCTACTGGACTGGAGATGAGCAAACACAGTTTTGCTTATCTCAAATCCTATTTGTTTTCCAAAAGGGAAAATGATGGAGCCTTCATTTGAAGCATGGCTTCAATTCCTGGCAAAAATCCTAAAACACATTATTAATAGTTGGTAAGCATCTGGAATGGGAAGCACCAGTACTATGAGCCAGCATAACTTCATCCAAAATATATCATATGAGACTAATTTCATTTCCTTTTTTGACAGGGTTGGATTGGTAGATGAGAAGAATTTAATTTAATTCAATAATAACATAATAAGTGCCAACTGGGTGCCAGACAGTGGATATAAAAAATATAAAATGAAACCAGTCCCTGCCCTCAAAGAACTTGCATTCTATTGATGAGGGGGTGATAAAGGGATATAGCACTTATTTGGACAAACATATGTAATTTGAAATGGCACAAAGCACTAATGACTAGGGAAATGAGCTGAATCTTGAAGGAAGCTAAGTATTCTAAGAGTCAGAAAGCATATTCCAAACTTAGGAGTAGCCTGAATGAAGGACTAGAGGATGGAGGAATGTGAACTTTGGGAAAATAAAAGTAGAACTGTTTTAACTGAATCACAGAGAGTGTGAAGAAGAGATAGATGGAGAGGGAGAATCAACAAAAACCTTGCAACATCTTAAATATGGGGGAAGGAAAGGGAAAGAGTCACCAATGACTTAGAAGGTTCCAAACCTGACTCGTGAAGGATAGTACCCTCAACAGAAATAGTGAAGTTTGGAGGAAGGATGAGTTAGGTGGGGAAGATAATGTATTCTGGACTTTCACCAACAGAACAACCAGATGGAAATGTCTAGCAGGCAACAGAACCTGGATCTCAGCAGAGATAAGAGAGTTAGACAAATAGAAATGCAAGAAGCAGCATGGTACCATGGATGGAGAAGCCAATCTCAGAGTCAGGAAGTTCTAGCTTAAGTCCCACCTCAGACACTTATTATGATCCTGGGCAAGTCATTTCTGAGTCTCAGCTTCCTCATCTATAAAATGGGGACAATTACAGTACCTACCTCCCAGGGTTGTTGTGAGGGTCAAATGAGATAATGCTTGTAAAGTACTCAGCACACAGTAGGCACTATATAAATGTTGTTGTTCAGTCCTGTCTGACTGTGACTCCATTCCATCGACTTCCCCCAATTTGGGATTTTCTTTTTTTATTTTCTTTTTCTTTTTTTGCTTTTGGGAGGGGGAAGGGCAGGGCAATTAATGTTAAGTGACTTGCCCAAGGTCACACGGCTAGTAAGTGTTAAGTGTCTGAGGCTGGATTTGAACTCAGGTCCTCCTGAGTCCAGGGCTGGTACTCTATTTACTGTGCCACCTGGCCGCCCCTTAATTTGGGATTTTCTTGGAAAAGACACTGGAGTGGTTTGCCATTTCCTTCTCCAGCTCATCTGATGGATGAGGAAACCAAAGCAAATAGCGTTAAGTGACTTTCCCGCAGTCACCCTGACGTCAGGCCTGGCATTCTATCTACTACACCACTTAGCTGTCCCATGTGAATGTTATTTTTTTTTCCCTTGGTTCATGAATTTATTTTATCCTTAATATTTTAAAATAAGATTTCCAGCATTTTAAACATAAAGCCAAACTGTTAAGACAATTCAGGAGGAATTATAAAATTACCTTGAAATATTATTTTATTTGACTGTCCTTTTAGCTTTGTAATCATGACACGGCTATTCACAATAATGACCTGCCAAGTTGGGGAGGGAATTAAGTTTCATCGGTTATTGTAAAGGAAGTATTTTCTTTTTTTTTTTTAATTAATTTGTTTATTTTCTTGTTTACATCGCTCATTTCCACGAGATTTTGAGTTACAAATTTTCTCCCCATCTTTCCTCTACCCACCACCCCAAAACAGCCATCCCACTGTATAACCCCTCCCCCAATCTATTCTCTCCTATGTCCTCCCCGTCGCCCCTCTGACTTTCCGGTAGGGCAGGATGGATCTCCCTACCACAGTGCCTGTGTATCTTAATTTCCAGTTGGATGTAGTTAACAATAATAATAATAATAATTATGTGTGTGTGTGTGTATATGTGTGTGTGTATGTGTGTGTGTGTGTGTGTGTGTGTGTGTCTGTATTTTTAACATTTGATTGTAGAACTTTAAATTCTAGATTCTTTCCCTTCTTCCTTCGTCACCCGCCCCCACTGGAAGGATAAGCAATCAAATACAGGCTGTACATGTGTAATTACGCAGAACATCTCCACAGTGGGCATATTGTGAGAGACTGATTATATGTCCCTCCTTCCTATTCTGCCCCCCTCCTTGTTCTATTCTCTACCCTGTTCCTGTCCCTTTACAGAAGTGTGTACTTCCATCCCCCCTACCCTGTCCTCCCCTCCATCATCCCACCTCTCGTTCCCATCCCCCCTACTCTCTTGTGTGGCAAGATACCCAGTTTAGAGTTTGTGTCAATGTATGTTATTTTTTAAAACATTATTCATTATTTAATCTCTCAGTGCCTTGGGCAATTCTCTAAGACTAGATTGCAGCTTAGGTGCTGACCTGTTTTAGTAAAGGGAGTTTTCTTATCAGAAGCTCTCTGTACTAATGAAATCCCAGGTCTGATTCAAAATATATACCTCCCTCTGCACAGATATATCTGAAAAGGTGTTGATGAAATAAATGAGAAAAAGAGAAGAGGGCCCAGGACAAAGCCTTGAGGGACCCATGGTTAGAGGCTGAGACACGGAAGGAGCAAGCAGTCAGAAAGACAGAAAGATAACAAGGAGGTAGCTATACCACAAAAGCTGAGGGGGAACAGCCTGCCTGAGAGAAGGAGAGGTCAACAGCATCCAAAACTGCAGAAAAGTTGAAAAGGATGAGGATTAAAAGGCCACAGGATTGAACAAGTAACAGACCCCTGGTCACCTTGGAGATAGCTATTTCAGTAAAGAGGTGGGACCAGAAGCCAGACTGAAAGCAGCTTAAAAACTGGGTAAGGACCAAACACATGGAAATGACATTTCCTAGGAGTCTGACAATGAAAGGAAGGAGATATGATCTATGAAGGTTAAGAATGGAGGAGAAACGGGCTCATTTGTGGGCTGCAAAATAGAATCAGATAACAGAGGAAAGCAGGGAGTAAAAGGGTGTTTGAAGGGGCAAGCTCCCAGATGACCTGAAGTTGTTCTTGGCAAAGAGAACGCCTAACTATTTCTCAAAGACTGGAGCAAAGGAAGAGAGAACAGCGGAGGAGCTAGAGTAGTTGTGAGGTGTGGAGTAGGGGAGGAGAGCTTGTGACAGATGGTCTCTAGTTTCTCAGTAAAGCAGGAGCTGAGAAGAGTCTTCTGCTGAGAGGGAGGCTAGTGGTGGTGTAGGAAGCCTGAGAGGAAAACAAAAGGGAGACGTTTTGAACAGCATCTGTGGGAAGCATAGTGAGGAATCAGTCAGAGAAAAAAGCAGAGGATTGTCATCTAGCAGCAAGGGCCCAGGTAAGATTGCTTCACATAAATTGGCAATAGACTCCAGTCAGCACAGTTGTGTGTCTTCTCCGGGGAGGCTGGGCTAAGACACAGTAAATCTGGGCTTCAGTAATGCATGTGACAAAAATCTCTCATCGTATCCCTATAGAAATGATGGTGAGATATGGTGGGAAATGAGAATACTGACAAGATACATTCCTAATTGGTAGAAAAAGTGGATTGAAAGCACTAATGGATAGATGTCAACCTAAAAGGAACTGAATCCTGCTGTCTAGAACCAAAGACCAAATATAATAAAGGTCAAATTTAATAAGGTAAGATAAATCCAGATCGCCCTGGCTCCAAGAGTACCTGTCTATCCACAGTACGCCACCTTGCCTCTCTTTTGCTTCTAAAGTATATTTTAAAAGCCAGAATACACATCTCCTCTTGAGATCATACCATTTTCCAAGATGGCTGTTACTTCCCGGCTGGGGTTCAGTGCCCAAAAAAAATCTCTTCAGAATCCATTGGTCAGAAAAGCTCTATAGACAAGCAATGAGGGCTTGACAAGAAGTCAAGTCTTCTTGGGCCCTAATCAAATAATTTTCCCTTTTACAGACCATTCTCACACTATCCAAAGTCCTCTAAAGCAGCTCCATCACAGATACAAGAGGGAGAAGTCGACAAAAACGCCTACAGGCACAAAATAAATATAGGGTGTTTGGAAATTGTCACCCATGGCAATATTCCACCTGCAAATTTCATTAGAGCTTTCCTCTGTCTAAAATTTACCACTGTCTTATATTCTCTTCTAAAGATTGATCCTGCAGATTTCAAGCTAAAGGCAGGAGTTGTAAACAGCATCCTGAGGAATGAGAACAGAATTAAAAAAAGAAAGATCAATGGAAGATTAAACAGATGGTTCCATTCCATGGACACTGAAACCAACTGCTCCCTTACTCCCAGATTCCACAACTCCCAACTGCCATAATTTGCTTCTAAGATGAAGCTAAAAAAAAAAAAAATCAATCCAGAATAAAAATGAGAGAATTCTTGCAGTGTATCGATCTACCCACTGTTGCTCAAAAAAATAGCACCAAACCAAATTGGTTCATTTGTCTCCTTCCATCAGGAGTTATAACTACTTTTTGCTGAGAATAGAGTCGAAGCTCTGTAGGAACTACACTTGAAAAGAAAAAAAGAGAGGGAACAACATTTGGTACCTAAGGGATGCATTCTCTACCTTGAAAGAAGAATCAGAAAGCTAAGCAAAAAGTAAGGTACAACAAACCACAGACATCAAATCTTCACAAGGAATGTCAATTAGAGATGGATAAAGCAGAGTTGGGGGGGGGGGGGGGGGGGGAGCATTAAGATAAAGAACTCCATGCAGGTAACAAGATACAGAGAAAGCCTTTGGGTGAGTCACGTCCATTCTTACTCAAGAAACACTGAATCATTTGGCCCCTAAATTGGGTTCGGTCACTTACCTGCTCTGTCTCGACAAAGTTAGACACATGTCCATCATCGTTTACCCCCCTGATGTGAAACCGGGCACCAGCTCGTTCACAGCTGATCCGGGAGATGAGGCAAGCTTTGGCCTGTTTATGTGAGGCATAGACGGTGCGGATGGCCACCACTCCACAGATCACCTTCAGCAGCCAATCAGAACAGTTCACTTGGTAGTGTTTCAAGGGCACATGCAAGAGCTGGTTCCTGCAAAATTTTGCCAAGTGTGAATTAATCCAACAACAACGACACAGGAAGAAGAAAGTAGATTTGCATCCAAACCAAGGAGAAGGCTCCTTAAGAGCCCAACACTAACCTACTGCTAAGATTCAAATCAGTTCAATAAGCATCTATTAGGTATCTCCCCAGGGTCGGGCACAGGGCTGTGTGTGGAGGATCACAATAACAAAAACAAAATAATCCTGGCCCTTGTTTTCTATTCTGCTGGGAAATGACAGACTTGTACTACTCTCCTTCATCAACCAGTCAACCCATTCCTCATCATAGCAGGATGAGTCCTTTATTAATAACAGCATGTACCTCATAGGGTTGCTATAAGAACCCTTGAAAGAAAGCTTAAAACTTTATGTAATTTCTAGTCATTAGTATTAACTATTTTATTTTGGAGAGACAGGTAATACTATAACTGGTCACAAAGAAAAAGGTGCAAAAAAGTGCTACAATTAAGAGACGGGCAAATCAAGTTTTAAGAAAGACGAGGAAAAAAACTCCCAAGCAATCTGGCAACACACGAGTTAAAAGTGTTCTTAAAGTATCTTAAAACCCTGGGGTGCCATTATTGGGGCTACAACCCTAAGGATTTTATTAAAAGGTAAGAATGGATCCCCCAATATGAAAATGTTGATAGAGGCTTCTTATATACCATCAAAATAAAAACAGAAACAGTGAAACTTCCCCACTGGGGAAATTAGGGATTGGAGTAGCTAAATAAATTATGGTATATCAATGTAATTGAATATGCCATAAAAATGATAAATATGAAGACTACAAAGGAACATATACTCATGTGTTGGGATGCATAATGAAGAAAGTAACAGAAAATATACTTTTAAAAATAGTAAAATATATACACAACCAAGCAGAAGGGAGATTGAAAGTGAACACAAGAAAATAAGGCCCTTTTTGTTATTATTTCATTAAATGTAATATGTCTTTTTAAAAACAAAATAGCTTAAGAGTATTTGTGATTTGGGGGGGAGGGTATGATTTCACATCTGTCATTCACTAAATTTACTTTCTTTGTTTCCCAAACTTGACCCACTTAGGTCAACACAGCATTGTTCTCTCCTCTTGAACCCTTTGACTTCTAATCAAGGCTCATGTCTTGCCAAATGCTAACCCTGAGGCAGCTAGGTGGCTCAGTAGATAGAGCATCCAGTCTGAAGTCAAGAAGACTCATCTTTCTGAGTTCAAATCTGGCCTCAGCTACTAACTGTATGACCCTGGGCAAGTCCCTTAACCCTGTTTGCCTCCACTTCCTCATCCATAAAATGAGCTGGAGAAGGATATGGCACACGACTCCAGTATCTTTGCCAAGGAAACCTAAAATGGGGTCCCAAAGAGTTGGATGCAAGTGACTAAACGACAACCTTGGATTTCTTCCATTATCTCTTTCCTCAGGAATTCATGAAATCAGACTAATTGGATCCACTATAAATGTCTATTATCTAATCTGAACGGGGCCCTCATTGCAGTAAGCAAATCTTTTACTCTTAATCGATTTACTATCACATTTGCATCCCCATAGCAGCTGTTCCATAACTTTTTTCTCCATAAGCTTCTTGTACCTGTTCAGTAGAAGACTTCACCTATATCTTACTAAGAAAAATCAAGACCATTTGCCACAACCTCCCTTCTTCTCCCCTAATCTACATCATCCCCATTTCTTTCTCATTTATTACTCCTCCTCCTCAAGGCCAACCCCTTTACCTGATGCCTTCCTTTTGACCTCAGGATTGCCCCAACAGTCTTTCCCTATCTCATTCTAATCTTCAGTCTCTTGCTATCTACTGACTCACTCTGATGCCCAGGTCTCTCCCATCCTTAAACAAAAACAAAACAACCATCCAGTAGCTAGCTTCCCTTTTATAGCCAAGAAAAAGCTGTCTATACTCACTGCTTCCATTTCCTCTCTCCTCTCCTTCTCAGCCCCTCAAAATCTGGTTTCTGGCAATAATCCCAATGGAAACATCCAACAGTCTCTTCTCAATTCTCATTCTTCTTGACCCCTCTGAAATATGTGACGCTGCTGATGACTTACTCCTTCTCATTACTCTCTCCTCTTCGGGTTTTTAATGGTCTCTCTCTCGGTTCTCCTTCTACTTCTCTGACCCTTCAATCTCCTTAGCTGCCTGTTCCTTCACTCCCTTCTCTGTTGGTGTCCTCCAAGGCTCCATCCTGAGCTCTCTGCCCTTCTTAGGGATCTCATCAGCTCCCACAGGCTCAACAATCATTTCTATGCAGATGTCTTTCACATCTTTATAAGTTTCTCTCCTGAGCTCCATTACCACAACACCAGTGATCTACCAGACTTAAAACTAGATGCCCTGGAGGTATCTCAAACTAAATATGTCTAAAACAGAATTCATCTTTCCCCAAACACAAAAATCTTTTATTTCTCTCAAGGGATGCCGCGAGCCTCCAGTCATCCAGGTTTACAGCCTTGAAATCATTCTTGACTTTTCACTCTCACTCACCCCACAGATCCAATCATTTGCCAATTCTTACTGCTTCTGCCTCCATGCTACCTCTTATTTTTGACCCCTTCTCTTTATTCACGTAGCCACTATTTTATTTTGGGCTTTCATTATCTTTAACCTGGACTATGTAACAGCCTCCTAATTAATTGGTCTTCCTGCCTCCACTTTCCCCCTGGTCAATTCATCCTCAAAGAAGTCGCCAAAGTGATATTCCTGCAACACACGTCTGACCGTGTCACACCTTTGCTAGACAGATTCCTGGAGCTCCCTGTGACCTCCACAAGCAAATACAAATGACTCTGGCTAGTTTAGAGCCTTTGAGAAGCTGGCTCCAACCAAAATTTGAGGTCTTTTTGAGCTTGACTTCCCTCCATGCTCTCTATGCTCCAGCCAAGCTGACCTTGCTGTTCTTCACATACAATGCTCCTTCTCCAAACCTCTGTACCCTTACAGAGTTGTCCCACATGCCTGGAATGCACTTGTTCCTTACTTCCCCGTTCCTTTCCAAGCTAAGCTTAAATGCTACACCCTATGGAAACATTTCCTGATCTCCCCAACTGCAGTATCTTCCCCTCCCCCCATGTAATCAATCATCCTATATTTATTTTACATATATTTATGTATATATATATATATATATATATATATATATGCTGTTTCCCATCTATAAAATGTATTCTTCCTAATGTTCAGTCATTTTCAGTTGAGTTCAACTTTTTGCTACCCCATTTTGGGTTTTCTTGGCAAGGATACTGGAGTGGTTTGCCATTTCCTCCTCCAGGTCATTTGACAGATGAGGAAACTGAGGCAAACAGGGTGACTTGCCCAGGGTTACAAGCTAGGAAATGTTGGAGGTCAGATTTGAACTCAGGAAGATGAGTCTTCTCGACAATAGGCCCAGAATTCTATCCACTGTGCCACCTAGTTGCCCTACGCTCCCTAAGATCAAGTTCTATTTCATCTATGTCATAATAAATGCTCATTTGCTTGACTGAATTGGACAAATACAATTTCCTAGTAAATATATTACTCCCCAGAGAATCAGTGAGTGCTACTATCCTGACCCCCAAAGAACCGCTTCCTTAAGGAGGGTTGGGTTGGGGGTGAGGGGGTTGGATGACACACTCTGCCACGAGGTGACAGTTAGTCAAGCATTGTTTCAGCCTACCAGGTAGGAGTCAAAAAGATTGAGCTAAGTCATCCTCCTAAAACCTCTAACTCATTCAAATTAAGGCTCTCCTTGGGAAATTGCTGCATAGAGTATAACATAGATCACAATGGCCTACTTGTTTTAAAACAGCAGCGAATGACATCACTGCTCCTTGGCTCTCTCTCCCACTAGTGAGAAAAAGTACTCAACCCCTAGTCCTAAAATTAGGTAAGTGATTCCTAACAGGATGGGCAAGGAAGCTACTTTGTGATGGCATTCCACCCACACTATAGGGATACCTTACAAAACCAGGAGATCTTGACAGCCCAGATGGCTCCTCCCAAACAATATTTGTTTTGGAGAGTAGTGTAGAAATATTTCCTTTTTCCTCTTAACTCAGTCTCCTTCTAATGGCCAGGGGTTCAATTAGCAAGACTCCTCCTTCCTCTGATAATTTCTTTTTTTTTGGAGGGAAGCAAATCTATGATTTCATTGGAGTAGAGAACTGCTAAAGATGAAACTCCCAATTCAGAGAGGAACTTTTTCTGCCATTTCTAATCTTGGAGATTGGGCATGAGGGCAGATATATTCAGTGGCTTGACCAAGGCCAAGCTAGTAGATATCAATGTCGGGGTATAAATTTAGGTCTTCTTGACACAAGGATGGCTCTCTTCACTGCTCTGCATGCACCCTCAAGACACCACTACAAAAATCAGATTCAATCTGGCCCACTGTTAAAAATTTACTTAAGGTATGCCTTAGCCTGTGTAGCAATAAGGGGGAAAAATGAATCACTCTCTAATTCAGGTAATAAGCAAGGTTCAAGAAAAGGAAGAATTTCCTAGCAATAAAAAGCTGCCTGAAAATGGAATGTTACCTTGTGAGGTGATTTAATTCTCTGTCATTTAATGAATGACTCATTAGAAATTGTAAAAGGTATTTATGCTTCAGGTACAGTATGGACTAGAGAAACTTTAAAGTTCTTTTCCTAATCTCAAATGCTATGAAATGACCGTATCAAGCTGATCTAACCTACCAACTGGAATGATTCTCTGCTTTCTTCCTTCAATATCTGGTTACAGAGATAGAGTACATGGCAATGATAAAGTACCTTGGGTTCAAAGGATGGATGAAATTTTTAAGGATCAAGGATCCTACAGGGCCAACGTGGGCAGCTCCAACCCTGAAGAAAAGGTACTACTATGTGCTGTGAAAAGGTCTCTCTATACTTTCTCACTTGCTGATCTCAATAGCTCCCTTGGGTTCAATTATCTCCACACAGATGATTCCCAGGCACATATCCAGCCCTAACCTCCCTCCTGAGCTCCAATATTGTACCAACCACTGCCTGTTGCATACTTCAAACCAGATGTCATGTAGACATCTCAAACTCAACATTTCCAAAACAAAACTCATTATCTTTCTCCAAAATCATCCCCTCTCCCAATTACCACTAGGCACAGCACTGTCCTCAAAGTCACCCCAGCTGCCAATCACAGGGTCAACCTCAAATTTCAAAAATCAAAATTCAAAAATTTCAAAAATCACTAACCCATGCGTCTCATCTGCTTCCAAGTCTCATCATTTCTACCTTCACAACATCTCTCCGATCTGTCTCTCTCTAGTCAGTCACCATGCTAGTTCAGGCCCGCATCAGTTTTTGCCTTTATTATTTCAATAGCCTTAGGGTTGCTCTCCCTGTCTCCACTCTTTCCCTAGTACATCCATCCTTCAGTTAGCTGCCAAAATGATCTTCTTGAAGAGTAGATATGACAATGTTAACCACTTATTTCATAGACTTCAAGGGTTCTTCATTTACCTCCAAGAGCAAGAAAGTACAAATATTCCTTTTAACATTTAAAGACCTTCATAACCTGGCCCTCCCTAACTTTCTAGTTTCCTTACTTTTTATTCCGTTTTATAAACTGATCCAACGAGACTACTGTTTTTTTACTGTCATTTTTCAGTCACGTCTGACTCTTCGTGATCCCATTTGGGATTTTCTTGGCGCAGATGCTAGAGCGGTTTGCCATTTCTTTCTCCAGTTCACTTTACAGACGGGGAAACTGAGGCAAACAGGGTGAAGTGTTACACTTAAGGAGGGTTACACAGGGTTACACAGCTAGCAAGTGTCTGTGGCTGGATTTGAACTCAGGTCTTCCTGACTCCAGGCCCAGCATTATGTCCACTGAGCCATCTAGGTGCTTATTGACTAATAGGATCATGGATAGACTAATAGTCTACCTATACATTTAAAGCTGGTAGCTTAGTTATTACCTAGTTCAATCTTTTCCTTTTACCAACAAGGAAGCTGAGGTCAAGAGAGGGTGAAGTGTCACCCAATCAGAAAAATTGCAGAGAGAAGATTTTAGAACCCTGGCTCCAAAAAACAGGATTTTTGCACTGGCTGCCTCCCAGGACACTTTATCTCATGAACAGCAATGGAATTTATGTCAGACAGGATACTGAGATAATACACATAATATATATATATACATAAAGTATATATATTTAGCAAGAGCACAGAAGTGCAGGTTACTACCAACAGTGAGCAAGCCAGGATGTGCTGGGTGGGTACTTTAAATATCTGCCCTGATTCACCCATTTCTTGGCAAAGAACACTACCGGTAAGAGGGCAAGGTCTCCAGAAAACTCTGAGTTCCATCAGGCCAGCAGTGATGATGACAGCTATTGTCACTCAGTCTTATTTCACAACTTCTCATCTGCAAATGGGCCAGGAAGAAGAGTAACCTTATGCCAAAGGTAGGATCCTTACAGTATAATTTCTTAGTCGCCTCTGCTGGCACTTGGTAGGAACACAGGCCATTTTCTTTAGGGAGAAGAAACACAGATTTATTAAGGTAAATGAAGTTTTGAATTTCCCTCTAGGACTTGACTGTAATAGTGATTAATATCATTACACTTAACAACAATGACTAGCGTTTACATATAGCACTTCAAGGTTTGCAAAGTGCCTTACAAATATCATCATAATTTACCCTCATAATAATAGGTGCTCCCTTTTTTTGGGAGGGGTTAGGGCAGGGCAATTGGGGTTAAGTGACTTGTCCAAGGTTACACAGCTAGTAAGTGTTAAGAGTCTGAGGCTGGATTTGAACTCAGGTCCTCCTGACTCCAGGGCTGGTGCTGTATTCACTGAGCCACCGAGCCGCCCCCAACAGGTGCTCTTTTTAACCACATTTTACAAATGAGGAAGCTAAGGTGGACCCGTGAAGTGCTTCACTCAGGGTCATACGCTAATAAGTCTGAGGCCAAATTTGAACTCAGCTCTCCCTGATTTCAGGTCCAGAGTGCTCTCCACTGTTCCACCCATCTGTGTCATATCAGGTGATAATTATCAGGTACCATGGTACCCAGGGGCAACTAGGTGTTCCAGTGGATAGAGCACCAGGCCTGGAGTCAAAAGAGCTCAAATCTGGCTTCGGACACTTATTAGCTTAGCTGTGAGACCCTGGGCAAGTCACTTACCCCTGTTTACCTCAATTTCCTCACCTATCAAATGAACTAGAGAAGGAAATGGCAAACCGCTCCAGCATCTCTACCAAGAAATCCCCAAACAGGGTCACAAAGAGTCTGACATGACTGAAAATGACTGAACACAGACGGTGTCCAGACTAAAAAGATTATATTAACCAAGGGAATTGTTTCTCCTTGTCCACTTTACCTGGTGGTAATACTCTGATTATGAACATCTGCCTACCAGTGATTCAGTGGCTGGACAAGGGATGAAGGACCAGGCCATTTTACTAGAGAGGCTCAGCAATGCTTTCCACTCCTGTGGCACCTCTACCAGCCAATATTCTCCATGAAGGAAGCTTTGGCAGTGGCAGCCCTCCGTCTTACTTTGCTTCTATCGTACAAAGTACAAAGAAGCAGGATGGTCTAATGGAGAGCTAACCTTATAGTCAAGAAAACCTGGGTTCACATCTTGTCTCTCACATGCACCTGGTGTGTGTCCCTGGGCACCATTTCTCAGTCCCCTTGCCCAGCGGCTCTCAATCACTTCACCTCTTGTCTTAGCTCAATGATTCTCAAAATGTGGGCCTCGGATTCCTAGGGATCCTCAAGATCCTTTCAAGGGCAATCTGTGAAGACAAAACTATTTTCATAATACTACTAAGACAGTAAATATCAAGAGATAGAGTCACATAAACAAAAGCTCCTTGAGATCCTCAATGATTTTGAAGAGAACAAAAGAGTCCTGAAATCCAAAAATTTGAGTACCGCTACCCTAAGCAACTCTCTGTGTGCATGTAGCAAATTGATAACTATCTGCTGATTGCTATTGTGAATGATGATAAGCCGCTAGGCAGGTGTTGATCTACATTCGTAGAGATGGTTTTCTCACCAGGAGTTCATTATCCCAATTAAATCATAGGTCTGGTTTAAAAAAAAAAAGCTTCCAAGTAGATATGTGATAAGTGAATCCTATTCTCTTCCATGAAGCCTTCCCAGAGCGAGTCCCCATTCTCTGATCTCCTATGCAACACTTAATATCTCATTTTGATGAGAAATCATATTTTATATTGTTATTCATATGTATGTATACTTTTCTAAGCAGTTGGATGGCTCAGTGGATAGAGAGCTAGACCTAGAATCAGAAGATCTGAGTTCAAATTCAGCCTCAAACACTTACTAGCTGTGTAACCCTGGGCAAGTCACTTAACCTTTGTTTGCCTTAACCCACTGGAGAAGGAAATGGCAGACCGCTCCAGTATGTTTACCAAGAAAACTCCATGCAGAGTATGGTCCACAGGGTCACAGAGTGTCAGAACAATAACAGCAGCAACAACTCTTCTGACAATCATAATGCTGGCACACGAGAGTTATTAAACTTACTGGATTGAAATATTTATTACTGATTGAATAATTGTTGGAGTGAATCAATAATTGACAAAAAACAAGTAACAACTGAGTTGTAAAAGATCTGAGAACATCTCATAGCCCTCCTTATTCCCAAAGGGAATATATAGATGTTTTCAAGAATTATTCTATCTCTCACAATACCTTGGCCCCATCTGCTTGAGACGGCAACAATTTAGTGGCCACTGCCTTTAGCCCTCAGGCTCAAGGTCCAATGCTCTCTCTTCCCCTAAGGGCTGTCTCCTGGGACTTTAGAGCTGGTTATTCAAAGGTATAACATCTCAGTAAATACTTTCTAAACCAAAGAAACATTCCCTGATCATAATTAGAAAATAGCTATGGATATGCTAGATTATCACACAAAACTTCACTTCACTATATGCCTGACCAAGAGCGGGAATGTAGAGGCCCAAGGCAAAGTTTTTTATTATTAAAGATAGCAAGTCTAATTTCTTTTCCTCTATTTTTTTTATATGAACTCCAGGAAAATGAGGAACAAGTACTAAAATTGAACTGCATCCTACATTACATGGACCATATCTTGATATCTCAGATGTTCCTATAAGAGAAAATAACCCATAAAAGCAAGAATAGGTACCTTGACACAAGTAATGTCTCTCTCAGAGTCTAAACAAAGAGTTAGTTCTCCACAGGAAAATATAATTTATTTAATGCACCTCCAGACATTAAAGCACTTTATAGATGTCAGACAGTCAATCAACAATCATCTCTTGAGTGCTTACTATGGACTAGGCACTGTGCTAAAAACTGGGGACAGAAAGACCAAACTGAGTCCCTGCCCCCCAAAAAGCCATCACAACCAACATTTAAAGCCCTGTTTCAACACATCCACCACAGAGCAGCTTAATATGGTGCAATGGCCAAAGCCTACTACTAAGGAAATAACTGAGAAAAACAGGAATCTCAAGATAGACTTGGTACATGAGGTACACTGGGGCACTCCCCAATAAGAAGAATTCTAGGCTTATCTTTCATTATCTTTACTTAAAGTATGTGACAATTTTACTAAAGAACCAGAGAAAAAGGCACCATCATTGGTTAAAACTTGAGCTACCAGTAGTGGGCACAGGGCCCTCATCAAAAGACTATGTATCCAAAGTCAACTTCTTTCAAAAAAGTAAAATATAAATAAAAATGAAGATTTATCAATTTCCAATTAACTGAGCTAATGGATGAAAACAGTGCCTGTGGAGGACAGGACGCACATTTTATTTATCTCTGTATCTTTTCCAGAGCCTAAAACAACATTTTGTGCATCATCATAATTTAAATAAATCTTTTTTGGATTTATTGAGTATGCAGAGCAGTGGGAGGAATACAGACCTGGGTAACATTCCTCCATGAATATTCCATAAAATAGGTATTTCCACAGATCTGGCTTCCAAAATAGCTGCCTTTGTTGCTATTTGCAAAAGACTAAAGCTGAAATATAATACAAGGTACTAACCAGAAGAAGGAATTTCCCAACTCATAATTGTCATCACCCTGTTTTTGGGCCCGGACAGTCAGGTCAAAGTTGGACCCAGCATTTGGCCAGGAGAAATAGAACATCCCAGAGTTGAGAATTTTTTTCAGAGCAGTGAGACGGTCTTCTTCCTTGACATCTTCCTGGAGTGGACAGAAGTCTACTGTGGTGATCTTATAGATCTCAGCATCAAGAATTCTTCCCACTGATGCACAGCCTGTCACCAAGACCAGGAAGCTCAGTTGTGTGCCACCTAGAAAGTTAATCAGAGAAGGAAGGACAATCTGTTATTATTGCTCCCATGGAAGCAGAGGAGACCTAATAAATGTGGACATTATAGCCATAAAAATATGGTCACATGGCACCTGTGACACCTTTTTTTCCCATCCATAAGTTCAGGAGTAGATAGAACATGTTACATCCCCCCAACAGAGTATAAACTTGAGAGCAAGGACAGTTTCATTCTGTCTTTGCATTACCAGTAGAGTAGGTTCTTAATAAATGTGTTGAAAAGTAGGTGTGCCTTATTTGTTACACAGGGGGACATCTATTTAGGAAATGGTGATAGAGATGATATTTTTGTGATAAATAAGCAAAAGAAAGAAAGAGAAACACTGATAAAACATTTAAAAATACAAAAACCAAACCAAACCCTGGGTGTTCATTGATTGGGGAACAGCTGAAAAAATATGGCATAGGAATGTAACAGAATGTTGCTTCACCATAAGAAATGGCAAATATGAGAAACTCAGAGGCACATATGAGGAGATTGTTTGAACTAAGAGAGATGAAAGCAGAATAGTATTACACAGATAATATACACAATGGTTACAATACTGGAAATGAAAACACTCAATGATGGCTAAAATCAAGTTAAATGCAATGACTAACATTTGTTCCCAGGCAGGCGATGAAACACATCTCCTTCCTCTCATGGATGGGAAGTGAAAAGGGGAGAGATTACAGATGATAAATGTTGTATATGCTGACAGACATGCTTCACAGTGTCAGCTGTTTTTAATTAAATTTTCTTTGTTATAAGGAAGAAGAGGGTTTTTTTTGGGGGGGGGGTGAAAGTAATTGGGAAATATAAAACAAAAAGTATCAATATTTTACGTAGATAAACACTGAATGGCCTCTGCACACATGACAATATAACACAGCACAGGGCATGATGGAGCAAAGTAGTCAGGTGAAATCTAAATTCAAAAAGAGCATATAAAGAGAACAGAAGGACCCTCCATGATTGAAAGGAAAACAAAAGATGAGTTGGAGGAGAGGCTCCCCCTACGGAATTAGTCTCCAGAGATGAGAGGAAAAAACAGAAAGACTTCTGAGATCCTGAAGCCAGAGAAGAGAGGGGAGATAGCTCAACGTTGTGGCTATAGACCAGGGTTCAGCCTGGGACAGTACCTTGGAAACCTTGGGGGCCCCAGTGGCCTTGAGAAGAACTGTATTCTGAGAGGGTATCAGCTAGAACCAGAGGCATCTTATGATATACCCTTTTATGACTGAGTGGACTCAAGTAACTCACAGAGTTGTTTGGTTCTCTTTTTTGCACTCTTTTTGCATGTTTGTGTAACAAAGTTACACTTGATTTGCGGTTAATATATGTGTATGGGCACAGATGGGTCACCTAGTACAGAGCTTCTCCCAGGATTCTAAGCTGGGGTTCTGAGACCATAAAGAGAAATATCTTTCATAGATGACTTCCAGCTGCATGATGGCTGGACATATGAAAAGGAAAGGGAAGACAAATGAATCTTGAACCAAACAGTCTGGATTTGAAGTCAGAGGACATGGGTTTTACATCCTGGTTCTGCCACTTAATCCCTTTGTGATCTTGGGCAAATCACTTAACCTCACTGGATCTTAGTCTCCTCATTGTAAAACAAGGGAGTTGGACCAGACGACCTCAAAGGTCCCCTACCAACTCAAATTTTTGATCCCGTGATCTTTCTTCTACTTCCAAGAGTTGATATAAATCTGGTCTATCCTTAAGGGTTTGGGTTCAGTGCAATCAATATTCAAAAGCCCATTCCTGTTGACAAATACTCTAAGTCCATTTATAACAGCAAACTTTTATCTCATGTGGTTGGGTTTTTTGTTTGTTTATTTTAACATATCGGTCATGTTAGGAAAGAAGGAAAACATAAAGGAAAACAAAAATGCACAAAGTGAAAAATAGTCTGTTTCAATCTACATTCAGATGCTATCAGTTCCTTCCCTGGAGGTAGAGAGCATTTTTTAGCATAGGTACTTGTCTTAGATCATTGTATTGCTGAGAATAGCTAAGTCATTCACAGTTGATCATCATACGGTACTGCCACTATTTGTACAATGTTCTGGTTCTACTTGTTTCACTTTGTATCCGTTCATATAAATCTTTCCAGGTTTTTCTGAAATCAGCCCACTCACCATTTCTTATAGCAAAGTAAAATTCCATTGCAATCATACACCACAATTGTTCAGTTATTCCCCAATTGATGGGTATACTCTCAATTTCAAATTCTTTGTCTTTACAAAAAGAGCTTCTATAAATATTTTTGTACAAATAGGTGCTTTCCCCCCCTTTTTTTTAAAAAAAAATCTCTTTGGGATACAGTGGTATCATTAGATCAAAGAGTATGCAGAGTTTTATAGACCATTGGGCATAGTTCCAAATTGCCCTCCAGAATGGTTCAATCAGTTCTCATGTGGTTGTTTTGTTTTTGTTTTTTAGAATCAATAGAATCCTTTGTGAGGACAAGAGAGTCTATGGGTCACTTGTTCCGTACATGACCAGGCAACGGAATTAACAGGAAAAACCTACACTACTTTTTGTGAGATACCAGTGAGGCAATGTCCAACTTTTTTTCATTCAACAAATTTATAGCCCACTATGTACAACATAAATATTGAAAGGAGATACCAGAGAAACAAGACATTGTTCACCCTCCCTCCAAGAGCTTGGACTGTATGTAATCAACAAGACAATATATATCTTTTGATATACATCGATATTAAATATATATATCCATACATATATTTTGATATTAAAATGAATTTTTCAATTAAACATCTATTTTCTCTACCTTCTACCTACCCCCACTATTAAAAAAATCTTAAAAAACAAAAACCTTTGTAATAAATATTCATAAGTAAAATAAAATCTTGCATTGTCCATGTTAGGAAAAAAGTAACAATTTTTATCTAGATGAGACAGTTAATTATCGATATAAGGCAGTACGATGAAAAGCCAAAGGGAGCAATATGGACAAGAGGAGTTCAGAAAAGGGAACGATCACTCTGTGGGATAAAGTCATCTAAAAGGTCTCCATGGAGAAGGTAATGCCTACCTAGTTGGAGTAGGATAAGAATGCACTGAATTTGAATAAGTAGGGGAGATACAGGGGGACATTATGAGCCCAAGTACAGAGCAGAAAATAAGAATAGCATATTTCCTAGACTAAGATATTATGATTGACTTGGGTAAAGCAGAGGATACATGCTAGAAAATAATGAGAAATAGAGTTGGAAGGGTAGGATAAGACTCAAGAACAAAAGAGGTAACCATTTAAATGCATGCCAAAAAATAAGTTATAACAATAGCTTGCATTTACATGTTGCTTACAGTTTACAAAGGACTTTCCTTACATGCAGTGAGGTTGTGCCAGTATTTGTGTGTCCACTTTACAAAGGGGGAAACTGAGGTGGGGAGTCTGGGAGTGTAAGGGACTTGCCCAAGGTCATAGAGCTAAGATAATACACCTAAAAAATAGGACTGAATAGTGAAGATGTCACAGTACCAGGTTAAGAAAACAATAAATAACAATAGTAGGATAATGTAATGCTTGTTGAATCATAATAAAGCTAGAGTACATTTGGCACAATGCTTGGCACATAGTAGGCACTTAATGTTTATTGATTCTAAAACTAAAGTGGCCTTCATTTCATTATACTGTTTCTCCTATTATATCTAGAAGATATTAAAAGACAGAAGGAAGTTTTAGTATCAAAGAACCCAGGTTTAAATGCCTCCAACTTTTACTACCTGTGACCTTGGGCAAGTCACTTAACTTCCATGGGCATATGAGAGGTCCCGCCCAGCTCTAAATGACTCAAGGAATCACCTGGGCAGGTCTTTTGCAGATTACATTCTAAGGGCCAAGAGTTGATAAAATCCTGGGAATCTAGATCAGAATTTAGATTATTGTCCTGATGTTCCTCTACATCTTGGACTGATTACTCTTTACTGATCTCTTAACTCAATCCAAACCCCTTCCTTCTTCCATGTCCTAAATGAAGGAGACAGAATCCCTCAGAACTCCCACACAGCATAAGCAGAAATGAATTTCAAAATTATCAAGCCATCAATAAACATTTATGGAGCACCTACTAAGTAGCAGGCACTGTGCTAAATATTGGGGACACAAAGGGACAAAAGACAATCCCTGCCCTCAATTGCAGGCTTTCAATCTCATGGAGGAGATGAAACATGCAAACAAATATATACAAAGCAAGTCATATAGAAGACAATGAGGAAATAATTAGAAGAGGGAAGACGCTAGAATTAAGAGGGGTTAGGGTTGCTTATCGGCTTGTGATGGAAGGTAGGATTTAATTGAGACCTAAAGAAAGCCAGGAAGTTCGGCAGTCTGAGTGGAGGGAGAGCATTCCAGGAATGGGGGGGACAACTAGGGAGACTGTTCTGAGTCATAGCAGGGGACGAGATGAGGAAAAGGGCAGGATCACAAGGTCTGTCTAGGTTCTTCATTTTATATTCTGTGAGTCACACCCACTTCTTCAGAATTCAGAAATCTCTCCTCAAAATGAACAGTCTCAGAGGTGCTTAAATGTTCTTCACTCCCCAAAACAATTATGGTATATATGGGACAGCAGCAGCAGTTAGGGAGTGAGAGAAAACACAATCCAGGAGGCTGATGGAAATAGGAATTTTAAATGAGACCCAGTTGAGAGCTTAAGACTATTACAAAAAAAGCGGAACAGACTTCATTCTAGAAAACAGGTAGGGGTTTCCTTGGAGGTTGGTCTCCAAATTAAAATATGAATGAGTATTAGGAAGTAAATGTTGTAATAGTCTCGAGAAATTTCCTGTTTATTCTGATTGACTTAGGGAGGCTATAACAATACAGGTAAAAAGGACAATTTTTAGAAAAGAAGTGGAAAAAATTGTTCTAGATAATCAAGCAGTAAGAATGAGATCCCAGCTGTTCTAGAATGCTGGAGACAAGGTTAGATACCGGGAAGAACAGTTCTCCTTCCTAAGAGAAAGGCAACAGAGAACTAACTGTGTGGTCACCTAGGGCCTGGTTTCCTCATCTGGAAAGTAAGAGCATTAGGCTAAGTACCTGGCTAGGTGTCTTCCAAGGGATCTGCAACTCTTGGGTATAAAGAAACCTAGATAGGAGATCCCCACCAACCTAAGCCCCAGAGGGGAGCTCATTCATTAGAGTCATTCATTATTCTTAGAGCTGAGAGGAACTTCAGTAATCATCAGTTCAACCTCCTCCTTTGGCAGGTGGGGAAACTGAGGCTTGGAGAGAAGCAACTTACCCAAGGCTACCAGATTTAATAAGTAGCAAAGTCAAGATCCTAAAACTAGGTATTTCAATTCCACCAGCTGAATCCTTCTCTTTTTCCATATTGCTGCTTTCAAATGTAACCACCAAAGGTGGGTGTTTACAAGTTAAAATCTATTCAGTCATAAACTGAATGACTAGAACCACTCCCTAAATAGCTTTAGTGCAGGAGGAACCTCAGCCCTTCCCCCTCCCCCCCCCTCACAGTTCCTACTTGTATATTTTAAACATCTCCTGGCAGCTGGCCAAACTGGAGAAGCATCCAGAACCTGATGGGTGTTGCACAAACAGAGGTTTGAAAGATAATGTGAATAGCTCAGAGTAGGGGAAAAAAACCTGGTACCCTCAGGTCAGTGGTGAAGTAATAACAAGTCCAGTCTTCTACCCATTATCCCCTGAAAAGATCAGAGATAGTAATGGATCAAAGCCCGGAAGCCAGACAAAAACTAGACTGACCCAAACAGAGGCACCAGCCAAGGGGGAGGAGGTACCAAAATTTTGTAAATGAGTCAGGAAGTAGGATATCTACACAAATTGAAAGGGCAGGGCAGACGAAGAAGAAAAACTGACTTGGGCAACAGAAAAGGTCTCACTAACCATGTCAACATTGTCTCAGTTTTGGTTTTGGTTTTTTTGCTTTTTTTTTTTTTTGGAGGGGGAAGGCAGGGCAATTGGGGTTAAGTGACTTGCCCAAGGTCACACGGTGCGTGCATGCGAAAGTATCTGAGGCTGGATTTGAACTCAGGTCCCCCTGACTCCAGGGCCACTGCCCTATTTACTGTGCCACCAAGCTGCTCATCTCAGTTTTAATATACTTTATACTTAGGGTCAGCCTCAGTTCCCAAACCTGGTTAGGTGAGGCCTGCAAGTAGAGAGGTCAAAAGATAAGCATCCAGATAGAGAGAGAGGAGGCGCGTCTAAAATTAAAGCATTGTTTACATAGGCCTGGGCAGTAGCTATGGGTCATTTCCAATTGGCCACTTCTGATCCCCTTGGGTCCTGTATGTGAATAATAACCTCAGCTCCACAGCCAAAATTCTCTTATCCCAACGAGATACAAATTTGTTCTCTAGATTCTTTTATTTAAGGTCTTCAGTCAAAAGCAGGGAGGAATAAAAAGGAAAAAGCATTTATTAAGAGCCTCATTTGGTCCTCACGACAACCCAGGGAAGGCAATCCTAATATTATTCCCAAGAGAAACTAAGGCAGACAGAGGTTGACACATCCAGGATCACACAGCAAGAAAGCATCGGAAGCCACATTTGAATTCAGGTCTTCCTGACTCTAGACCCAGGACTTTATTCTCTGCTTTACCTAGCTGCCTCTACCACATCTCCCCCAGAGTTCCTTTGAAAATGGTCTGTCCGTAAAGATAGAGGAATGACTAAACAAATTGTGGAATATTACTGTCCTATAAGAAATGATAGGGGTGGCTAGGCGGCACAGTGAATAGAGCAACGGTCCAGGAGTCAGGAAGACCTGTGTTCAAATCCGGCCTCAGACCCTTAAGGCTTACTAGCTGTGTGACCTTGGGCAAGTCACTTAAATCCAATTGCCCTGCCTTCCCCCCTCTAAAAGGACAAAAAAAAAAAAGAAATGATGAATATGGCTAATAGAGAAACAAAGTAGAAGAAAGAAAACAATATGTACAATGACCACGACAATGTAACTGGAAAGAATAACATTAAAACAACTAAAACTAAAGTCCATGAAATTACCCGTCAGGCTTGGCCTCAAAGAAAAGGTATAACAAGGCACCTCCCTACCCTCTTTACAGAGACGGAGGACTAGAGTGTAGAACATTGCAAACAAAACTGGACTTTTGCCAAGTGTAGGCTAGCTTTGCCTCTATTTACCCTCTATTCTGTTCTTTGCAGGAGTTGACTGCATTGGGATATGTAGGTGATGTGATAGCAAAAGATATAAATGAAATTTATTTTTAAACAGAGAGGAACAGTCTCTCTGGGAGCTACGTTGACCTCTCAATGATCATTTGTCATTTCCACTACTGGGATGGGGGATGGTGACACCAGCAGGCACAACACAGGCTTTGTTTATTCAGGAACAATGTCGTAAGTGTTTTGCATAGCTGTACCCTCCTACCTTCTGCCAGAGGTCACACAGCCTTATAATGGTGGTGATGACCATGTAGGCTTTTTTCCAGATCACTTCAGTGTGTCCAAGGACCACATCATTCCGTAGGCTGGCAATTCAGTTACAAGGTTTAAACAAAAGATTCTCACAGGGTACTCTAACTCCACTGTTCTTCAGTTGTTTTCTTCTTGTGACACCATTTGGGGTTTTTTCGGCAGAGCCACTGGACTGATTTGCCATTTCCTTCTCCAGCTCGTTTTAGAGTTGGGGAAACTGAGGCAAACTGTTAAGTAACTTGCCCAGAGTCACACAGCTAGCATATGTCTGATGTCCAATTTGAACTCAGGTCTTCCTAACTCCAGGCTGGCACTCCATCCACTGCACCACCTCTATTTCATTAAAAATAAGAAATGTCATAGTTTTCTTCCTTTCCTTTTGCAGAATCATTGTATAAGTATCCACTCAGCATTCAAGATTTATAGAGGTCATTCACTGCAAGATACTATAGACAGCCTTACTTCTACTTGATTCTAAAAGTGAATATATCAGAGACAAGGATTTCAATTTTAAGGTGATTTTCCCACTAGGGTCTGCCCCCAAATCTCTGAACTTTAAATCACCCATGTATCACCTGAGCTGCTCAGTGTTCCTCTACCTCAGCAGTTCTCAAACTGTGGGTCGCAACCCTTTTGGGGGTCAAACGACCCTTTCACAGGGGTCACCTAAGACCATCGGAAAACACACATTTCCGATGGTCTTAGGAACCAAGACACGGCTCCTCTATTCGTCTCCAGGCAGGTCTGCCCACATGTAGATACGCCCACATACAAATATAAAAGGGTTGTGGCATTAGGAAGACTGAGAACCACTGCTCTACCTTACACAGAGTTCTCCTGAGATGGCTTTTTTGCTCTCCTTCTACTCTCCTCCACCTAACATATTTTCAGGAAGATTTCCCTATTAGTCAATTGGTCCCTGGTCTATCCCTTCCCCTGCAACCTCTAAGCATTCTAGGAAACATGCTTCTTTTGACCATCCACAATCAAGGTGGGTGACAAAGATCCAAAACCATTCACTGCTCTACCCTGCCATTAGCACACACATTTGAGATGTGTGATTTGGTAACAGAGTAATTATATAAATCTCTTCTATCAATAATGCCACCCTGAATTTGGATGGCTGTTTATACTTTTCGGTGCTTTCAGTCAAAAGCAAACTTTCAGATCGATAAGTTAAATATTATTCTCATTTTACAGATGTGAAAACTCTCAGTCAAGTGAAATGACTTGCCCAAATGAGTGGTAAAGTTTTAACCACCCGGTTTTAATTCCTAAGCATTTATTTTCTCCCTTACATTTCTCCTGTCACAGGTTAAAAAAAAAGAAAAATAAAAACAAAATTCCAGTATTGGACATGTCCAGGAAATGTATCTTTCATTCTGCAAATTAATCCATGAATTCTCTATCAGGAGAATCCCTGTACAGAAAGAATTCTTTATTGCTGGTCCCTTTAAATATTGGTAGATCACTGTATTGATCAAAGTTCCCACCTCCTTCAAAACTGTTCATTTTGACAATGTTAATGTTACAACAGAAATTGTTCTTGTGGTTCTGTAATCAGTTATCTCAGCCTCAGTTCATAATTATTCTCAGGTTTCTCTGAAACCATCTTTTCTTCATTTCTTACAACATAAATATTCCATCACATTCATATAATACAATTTGTTCAGTCATTCCCTAATGGAAGGGTAGGCATCCCTTTGATTTCCAGCTCTTTGTCACTATAACAATAGAGCTGCTATAAATATTTGTGTTGTTAGGACCTTTTTTCTCTTATTTCTCTAGGGTACAGGCCTAGTCTCACTCTCAATGCTTGCCCTTTATAGGTCATAGTTCACAGCTCACAAAGCCCAGCCTGGTAGGTTTCTCTGAAACTTGGAGCGATCAGACAGGTTGAGGAACATGTGCTCTAAGCCGAGATACTCAGCCTAGCAGAACCTCAGATTGTAGCCTTCCAAGCCTCTCTGGTCTCTATTTTTGAACTAACAGCAATCCCTTCATCCTGGAAACCCTGAGTACTCTGAACAGAGTAGCCCATCACCAAAAAAGCAGGGCCCTGGATGAACGATACAAAGATTTCCTCTCCCAGACCCCTTGTCTATTTTTGAGTCATTCTACCCTCTTCTCAATAATCGCTTACTTCAGGACCCAAATTCAATTTTACACTTGAGTGGAGGGGCAAGAATGGTAGCCTCACCAGGAGAAAACCCCTTCTCCATGTCTGTTAGTCAGGAAAGTTTAGGTCTTAAAAATGTGAATAGGAGAGACACCCCTTTCCACAGAAACAACTGGCAGTCATGTAAATTCAATGAATTCATAATAAATGCCAATTCAAGAAAAACAGCTAGTCAATGAATGAGCATTAAGCATCTATGGGCCAGGCACTGTGCTAAGCAACAGGGGCCAAAATACAGTCCTTGCCTTCCAAGAGTTCATATATCAGTGTGGGAAATAATGTGAGAATAACTGCACAAACCACACACACTATATGTGTATATATATACATATATGTGTGCAAGCAAGAGGAAGAGCACACCCTGCATCCCAACTACATATATAAATGTACAACTATATCTATTTACAGTATGCGTGCATGTGCATGTCTATAACTATATGTGTGTATATAGATTACCTTCCACGTACAACAGGTGTGTATGCACATACACGTATACACATATATACATGGAATATTGCCTCCCACCTAGAATGTGTACATATACATATTATGTGTGTATACATTTGCACACACACATACATGCCCTTACATATAATATGTGTATGCTAATGTTATAAAGTACGTAGCACAGTACCTCACACAGAGCAGGTACTATATACGTGTTGGTTATCATTACGGTTATAATATGCATGTATACACACACACAACCACGCAGTAAATGGGAGGTAATCTCAGAGGGGAGGCACAAGCAGAGGTCTCTTGCATCGCGTAGATTTGAGCTACACCTTGAAGGAAGGCAGGAGGCAGAGTTGAGGAGGGAAAGCTTCCCAGTTATGGGGACAAGGAGCGAAAAGCACAGAGCCTGGAAATGGCCCATCCTGTGCAAGGAATAGTAGGAGGGCCAGTGCTGCAAATGTAAGACCAGGAGAGTAGAAAGGGGCCGATAGTTTTCTGCAAGGGGGAGTGGCATGGGTTACAAAGATAGATGCTACACAGAGCCTGCTGTGAAGGGGCTTGCTAACTAATGGAAGGGGGTGGGATATTTATGCAAATAACTTTGCTAAAAGGGAGAGTGTGATAAATGCAAATGAGAGGATGAAGGCCAAACATTTTAAGAAACTGGAAAAGGAAGAGAGAGAAGTCTTCGGAGGAGGGGAGATGATTATGAGGGTGATTCCTAAATCTGTATTTCCAGCCCTCACCTCTCTCCTGAGCTCCAGTCACACATTTTACATCTCAAACTTAAAGTATCCACATTGGAACCTGTCACCCAACCCTCCTCCAAATTTCCCTGTTTGTGCTGGGGACACCGATAGACACCAAGATTCACAGCCTCAAAGCCATCCTTAACTCTTCACTGTCCCTCACCCCCCACATACACTCAGCTGACAAGTCTTCATGATCCCATGGGCATGTCTCACATTCTTGACCTTCCCTCCACTGACAGCCAATTTCCCAGTTCAGACCTTGATGTTACAGCAGCAGTCTTGGGTGCCCTGCTTCCAGATGCCTTCCCTTCCAATCTATCCTCCCCAAAACTGCCAAATCTTCAGCGATGCCAGACTGCCTCCAGGACAAAATAAAGAGTGCTCAGCATGGCATTTGGAGTGCCCCCCCCCCTTCCATATTTATTTCATACTGCTCTTCATCATTTTTTATTCCCTCCATACTGACCTACAATTCACCACATCCAATGCTTCTCTATTCCTTGGCATGGGCTGTTCCAAGCATGGAATCCACTTCCATCTTACCTCCTTCCTGTTAAAAACACCAGCTTTCTTTAAGACTCAATTCACCTTCTAGTTGGCCTAAGCCAGTGGTTCTCAACCTTCCTAATGCCGGGACCCTTTAATACTCATATGTGGGTGTATCTGCATGTGGGCAGACCTGCCTGGAGACGTATAGAGAAGTCCTGTCTCAGTTCCTAAGACCTTTGGAAATATGTGTTTTCTGATGGTCTTAGGCGACCCCCAAATGGGTTGTGACCCACAGGTTGAGAACTGCTGGCCTAGGGGAAGCTTTTCCTCATCCTCCCGGTTCTTACATCTGCCTGTTTATTGGTTTGTATATTCCAGTAGGAAGATAGCTGGGATTTTAAAAGCCTAATGTGAGGATGCATTCTATGCTTGAGTGATGCCCTACATAAGAAAGGCAGGGCAGGAGAAGAGCAGGAATTATTTATCTAGCTTGACTAAAAAATATAAAGTGCTAAAAGTGGAGTGAGGTACAATAAGGATACAAAGGTTAATTGCAGCCAGACTGAAGACAGCCTTGAATCCAATCCAATAAGCATTTATAAAGTGCCTACTATGTGTCACTATGCTAGGTTGTTGTTTAGTTGATTAGTCATATCCAGATCTTCATTCTTAGCAAAGACACTGGTGTGGTTTGTCATTTCCTTCTCTAGCTCATCTGACAGATGAGGAAACTGAGGCAAACAGGATTAAGTGACTTGCCCAGTCACACAGCTAGTGTCTAAGGTTGGATTTGAACTCAGGTCCTCCTGACTCCAGGGCTAGCACTCTATCCACTACACCACCTGGGTGCCCCTAGGAGGGGGCAGGAGGTAAAAAAAAATAAACAAACAAAACATAGTTCCTGACCGAGGGACATTCTATTGGTGGATTCAACAGATAAGCATATATGTGATTACTTCAGGAGGGAGAAAGCAAGGGGACCCGAGAAGGCTTCCCAAAGAAGGTAGCACATGAGCTGAATTTTAAAGGAAACTTAGAGATCCTAACAGGTCAAAGTGAGGAAGGAATGCATTCCAGACCCAGGACATAGCCTAAACAAAGGCACAGCATTGAATATGAAATGCTGAGCCAGAGGACAGAATAAGAAGTTTGTCTTTTATTTGTCAGGCATGGGGAAGTCTCATATGATCAGAGAAGAAGATTATATAAGCAGTAGTGTAAAGAGTGGATTGGAAAAGAGGAGCATGGGGGAGGAACAGTGGTTAAGAATCTGTTACCATACATATTTCAGGTGAAAAGGGATGACAGCTCAAATTGTTAGAGTGGTGGTAGAAAAGAAGAACAGGTAGAGAAAGTCAGAGGATGGATAATATCAAAGATAAAACAGGACGTGGCAATTAATTAGATGAGGAAAGGGAAGAGTCAATGAAGATGAAGATTTTGAGCTTGAGCAATTGGTAAGATGGTAAAAATTAGGATGTAGGGAGAAGTAAGGGAGAAGCTCAGTCTGACACATGTTGAGTCTGAAATGATAGTGGAACAACCAGGTAGCAATGGGAGCAGGCAGGTGGGGATGCAGCACTGATAGAGAGAAGAGGTGGACCAGTGCACTCAGAGAGAGCTGCTGTGCAGTCATTTTTCCGTTGTGTCCAATTCTTTGTGACCCCATTTTAGGGGTTTTCTTGGCAGAGATACTGCAACGGTTTGCTATTTCCTTCTCCAGCTCATTTTACAGATGAGGAACTGAGGTAAGCAGGGTTAAGTGACGTGCTCAAGGTCACATATATGAGTAAGTATCTGAGGCTGGATTTGAATTGAGGTCCTCCTGATTCCAGGGCTGGCATTCTATCCACCGTGCCACCTAGTTGCCCATATTTCTTATTAGGGAAAGAAGATGACTATTAATCAGGCAAAAGGAGACGTCAGTCACATAGAAAGTGAATCAGTGCCATGTAAATCAAAGGAAAAGAGTATGAAGAAGAACAGAGTAGTCACTACTGTCAGATTTAATAGCCTGAGGATGAAAAGTGAGGAAAGTT
>CM053586.1:71365403-71400071 GCA_028646515.1 Pseudochirops corinnae | reverse complement strand
AGAGAGAGAGAGAGAGAGAGAGAGAGAGAGAGAGAGAGAGAGAGAGAGAGAGAATGGGGGAGGGGAGATAATGATTAATTGATTTTTTTTTTTGCTTTGGTTTGTTTTTTAGGATACAGGACACCTGAATGTATTTGTAGGCAGCAGGGAAGGAGTCAATGAGATGGAAAAAAATAAAAAATAAGAGAATGGCCAATAGAACAAGATTCTAAAAAAGATGACGTAGCATTCCTGGCAAGAAGGACCACCACCTAATCCCATAAGATGGAACAGTGGAGGAGGGGAGAGGTGAGGACAAAGAGGTTTTGAGGTCCAGGAGGGGAGGATTGAGGGAGTTTATGTCTGGTGACCTGAAGTCCCTTCTAAAGTAGGAAGTAAGGTCATCTGCTAAGGGAGAAGGGAGTGCGATGGAATTTGAGGCTTGAAGAAAGAAAACTTGGAACAGCTTCTGAGGGAAGGGTTACAGTTGAAGAGTAATTATCCCATGTCAGCAGAACCTCCAGAAATGTAGTGAAAAACATATGACAAAGAAAAGTAGTTGAGTTGAGGTTTTTTATGTGTGTGTATTTTTAAAAGTCATTCATTTTAAAACATCTACTTACTACCTGGCCTGTGTGTCCTGACACTTCTGGGATATGGAAGGAGGGGCAAAGGGAGAAATCCTTAAATCTAGGGGAGAACAATTCACAGAATTTCACATTTTTATTTAATCATAATTCCTCAAATAGAACTGAGATAAATTAATAGACTAGACACTGGCCTTCGTCATGTGAAAGAAATCTGCATCCCTTTTCTTTTTGCCAGCAGGCCAGAAAAAGATAATGGGTGAGAGCAGTAGGTGACACAGTAGATAGACTCTGGGGTCAGAAGGACCTGAGTTCAAATCCTCAGATACTTACTAGCTGTGTGACCCTGAGCAAGTCCCTTAATCTTGATTGCCTCCAAAAAAAAGATAATGGGTAAAAAGTGGGTGGATTCCTGATAAGAAGATAGGACCTACTTCTTGAGCTGGTCCAGTAAGCAAGAAGTGAGCCTGTTGTACAATGTACAAAGGATCGGTAATCTGTGGTGCAGGCACACCAGAACCAAATTGCTTGGTCTATACCAAAAGTTACTGACATCTTAAAACTATACACCCTATGATCAGATTACTCCCAAAATGAGGCATGCTAGAAAGGCTAGTTTATAACAACAATAAAGACATTTGTATAACAATTTGCATATAATTACATTTGAGCTTTAAAGCAGCCCTATAACATAGAATCGCAATGGATTATCCCTATTTTATAGAAGAAGAAACAAAGGTTCAGAAATGTTAATGCCTTTCTCTTGGCCACACAGCTGTCAAAGGCAGGGTGAACCCAGGTCTTCCAGCCTATCTACTGCTATTTCCCAATATTTTTTATACATTCTAGGATCAGATCAAATTATAAACCTCAATTCCCATCCCCCACCCCCACCCTGGCCCTAAACTAGTGTTTCTTTACCTTCGTTTTATAAATCTGCATTTCTGCTCTTCGCCTTCTACCACATATATAATTCCTACACCACCTCCATCTCAGCTCCTCTGTCCTCCAAGTTGGCAGCCCTGCCCATCAACACTGTCCTTCACCTGCACCCCCTTGGCAGCATCTTCTAATCCTACAGATGCCACTCAAGGTGACCAAAAGACTAAAAATCGACGGGGCTGCCCAAACCAGGCTTTCATTTGGGTGGATGATGGAAGGAAGTTCTGTTCACCACCCCAGTCTCGTCTCACACCAGTCTAAAGCTGTTAGCTGTCTATGGTCTACAGAATAAAAAATGATGATCCAGATTCAGCCATTTGTCCCTTATCCCCTTCATCTGCATTAAGAAGCAAGTTTAGTTTTCTAAAGAAATGCTGAAGAGGTTTCGATTACAGCTACAAAATAAAACAGCTGGACTCCATGAGTGTTTCAGACCTGACGCAAAAGGTGCTATTTGCCCAGCTATTTGCAGAGTACAGTAATGCACATCCTGATTCCCGTCATCTTTAACCTGAATGGGCACTTACCAGATATTAACCTGAGCTCGCCCAAGCATCCATAAGCATCTATGAGTTTCCCGTACTGTCCTTTAATTACCTCTTTTTCTTCTGGAGCTGAGGAAGAAACAGAACAAGCATCCACGTTAGTCTGTCGTTCAGGGTTCATTCAGACTGCAGTGTGTTCCATCTGGCTTCCCTCCCACTCCAAAAGGGGGAAAAAAGGAAGAGAAAAAAAAGAGAAACCAGACAATAGCACAAAACGGGTGGAGGGTTTTTATGATGGTAAATTATAACGCTGCAGAATGACAGGAAATCCTCCTGAATGGCTGGATGTTTAGAAACCCAGACCTGCTTCTAAAGAAAGAGAGAGGTGAATCCCAAATTCGGCCCACTACACGCTGACTCTTCAAACCAAGGAAGCAGACTCCTCCCGGGCCTCATACTGTGGGCTCCCACTATAACACAAGCACACGCCATATGTTCATAAAAAACGGGACTGATTCATTATTAACCATTCTGGGCCCTCCTTCAGGAAGAAATAAGGGATGGTGATTTAATCTTTGAAATAACCAATTCAATTTTAATTTACCTCTACTGTATCAGAGGAGAAAATAAGTAGTCTGCAGATAAGAACAGAGAAGGGCACATTTCTCTCTCCCCCCATCGGCTGCTCCCCCACCAATTCTGGAGCAGACAGTAATCCTAGGCTCAATTACTCAAATCCTAGACAAATGGGCTCTCTCTGAACAAGCCCCTGCTGGGACCATTAACAATTGCTGCCCCCCAAACCCAAAGAGATTATCTAGCTTAAAAACAGAAGCAAGCAACAAAAGAACAGAAAGACCAGCTTTGCTGTCAGTGGTGCAGATGAAAAACATCACACATCGAGTCCTATTCCCAACAAGGAAGGCAACCTCAAAGAACACTAAATCTCAAAGGGAGAACTTAGACTTTCCACTAAAAGCTAAGAACTAAAGGCTAGATAAAAAGTAACAGAAAAACTTTTTTTTTAAATATACTCCCTTACTGGGAGGTCATTCTGAATGGCAATCAACAAAATCACGGATTTTTTATTCTCCCCCTCACTACCTCCCTTCTTCCCTCCCCCCAACACCACATTCAAATGTCAAGTCTTGGGGTAGCTAGGTGGCACAGTGAATACAGCACCGGTTCTGGAGTCAGGAGGACCTGAGTTCAAATCCAGCCTCAGACACTTAACACTTACTAGCCCTGTGACCTTGGGCAAGTCACTTAACCCCAATTGCCCCTCAAAAAAAAACCAAAAAGAAAAAAAAATACCAAATGTCGAGTCTTACTGATTCCGGTCTCTCCCCTCTCCAACCCACTCTCCCTAAAGTTGCCACAGTGATATTCCTAATCTTGAGATTAGAAACAAAGCACAGCCTGACATGTTCCTCTGAATCTCAATAAATTTCAATAGCTCACTATTAATCACCTCTAGGCTCAAATACAAACACACACACACACAAGGGCAGTTAAAGCCCTCCAACACCCTGATTCAACCTACCTTTCCAGTCTTATTCCCCATTTCTCTACTCCCCTCCTTGTACTCCATGGTCCAGTGAAATTGTCTTTCTTGCTGTTCCCCACCCTTGACTCTCCATCTTCCATCTCCACGTGTCAGCACCATTGTCGCAGTCTCCCAGGCCTGTAATGCACTCTCTCTTCACTGTTCTTAGACTTCTTAGCTTCTTTTCAAACTCAGCACAGGGACCAGCTAGCATAGGAGAACTTTCCTGATCTTCACAGCGGATAACGCTAATGCCCTCCACAACCCTGAAACTATCTTGTATCTACTCTGCATTTACTTCCTCATGCCCGGTACATGAAGTTCTCTCACTCTCTCCCAACACAGTCTAAGCTCCTAGAGGGGAGGGCTTATTTAGTTTTTTTCCCTGTAGCCCCAATACCTGGCATAGGGTGGCATATAGTAGGTGCTTAATGCATTATTGGTTTGACTACCAAGAAATAAAGACTCATAACCCCAAGTTAGGGATCGCTATATGCTTTGCAGAACACCTCACATCCTGTGTTACCTCGGCAAAGGCAAGAAGAGACACAGGCAGACAAAAGCCAAAAGTAAAACTGGGAAGCAGACAATTTTTAATTGGAGAGTTGAAGGCCTTCTCATTCCCTTCAAAGTTCTTCCAACCTCAAGGGACCAATTTTGTGCCATAGTGTCTAAAAGAATCTAGGAGGACCTAGGGAACCACAGCTAGCTCTCATTCTTGCACTGATAGGTACATCCTCTTCCAGCCACTGGGAGTCTGAGCCCCTCAGAGAAGCCATTCCTTGGTATTAATTTATATTGAGCTAAGGCTGGAAAGCTGAAGAAGCTCTTTCATTCACATATTTATATAAATTAGTTTAATGACTTAATTTTCAACTCAACTCTAAGCTGTGGGAATCGGAAAACAGACAAAAGAGAAGATAGACAGACATGGGTGAAAACACTGGGTGAGAAGGCACGTGGAGGTCCACAGGGCTTGTCACAGGGAGCTTAGGAAGAGATCAGAAAGAAAGGGAAAATAATAATATGGTAATTTAAGGTTTGCAAAAATATTAAATCATTTTCTCCTCACAACTGCGTAGGTTGGTAGGTGCTATTATTATCATCATTTTGCAAATGAAGAGACTGAGGTAAACAGAGGCTAAGTGACTTGTCCAAGGTCACACAGATAGAAAGTGTGGGAGGTCATATTTGAACTCAGGTCTTCCTAACTCCAGGTCCAGTGTTCTATCCACTGTACCAGCTCTCCCTAGAAAAAGAAAGGAAGTGGGAAGACATTTAAGCTAAAAAATGACTATTTGGAAATTTTTCCAAGGTATCACACTATCCACTTCTTTTCCATTTCCCAGAGGCCTGATAAGAATGAAATCACTTTCAGAAGAAAGGGAAATTCTACATATTCATTAGGCAGAACAGATATCTTTACAGAGGACAGGGAAATTCCACATATTCTTCTTCTTGTCCTGGAAAGCTGCTGTTTGCTTGGGGTACAGTGGGTCAAATGGACCCATAGACAGGGTAGCTATGGAAGTTTACTCTAGGAATCAAAGAAGAGACTCCAGGTACAGACGGTTCATTTATTTGTTTGCTATTATCTCTACATATCTAAAGCTGAAAAAAAGATCTCTAAATACCTCAATTCACAAGCAATCTGGTTGCTAAGCCTTTCCTGATTTTCCTTTAAGCAAGCACAAAGTCTTTGTAATTTTGCTGAGGATTATTTTACTGCTAAGAACTTCAAGAGAACTGATAGGGCAGGAAATAAAATGTTACTGTTTTTCCCCATTCTCTAGCAGATCTAAACCCATTCTCTTACATTTCCGATTTTCTCTTTTCCTACTTATCAACTGAGTCATATTTCAAGCATTCCTTAAAGAAGGTAGCCAAAGCATAGAGAAGTTTATATAGATTAAAGGCTTTGCCAAGGTTCATCTGCACTACACACGCCAGACCAGGTGGCCATTCCAGAGAAAAGACCAGGGGAAAGTGAAAAACTGGAGGGCTTTGGTCAGGCACCCTCAGTCCTGGGGACAAGTTGACAGTAGGTTGGCTTTACTGGAGGGGTGGGAGCTGTTTTGCTTAAAACTGTTAATATTTCTTAAGGATTTTAATTTTCTTTTTTTAATACAGGGAAAAAATAAATGTTTATTTTTTTAAAATTAAAACAATGAAAAAAGAAACTCCCTCTTCTAGGACACAATACAAAGTCCTCAGCTTGGCATTTAAAGCTCTTCAGAATCTGGCTCCCATCAGATTTTTCTAGGATTATTTCACGTTATTACTCCCCCTCCCCAACTCTACAGTGAAGCTAAACTAACCTCCATGCTGTTCCCCAAACTTTCTATTCCACTTCCTACCTCTGAGACTTTGCATAAGCTGTGCGCCACACTCCACATGCCTGTATGTTTTCCCTCTTCATTTCTGCCTCAGGAATACTCCCTTCCCTTTAAAATTCAACTTGGGTGCCACCTCCTACATGAGTCCTTTCCTAATTTCCCCCTTCTCCCAATGCTACTCTCTTTCCCCTTCTGAAATACTTTGTATCTCTTCTTCATTTATCTGTGTACATGATATACTTCCTTCCCCCTTCCCCCCCAGTAAATTATAAGTTTTTTAAGGGCAGAAAATGTTTTATTTTGTCTTTGTATCTTCGGCCTTGCACATCACAGGCACTTAGTGAATACTTACTAAAATGAATCGTATTATCTCATTTCGTCTTTGCAACAACTCAATGTAGGGACTATAGATATTATTACTGTATCTCCAAGAATCACACACGTAGTAAGTCTTTAGGAACTTCTCTTCTGACCCTTTCCACTAAATTCCTAATTCCTAAACACTAATAATATCCTAACGTGTAAAGCAGAGTCGGACCAAGTCCCCTATTCAGCAGGCACCTAGCCCAGATCAATACTCAGACAAAACAAATGTACTTTTGTCTTTAATAAGGCATTCCACAATAAGATGCTCTGATGACTTCTCCTTTCTAAAGCAGACAAATAAATGTTAGCTATGCCCAGCCCAAAGGTGGCACAACACATAAGAAAGTAGGTCTAGTCTGCAAAAAAAGCAAAAGAAAAGAGACTATGGGAAACCATTTGCAAAGAAGTTCTTGCCCAGAACATTAAACTATCTTCTTGCATTTCACTGTCTCTAGAGGAGAAAAGACTCCAAAAGATAAAGGTAACGGCCTCCTCAAGTGCTGCTTTTGAGCATGTCAGAGTAGGAGGTGGATGGACACTCAATGAATGTCTATTAGTTGGGAGCAGAAATAGCTCTTCAAAAAGACAACTCTTTTTCCGAAGGGACAACAAAGGTTGCTAAGCAAAATACAAAACAAAACTTTGTGGAACAGAAGCCTGGGCAATCAACCTCAAACCAACAAACACCCTTCATGAAGCCTTATATAAAGGTACGCCTTCCCATACTCCTAGTTGTGCAAAAACCACAAACCACAAAAATCACCCTGTGGGAAATAGCAAGTCCAAAACCACTAAGCTGGACAAATGATGCAAGGTAGCAGCAGGGAGCACAGCCCAGAAACTGGCGAGGAGCTAAGAGTGAAAAGAAATTTGTGTCTTCATATAATCAGAGCCAATAAATGGCAACCATCATAGAAGGATACCTCTCTGCATAAATTAGGCTCATAGGAAGAACTGACGGAGTGTAAAGGCATATTGAAGCATATTATTTTCACTTTATTTTTTTTTGTTTTTTCCTTTTGATCTGTGTTTTTTTCTTTCACAACATGACTTATACATGTTTTATGTGACAGCATATATACAACCTATACAAATTTTTTACCATGTTAGGGAGAAGGGAAGGCAGGCAGGCAGGTAGGCAGGGAGGGAGGGAGAAAATTTGGAACTCAAAATTCTATTTCCCTCCCTTTTATTTTCATTTTTTCTTAATAGTATTTTATTTTGGAACTTGAATTTTTATTTAAAAAATGAATATTAAAAATTGTCTTTATATGTAATTAGAAAAAAATTACTATTTAAAAGGAAAAAAAGGATCACATTCCCAATAAGAAGACCTTTGGTTTGGGTGTCTAATTTAAAGCAAATTAACTCAGAGATAGACAGATATAATGGAGAAAGCATTGGCCACAGAACCCTGGCTCTATCATTAATTAGCTGTTGTTTCCCTCCAAAATATTCAATCTGTTGCTGAGTTTCTTCTATGTTCCTACCTTTACAACATCTCCCACATAAATCCCCTTCTCTCCATTCACACAACTACCACCCAGGCATAAATCCCTATCCCTCATGCCTGGATTATCACAATGCCTTCTGGTTAGTCTCCCAGTCTCAACTCTCTCCCCATTCCACTCAGCTGTCAAAGTGATCTTCTGAAAATACAGGTCTGTCCGTGATGTCACCCACTATGCAATAAATTCCAGTGGCTCCCTATTTCCAGGATCAAATATAAAATTCTCTTTGGCATTTAAAGTCCTTCACAACCTGGCCCCTTCTTATCTTTGCACTCTTCTCATTCTTTTTTTTTTTTTTTTTTTTTTGCTTTTTGCAGGGGGGAGGGAAGAGCAGTTGGAGTTAAGTGACTTGGCCAAGGTCACTTGGCTAGTGTTAAGTGTCTGAGGTCATATTTTAACTCAGGTCCTCCTGACTCCTGGGCTGGTACTCTATTCACTGCACCACCTAGCCACCCCACGCTTCTCATTCTTTACTTCCCTCCACATACTCTACAATTCATTGACCTTGGCCTTCTTGCTGCACTTCACACATGATAGTGCATCTCCCAATTCCTGATCTTACCATGCCTAGAATCTCTCCCTCCTCAGCTCTACCTCAAGACTCAGTCTAAATTTTATCTCTTGTGGGATGCCTTCTTTGGTCATTGTTCCTACCCCCTAGCCCTCCTAGTGCCTTCCCTCTGAAATTACCTTCTACTTGCACTGGAGATATATAGATATAGCTAGAGATATCTATCTATCTATCTATCTATCTATCTATCTATATATATATATATATATATATATATATAAAACATATGATATATAATATTATGGGTGTACAAATTTTTGCCTATTGCCTCTGCCTGTAAAATATGAATTCCACAAAACCGTCGCCAGGACCTTTTTCTTTTTTTTTTGCCTTTCTTTATATTATCAGTGATGAACATAGTCCTTAGATAGTCCTTAGGTGATTATAAGTGCTTAAATAATGATTGCTGATTGACTGAAAAAGGAAGGAGCCAGCCTAGGCGATCTCTTAGATCCCTCTTTTTTCCAGTCTTCCATCCCCTGCCTTGAATAGAATTTACCATGTCTGGCACAGATGCACTTTAGACCCTAGGAAGGCTATAGAACACACAACAGTCCTGGGCTAGGTGGTGTTGTTGTTCAGTCATTTCAGTCATGTCCTACTCTTTATGACCCTATTTGGGGCTTTCTTAGCAAAGATTCTCGAGTAGTTTGCCATTTCTTCTCCAGTTCATTTTACAAATGAGGGAACTGAGGCAAACAGGATTAAGTGACTTGCCCAAGGTCACACAGGTAATAAGAGTCTGAGGTCAGATTTGAACTCAGGAAGATGAGTCTTCCTGACTCCAGACCTGGCTCTCTATGCCCTGTGCCACCTAGGTGATCCCTAGGTTACATAGTACAAGGAAGTAAAGGTTTGTCATTCCTTTACTGATAAAAAAGGAAATTGGTTCTACAAGCTATTCCTGAACTCTAAGAACAGCAAAGGCAACTCCTTAAGTCTCAGTTGAAAAAGGGCACCATTACCTAATCAATCAAAATCAGTCTCTGTCTAATCTCAATGGAAATAGTTAATTTTAAAAAACTCCACAGCTTTTCTCCTCCCTTATTCTCACCATTCTTTCTTTGTGCCAGCTCAGCCACTGCAAAAGAAATCAGACAGCACCTTCCCATCAAAGGGAACAATTTCAGAATAAGGAATAAAAACAACAACAAAAATTAGTCTGAGCTGCTGACAGCTGGACAGATGTGCCAGAAGGGGACTCCTGAAATAAACAGGCTTGCTGCTTGTGGCAAAAGATGAGAGCAAAGAAATCTAAAGCACCAGCAGCAACATATTAAAAATCAACATGAGGCAGCAGCAGAATGACTGAGGCAACGATCAAAAAATAATAATAAAAAGACATCAAATCGCCCCAAAGATTTTTAAAAGAAATCCTTTGGACCTGTATTGTAAGACTGTGCCAACATACCTTCTTGGGAAATAAACAGTCATAGGAATTATCCCTTCAATGTTTTTAATTGCTAAAGGGTTTAATATGTTTTAACAATATGTTGAAAGAAAGCCCGTGTTGTGTTTCATCTTCAATTGTGGAACCAGAGGAGAAGTAGAAACTGGTGAAAACCACTTATTCAATTAACTACTTATTCAATTCAAAGCACTAGATTTTCCCATATAACATTCATAAGAAAGGGAAGGGGACAAACATTTATCTAGCACCTACTGATGTGTTAGGCACTGTCAAGCATTTTTTTTTTTTTTTACAAATATTACTATGCTCATTTTATAGTAAAGGAAACAGACAAACAGAGCAAGTGACTTGCCTGAGGTCACACAGCCAGTAAATGTCAGAGGCCAAATTTGAACTTGGGTCTTCCTGACGCCAGGTCCAGTGTGCTAGCCACAGCACTGCTAGCTGTCTCATAGTTACAGAATGTCAGACCCGAAGAGGATTCTGAAGACCACAAAGTACAACCTTCTCATTTTATAGTGGAAGTAACTGAGGCTCAGAAAGGTCAAGTTTGTGACCAAGGTCACAAAACCAATAGAACCTTGAACCCAGATTTGCTGAACTCCCAACCCAGTGCTCCTTCTATTAAGCCACACTGCCCCTCAGATGCATCAATCACAAAATGGCTAAATGATTGACTCCAAGCAAACAGAAAGAATGTTTGACTGATACAACTCTTAGGGCAATCTGCCAAAAACCTATTTATGCCCCACATTTCAACCAGGAAACAGGCTACAGAGTATTTTTTCTGGCTCACCCCAGATTAGGCTTCAGCTTCAGAAATCAAACATCTAATTGCTTCTGCAACTGTGTGAAAGGCTACACAGATAAAATTACACAAAATGGAGTCCATACTCTAGGAGAGTTCAAAGAGACATAGGACCCATACTGGAATAAAGGAATTAAACAGTTCATCCTATATACTGCTGTCAAAGTAATTTTTCTTAAACTCAATTCTGACCATGTGACTCCCCTAAATCAACCAATTCCCATGACTTCCTACTTACCTCTAGAATAAAATGTAAAGTCTGTTTAGTTTTTAAAACCCTATACAACCTGACTCCAATCTATCCTTTCAGCTTCATTGCACATTATTACTCCTCCCACCCTCTTGCATCCAGGCAAACTGGCCTTCTCTCTATTATTCCTCACATAAGATTCTCCATTTCCCATCTCTGCGGCCTTTTCACTGACCATGTCATCTGCCTGGAATTCACTCCCTCCTTACTGTAACCTCAGAGTCCTTGTTTTCCTTTAAGATGTAGCTCAAGCATCATCTTGTGCTTGAAGCCCTTCCTGATCCTTCATCTGCTACTGCCCTTCCTCCCAAACTCCCTTCTATCTTGCATATAGTTTGTATAGGTTTGTATTTATTAACTTATATATGTGCCATGTATGGATATAGTTGTGATTTCCCCCACCCAAATGTAAACTCTTTGCAAGTAGGAATGGTTTCACTATTTGCACTTTTCTCTATAGTACCTAGTACAACGCCTGGCACATTGCTGTTGGTCAGTGAAGTCCAACTCTTTGTGACCCCATTTGGGTTTTTCTTGGTAAAGATCCTGGAGTGGTTTGCCATTTCCTTCTCCAGCTCACCTGACAGATGAGGAAAGTGAGGCAAAGAGGATTAAGTGACTTGCCCAGGGTCACACAGATAAGTGTCTGAGGTCAGATTCAAACTCAGGAAGATAAGTCTTCCTGACTTCAGGCTGGGCACTCCACCTAGCTGCCCCTGGCACACAGTAGGTGCTTAACAATTACTTATAGAATGACTGACGAGATAAAATAGTAAATACCTGTGTGTTGAATTTGTTGAATCTCTCCCAGCATCTACATCTAAATCTCTCAGCAAACCAGCATAATTAGTGTTATGGGCTGTTTGGGAAAAGCTAGCAAAGTGTCATAAAGAACATTGGATTTAGGATCAGAAGGTTGAGATTCAAGTTTCAGTTCTGCCAATGACTAGATTAAAAAAAAAGTCCTTTAGCTTTGGTGAGCCTCACTTTTATCATCTGTAAAATGTGAATAATAAAGCTTAATACTTCACAGGGTACAATGCCTTTGTGCACAATGCCTTTCACAAATTGTAAAGTGTCCTGTGTTCTATTATCACGGGTCCAGTGCTGTCCAAAAATCAGGGGAAAACACATCCACATTTGGATTGCCCGTTAGCAAATGGACAAAAGAGACTTGTTCAAATGCAACATAATTCCCCCTGTTTCTCTGTTTGGTCTCTGATACAGAGATATCCATTCTCATCTCTTACCTGCTCTCCCTTTAAAATAATATGTTCCCTGGGAGTAGGTTCTGCTCTAGCTGTTCAAGTCCTGTATCTAAGAAGCTTCTGGCTGAGCCCAGAGGTGTGCGGCAGTATCAAGTTCAATTCAGTATAACTGCTGGTGCCCTGGATTACTTTTCCATTCTGTCTGTCCTAGATTCCTGACCCGCTGCTATGCTGCTTAAGCCTTGACTCCCAGCACCTAATTGCTTTGCTACAACCTCTGGTGCCGCACATAGCCTTACTATGGCCCAGTTCTCCTGGTCACTCTACCTGGTGATGCGTGCTCACAAACTGCCCGATGGCCATCAGTAGCTTTGCACAGATCAGCAATTTTACTTCATCTATGTAAAATTGCCTTTAAAAAGGGAAGGAGAAGGGTACTCTTTTGTTCATTCATTCACTCAATGATCATTTATTAAGTACTTACTATATGTCAAGCACAATGTTAGGCTCCTGGGATACAAGGATTTATTTATTTATTTTGACTAGGTGAAGAGGCCATTCTCTGCCTCATTTCTTACCTAGCCTTAATCACTGACTATGTGCTGCCTCAGTCAAACTGAGACCTGGGCAAGACCTTAGCTTAAAAAGTCCAAGGTCTCCCATTGCATCCAGGCCATCTCCAGTCATCCTGATCTATATCTCATCACTGGACCCAGAGGGCTCTGGAGGAGAAAGTGAGGCTGGTGACTTTGCACAGTCCTACCTCACTTAAATCCAATTCACTGGCATGTCGTGGCATCACCTCCCTGATCTTTGTCCTCTTAGAGAAAGAAGGGCAAACAACTATGGGCACTTACTAAGTACCTACTATGTGCCAGCCACAATGCCAGGCTCCTGGGATATAAAGATAAGATTTACAAGTCACTGATCTCAGGGAGTTTACATTTTATTGGAGGGAAATGATACATGGACAGAAAAGTAAATAGAAACCATATGCCAATTAAATACAAACCAAGTCCTGGGAGAGAGACATTTATAACTGGAATATCAAAAAAACGACATCATGTAGAAGAGCATTCTGGGTGAGCCTTAAAAGAAAGCTAGGGATTCTGAGAGACTGATGCGAGAGGAGTGCATCCCAGGCCCAAGGAGCTGCCTGTGCAAGGGTACAGATAGGATAAAAGGGTTCCATAAAGAGGGAACAGCAAGTAACAGAATTTTGCCAGTGGGGAACAGCAAATAGGCCAGGGTAGCTGAACTACAGAGCTCACAAAGGGGAACAGCGTGGAATGAGTCTGGAGATAAAGCAGGCTAGAAATAGACTGTGCCAGCTTTAAATGCCAAACAACATTATTTACACTTTTTCCTAGAGGCAATAGGGAAACACTGGAGCTTCTGGAAGCCTGATTGCCTATGGGAGGGTGTCGGAGAGGTTGTGTTAAAAATCTTCAGACTTTTATTGAAAATTGGTGTTGTGGCTCCTCTTTATTGAACGCTTACTTTGGTAAACTGGCTTTAAAAGCCTAGGTCCATTCCACCTGGCCAGATCCTTCTCCAGGTGTGCCAGCTTTCAAATGGGCCTTTGAAATATACATTAACTAAAAATTAGTCAGGATTAAGGAGAATTTCAAGATAGGAAGGGTGTGTGAAGTGGACAGAGCTTGTACATACTTCCACCACAGAGTGGAAGGTTTTGTTTCCTGTATGAAAAAAAAAAAAAGATATTTATGCTCACCAAAAAAATCTGTCAGGCCAAAGACTCGACTCATCAGCCTTTACCACAATAAGACCACAGTTGCTTATGACGTTTACCACGCCTACTGACAAACACTCATGGAAATCAATAGGGCAAAGACCCCAAACTCTAGTCCTCCTTTGACAGTTCAAGTAAATGCCTGTATCACCAGAACTCAGTAGAAATTAAAGCTACCAAAACCCCAATATGCACATTAACCCCAGCTCACCAAATAAAGATTATTTTAAAGGCCACGGACTGAGTTCACTCTTGGTCTTAACCAACAAGCATTCGTTAAACACCTATTAAATGTGCTGGGAGCTGAAAAACATAACAGTTTATTCTCGACATCAAGGAAGAGAATCCTATACCTATTTTAGTGTACATGAAATAAATAATAAACCTGATATATGCAAAATATACAGAATATACAAAATAAATGATAAATGATAAAAATTCCAAGACAATAACAAAAAACAATAAAGTTGAAAGCCGCCATGGGAGGAATGTATCAAAAAAGGCTTCTTATATAGGCTTTGAGAATTTTTTTTTCTTTTTTGGAGGGGGAAAGGCAGGGCCGTTGGGGTTAAGTGACTTGCCCAAGGTCACACAGCTAGTAAGTATTAAGTGTCTGAGGTTGAATTTGAACTCAGATCCTCCTGACTCCAGGGCTGGTACTCTATTCACTGCTCCACCTAGCCAGCCCCAAAACTAGGCATTTTAAGAGATGGAGAAGATCTTTCCAGATGCATTCCAGATGTAGGGAGATAGCCTTGCGCTGATGGGAGATGGAATATTCTGTGTGAATTAAAAGCCAAGGCCAGTTTGGCTGCACTGTAAAGTACATGAAGATATAATAAAGTGGGACATGTAGAGTGAAGCTAGGTTGTGACAGGATTTAAATACCAAGTGAAAAAGTTTGTATTTGATGCTATAAGCAATAGGAAGCAATTGGACTCTGTTGAGTGGGAAGTGACCAAGTGGCAGGGTCACACCTGTGCTTTAGGAAGGACACTCACTTTGACAGCTGTTTGGAGGACAGACTAGAGAAGAGAGAGTCTTAAGGAAGGGATGCCAATTAGGAGGCAATTGTAACAGTCTAGGCAAGAAGTGATCTCTGGACAGTAAATGTGTGAAGGCAGAGAAGGGAACAAATACGAGAAATGTTGTGAAAACAGAACTGATTCTATATGTAGAGACAGTAAATGAGGAATCAAGGATGCATCCAAGGTTGCAGATCTAGGTGACTGAAAAGATTAGTGATACCCTCAACACATGTGAGAAAAGATGACTATATTTTTATATAGTCTTTTACATTTTATAAAGCATTTTTTTTTTGGAGGAGGGAAGGCAAAGCAATTAGGGTTAAGTGACTTGCCCAAGGTCACACAGCTAGTAAGTGTCAAGTATCTGAGGTCAAATTTGAACTCAGGTCCTCTTGGCTCCAGGGCTAATGCCCTATTCACTGCGCCACCTAGCTGTCCCCACAAAGCTCATTAAATACATTACATTACCTCATTGGATCTTCACAATAACTAGGTAGGGATGTCAGTATCTATACTTATTTTACAGACAATAAAACTAGAGCTCAGTGGGCCAAAGTCACAGAGTTAATGATAATATTAGAGCTTGTACAGAGCTACCTCTAATTGATTACTTCCTTCTATCTTTGTCTCTTCAGACTAAGCCTTTTTACAGAAGTATTTTGTTTCTAGATGAAAATGAGAATTGGCTTTATTGCCTCCTCTAGTCTCTCAGAAGCCAAAAGACTTTGAAGATTGAGAAAAGAGGAAAAAAAGGAAATAAAAAGATATATTAAGCAGGCAGCCCTGATTCTCTAAAGCAGTGGTTCTCAACCTGTGGGTCGCAACCCCCTTGGGGGGGGGCAAATGACCCTTTCACAGGGGTCACAGGGGTCACCTAAGACCATCAGAAAACACATATTTCCAATGGTCTTAGGAACCCAAGACACCACTCCTCTATCTGTCTCCAGGTGGGTCCACCCACATGCAAATATGCCCACATACGAGTATTAAAGGGTTGCAGCATTAGGAAGGTTGAGAACCACTGCTCTAAAGGGTACTTGTGCTAACTAGAGAACACACACAAAAAGTTTCATGGCCCAAGTGAAGGCAATGTTTTCCCTTCCCCTGAGTCATTCTCCAGTCACTTAATTCCTTATATCTCCTGTCTGTGCTCTAATCTCTTTCTTTTTTTTTTTTGCTTTTTTTTTTTGGAGGGGCAATTGGGGTTAAGTGGCTTGCCCAAGGTCATGTGGCTAGTAAGTGTTAAGTGTCTGAGGCCAGATTTGAACTCAGGTCCTCCTGACTCCAGAGCTGGTGCTCTATTCACTGCACCACCTAGCCACCCCCTATTATCTTTCTTAATCTTCTTCCCTTAGTACTTCAGAGATGAAATGTCTGCCTTTTTGTCCTTCATGCCATCCAAAAAGGATTGATGAAGTCCAAGGAGGGTAAGGAGACTTGAATTCCAAGTCAACAGATAGGATCTGAGGATCTATTTAAGCAATGGCTATGTGGTAATGAGGGATTCAAATAGTAAGCATTGCTGTGGTTACTATGATGCAGCAGAAGAGGAAATGCAGCCAGAAATACAAGACCTCACAAAACTGATGGCAGAGTTATTGAACTACAGAATGCTGCTTCCTAAGAGGATTCTCAAAGAACAGGTACCCATTTAACTGTGAAAAAGATCTTTGTGGGTGGTATTAAGGGAGACTCTTCAGAGACTACCTGCAACAGTATGGAAAGGTTAAAAGTGATTGAAATCATGGAAGCAAGAGCAAGAAGAAGAGCTTTGCTTTTATGACTTTTGATGACCATAACTCTAAGATGCTAAGTAAAAATTACCACACTGAGAATGGCCACAACTGTGAAGTGAGAAAAGCCTTGTCTAAGCAAGAAATGGCCAGTGCTTCATCTAGTCCAATGGTTCTCAACCTTCCTAATGCCACGACCCTTTAATACAGTTCCTCAGGTTGTGGTGACCCCCAACCATAAAATTATTTTCATTGCTACTTCATAACTGTAATTTTGCTACTGTTATGAATCTATCTGATATGCAGGATGTATTTTCATTGTTACAAATTGAACATAACCCACAGGTTGAGAACCACTGATCTAGTCAAAGAGGTTGAAATAGCTTTGGGAGCTATGGTAATGGCAATGGAGGAAGCTTTGGAAGAAGTAACTTAGGTCATGGTGTGGTCATAGTGGTTTTGATGGCAAGTGTGATGGTTGAGGACATGGAAGGAGTAGAGATGCCTACAGTGGATTGAGCAGTGATGGAAGCAGCTTGGAAAATAGTAGAAGCTACAATGCCTTTGGAAACTACAATATTTTAAACTTTGGTCCCATAACTGGAGAAAACTTTGGAAGCAAGAGCTCTGGCCCTTATGGAGACCAATATTTTGCCAAACCACATAAAGTGGCTATGGCCGTTCCAGTATTAGCAGCAGTTACAGCAAAGGTCGAGGATTTTAATAACGGTTTAGGAAAGAAGTTTGGTGGAAAAGGAAGCTACAGGTTATAACAGATTTGTGAACTTAGCCAAGTACAGAAGCAGGAGGGCCTAGTTGCTACTATGAGGACATACACATGCTTGAGACAAGACTTTTTATGTATGGGGGGGGAACCACCAAGATGGTGTTTGTGACTAATTATATAACAGGTTATTTTGGTTCCTGTTCTGTGGAAAGTAGAAAGCATTCCAACAAAGGGTTTTAATGTAGATTTTTTTTTTGCACCTATGTTTTTGATGGCTAAATGCAATAATCTCATTGTGATACTAATTTGTTTTTTAAGCAGAAGAAATCTCTGTTGAATTGAATTGATCCACTGAAACTAAGCGAACCCTTTTTCTTTATAGCAGCAGTTTCAACCTGTGGGTTATGTTCAATTTGTAACAATGCAAATACACCCTGCATATCAGATAGATTCATAATAGTAGCAAAATGACAGTTATGAAGTAGCAACGAAAATAATTTTATGGTTGGGGGTCACCACAACATGAGGAACTGTATTAAAGGGTCATGGCATTAGGAAGGTTGAGAACCATGGCTTTATAGTGAATCATGAACTTTGACAAAGAGATCCAGTCATTGGTGGATGAGATAGGGGATCTCTTTGTCTCTGTTTCTCTCTGTCTCTATCTCTCCCACTCCCTCTGTATTTTTATAAGTTTATGCAACTGATCATAAAGCTTCCAATCAATCTTAAGGATAAACTAACTGTATGTACATTTCACCCTGCATTAGATGAAAAATTACCAGCCCGTAAAGTTTTTAAGTCAGTTATTCTTCTCCATATAAAAGTAGCACATCATAGTGAAATAAGCATTCTTCAGTCATAATAAATGGTTAGTCACTCTGTACAAATAGGGGTACGAGTAAGTGCATCTCTGAAACAGGAGACTCCTAGTTGTTTGCTTCTTCACTTATTTTGAAGGCACACAATGGTCACCCTCCAGAGAGCTCTGCTGAAAATGTTCCCATGTTACCAAGGCAAATGCCATCAAATGGATACTGCTGACCCTTTGACTACTCTGTCTCCTACAGCTGAAAGAAAGCCCAGAGTCACTACAGGTACACTACAGGCAGGCACACCAGGGGAGGAGGTAGTCACTCTCAATCTGTACCTTTCAGGAGTCCTTACTTTTAAACAAAAAGGTTAAGATAATTCTTATTACTTGAATAGACCCCAATTCAGTAAATGGAACTGAAAGCTGAGCTGGCTCATATAAAAACCTCTGCCCAGATCCAGGAACACTGACAGGGGCTTATCTGATACCATTCTGATGTTTTATCCCACAGAAGAGAGTCTAGCTGTTCCACTTGACGTAGTTTTTCCCTCAATAGAGATACTGTAGATGATACCGAGAAGTGTCTCTTTAAGGAAAAATACACATTTTCCCAGTATTAAATATTTACTTGACCTCATTAGGGATTATATATTATGGCAGCTTTCACAATCTAGCCCTAGCTAAACCACAGGAAAGGGAAGCAACAAGACCACGAGAGTAGTGTCTGAACTAATGGCAACCCAAATGATTTTTTAAAAAGGCAGGGGGAGAGGGGATTGTGGGAGGGGTAGAGGGAGGCACCAGTGCAGTGAAAGGTAATTTGAGTCCAAAAGTTTGAGAACTTAAAAGGGTATTAACAGGTACTTGTAGCAGCTTTAAAAGATATTGAGGCATCTCTTGAATTGGCATCACTCATGATATTTTAATAAATACCTTCCTCCCAGTTTAAGCTAAAAATTAGAAACTATTAAAGCGTATTGTATTAAAGTATTAAAGTGGTGGCATGAGGACGGTAATCCATCATATTTTAGAAACCCACAAATGTATAATAATTCTTTAAAAACTCATCAGGTTTCTAGATTCACTCCTAGGAAACTCAAAGGCAAATTATGATGATTTTTTTTCTTTGCCACATTATTTTACCCAAGGTATGGAGAAATAGAAATAAGAGGCAGTATTTTATTGGGCTCTTGAAGCCAGGAAGACTGGAAGATTCAAGTTTCACCTCTGACACATACTGGTTGCATGACCTTGGACAAGTGACTTTATGGCCATTTTTTTTGAAGACCACTAAGGGTGGGTAGAGGGTCTAGCTAACAATCTACTGGAGGAGACAGCATGCAAACAACCATGTACAAATGAGATATATGCAGGGTAAATTGGAAATAACTCAGAGGGAAAGTGGTAACATTAAGAAGGATGGAGAAAGGTTTCATGAAGGAGATGGGATTTTAACTGAGATCAACCCCACTCTTAGAGCCTGAGATGGGCAGCAACAGAAAGGAAAGAAAGCTCTATACAAAGATCCAAGACCATTCCAAAAGACTCATAATGGAAGATACTATCCACATCAGAGAAAGAACTAATAGAGTCTGAATGAATACCATTTTCACTTTTTTTTCATGTTTTTTTTCCTTTTGTTCTATTTCTTATTTCACAACAAGACTAACATGGAATATGTTTTTCATGGTTACATATGTATAATCTATATCAAATTGCTTGACATCTTGGGGAGAGGAGATGGGAGGGAGGGAAGAAGAAAAATTCAGAACTCAAAATCTTTTTTTTAATTAATTTTAAATTTAAATGCAAAAAACTTAAATACTCAATAACAACAGAAAAAGAAACATATTGTAAACAAATGCAAAACAAGAAAAGAAAAAAATAGCATTGCCATGTGCACAGCAGAATGTAAGAAAGGACTCAAAACATACAGCAATAAATTTCCGTTTCAAGAAAGTCTATATAATAAATACTGTACTGTGTTTGGAACTGTCCATCTTTGCTTCTTTTTAAGTTTTCTTTTGTTCTCTGCTGTGCACTTATTACTTTGTTCTTTCCTCCCCTTCCTCTTTTAGCTTCTCCCCCTCCCTATCCTTTTAGTCTTCTATTTCTTTCTCATTTAGAAGATTTTTATACCATTCTGGATATATATATGTATTGTTCCCTCTTAAAACCCATTCCCAATGAAAGTAGGTTGTCAGAACTATCAGCAATGGTCCCCCCCCCCCCAATATAATTCCTCTCTGTCAGAATAATTACTCTTTTTACCTGTTCCTAAATGGTTCTACTTTTTAAAATCCTATTATACTCAGGTCTACCCCAATCTTTGTTACAAACTACCCACTTACTAATAACAATCTTAGATATATGCTTTACATTACTCATATAAAAGGTAAACAGTCTGTCCTTATTGAGTCCCTTGTAATTAGTCTTTGAAACATACCTTATATTTCTCTTGGATCTTCTATGTCCAATCTTGTATGAAGTTCAGATTTTTTTTTAACAAAATCCTGAAAGTCTGACAATTTATTAAATGTCCATTTCTTTTCATTCAGGTCTATGCTTAACTTTGCTGGGTATATTTTTGGCTGCAACCCCAGTTCTTTTGCTCTTCGATATAGAATTCCGAGAACTGGGGTCTTTTATTGTTACCACCACTAGATCTTGTGTGATTCTAATTGTGGCACTGCTATATTTTTTCTTGTTGTTTATAATATTTTGTCCTACAGCTGGAGGTTTCAGAATTTGACTATGATATTACTATAAGTTTTCCTTGCAGAATCTCTTTCAGGTGATGATCAGTGAATTTTTTCTATTTCTACTTTCCCCCCTGTTCTAAATTGTTCAGAGCAATTTTCTTTAATTTACTTCTTGTATTATTGTATCAGGATTCTTTTTTTTTTTTATCATAGCTTTCAGGTAGTCCAGTTATTCTTATGTTTTTTCTTCTGGATCCGTTCTTTAGATCATCTGTGTTTCTTAGAAGATGTTTCACATTCTCTGTTTTTTCATTCTTTACATTTTATTATTTCTTGGTCTCTTGTAACTTCACGGCTTCCTTTTGCCCAATTCTAATTTTCAAGGAGTCATTTTCTTCCTTAAGATTCTGGATCTCCTTTTCTAATTGTTGTTTCAAGGGAACTAACCTGGAGGTGTTTGTCCTTCACAGAGACCAAATCTTGGTCCTGGGATTTTTCTTTGGACCTTCTGCTATTGTCTCAGGACAATATGCTCTATGTTTGCCAGAACTATTTTATCTTGTTTATGGGGGAAATCTGGAGAGCTTAGAATTTTCTAACTTGCTCCACCATTTACCAGAATCCTCTCTCTCAAAATCTTTAAAAAAAATCCGAATGTTAAAAATTATATTTATGCGAATTGAAAAAAATGCTATTAAATTTTAAAAGAGAAAAAAAATGGAAACCTCTCTCTTTGAACCCAACTACCATGAGGGTAGCGTCTCCCCTGGATCTCCTTTCTATCTTATCTCCCAGAGCAGCAGTAAAGGCTGCAGATCCCCAGCAGCTGAGGTCAGTTAGCCACGGACTGCCTCTAAAACCTACAGAGTTGCTGCAGGAACAAATGACCAGCAAAATCTTTTGGCCAGCATGAGAAACCTAGAGGTGTACCTGTCTACTGTAAATTACCCAGCTGAGAGATTTTGACAGCCAACAACATTTCCCTTTATGATTATCGTCACTTAGCAAGACACCAAATCAGACCTCTATGGATAAGAAGCCTAGTTTTTTGTCTTCCATACAGAGGGACAATTACCTATGCCATATCAAAAAGATTACACGAGTTAAACTTAATTTAGTTCATCCATGTCAATCCTCTGTTAACTCACAATAAGGTCTTTTCTAGACTAACCCAAAGGTACATACATTCTATCTTCTCTTTATAACAACAGGGTTCTAAGAATCTACAACTAGCAGTGAGGACATAATTAGCTGCTGCAGAAAGACTACTATGGAACCTGTGCAAAGAAGGGCAGAGAAATTTCAAAAATCTTTGATCCGGTAGAGATTCACTTCTGCTTTATCTTCTGACAAAACAAGAAGAGTCATTCTATATGTTCGTGAGTGATGTCTTTCTCCTGATTCTGATGTTTACTATCTGATTGTGACCAAATCACTTCCCCTGTCTGAGCCTAAGCTTCCTCACTTACATGTTTTCCTTTTCATCTGGACCTAAGATTTCATTGACCCAGGGAACTTCTAGGGAAGAGAGTCCTTCACCCATACAGACTCTACTCAATTCTGCAATTTATAGTCTTTAGGTATCTAGGAGCACTGAGAGTTCCAATGAATTATGAGGGGTCACACAGCTCGTAAAAGAAACAGGGCTTGAACCTGATTCTGATTCTTGTTTATCTTTCATTCTTGAAAAGGACCACGACATCAGGAAGGAGATAGCATTGCTTGCAAATAAATTGGATTAAATTGAGTCAGGGCTCTGCAAAATCAGCAGCCCCTCTCTCTCCAATGGAGTCATCTGGGTCTAGGGGCAAGATACAGATCAGAGCAACTGGAGATGGCCCTGGATACAGTGGGAAGCTTTGACCTTTTTCAATTCTAAGGTCTTTAACAGGTTTCAGTTTTGCCTGAGGCAACATCCGTTCAGTGATTAAGGCTATATAAAAATGAGACAAAGAATGGCTTCTTTTACCTAGTATAAACGAGTGAATGAATAAATAAATGAAAGAATAAAATCTGGGAGGGGAAGACCCTCAGGGTTTCTGGCCAAAACAGAAACAACTGCTATTTACTTTACAAAGTACTGTATGGGATGAGTGAAAACTTCTCAATTTGGAGAGGTTAACTTTTCAAATTGCTTGTCAATCACTTTTATCTTCCTTTGTCTGTTTTCCCGCCTAGGTGGGACCCTCCCCTTATCTTTCCTTGCAGTCCCAGGTGGGGAAGTATTTGGTGAAGTATGCCTCTCCACCAATGAGAGGGGAAACACTCCGGGAGGGGTCTTTGACTAAGTTAGGTTATAAATTCCAGCACTATCTTTTGTAACTTGCCTCTTCTCCATGATCAGTCATGGGGAAGACCGTCCTCTTCTCCCAGGGAAGAGAATAAAGTCCTGTTCTTATCCTAGGAGATCTCTGTGTTTATTTCTTTACACTAAATTAAGGATGAAGGATATTTTTCATCCCAAATAGTACTCTTGGATACACATGATAGAAATCCTTAAAATAACAGCTAATACTTTTTATAGGAGAGGGTAAGGATTAGTATAAAGTCACTTAACCTCTTCTGGCCTCAGTTTCCTCATCTTTAAAATGAGGGGTTTGGAAAAGAGTCCCCACCAACTCTAAGTCTGTCATTCTCTTATGATTTTAAGAGAGATAATGCAATCAGAGGCTTCATTAAAAAAAAGTCATAGGGAGATAATTGCTCTTTGATTGGCCAACAACTGGTCCCAGCCCAAGCCTCACTTGGGGGCATTGTTTGACTCTAGTCAAGATATTAGGAGTTACTCTGTTTTCCAAAGCTAAACTCCAGCAAACAAGCTGTGCCCTAGGCTTGGCATCACAACAATCCTTTACACTCACCCTCTGGATGATCTCAGTCCCAGTAAAATCCGAGAATTGTTTCACACCAGCATCAGGTGATCTCTGAGCTTGGACAAGCACCTGCTGCGCCCATGTTCTAATCATGAAGCCCTACTATAAATCAAACCTGTCACATCATTGCTGTTACTCCTCAATGTCAGGTTACAGCTATGTAAGTAGTATTAGTATAAGTATTGAGATCTCCCCACATTGCCTCAGGGATGCAGTAGGGGTGGGGTTTCTGCACATGTGTCCTTGCTTGCAAGCCATTTTCCTCACTTTGAAATCGAGGTTCTGTTTGATTCCTGAGTCTTCTGTCTTTAGCTTACCTTGTTCAACTTCCACCACTCACAGGTTAGGGACTGGTCCCAGTCCGATTGACACCCTCTACCAGTGGTTCTCAACCTTCGTAATGCCACTAGGATCAACTATTCTGTGCTCATTATTGCTTCTCTCTATCCTTCTGTGCTCATTATTGCTTCTCTCTATCCAAATAGTTCAACCACTTGCTCATCCCACTGTTTTCAGCCTTCTGGAAAAATTGTTTGTGGCATTCCTGTTGCTTTTAATGAGTTTGATGCTTTCTTACAGCAAGGGAAGACATGTTTGTTAATGTTTCTTTTGAGTGGCCAGAGAGTACATATGTAAATAATGAAAAGTCAGCATAAAAAAGTCACCTTCTTATGAACAAATGGTGGAATTCTCTGAATTCTTCTCGAATGGGGAATGAATAAATGAAAAAGCATTTATTAAGTATTTACTATGAGCAAAGCACTGTGCATACTCCTCCTCTCAGGGAGGTTACACATTCCAGTGGGGGAGATAATAATATAACAGGTTTCAGCAGCAAATCAGAAATGTCCCATAGTCCTTAGGATACATCAGGGTGCAAAGCAGATCGATACGCATCTTCAATTCCATTCCCACTGATAAAAATACGTTTCCAATGTTGAACCATTTGACAATGCCAAGAACTTGGTGTTGAGTAATGTTCTGAGTCTTGAGTAGTTGCGGTTGATGAGGGGGAAGTTGCTCATCAGTTACTGGGTCACATTCCCACAGGGGTTGCTTCCTAGGAGGATGGCTATGGGGTCTGGGCTGCAAGCAGAAGAGTGGGGAGGGGGTACAGTCACTCCTGCGCTTCTTGGGCTTGCCTGTTTGTCAGTCAGTGGCAAATTGGTCATCAGTTGGTAATGGTGACAATGAGGAAAGCATGTCCCTTCTCCACAGTTATTACTCCCCCTTAATGATGGCTGAGGAGTCTGGACTGGAAGCAGGGTCAGTGGTGTGTGTGTGTGTGGGGAGCTTATTCTCATGTCTCTTGGGTTTGGGGTCCTGGGCTATCTTCATAAGGATCCAAGGGGGTGGTGGGGTATATTTTACCTCCTTTCTATCTCTCTGGGTACCTTACTGCTTGCTTTGGAAGAGTATGATCCAGTAGATTTTCAAATGGGGTGGGGGAGAGGAGGTGATAACCATGCTGGTTTTCCAGATCAACATTTTTCAGAAGCAGGCTACCAGTGGCCCATAAATTAAAAGCAATTCCCTGGGCAGACTGTTGTCAGATTTTCTCCAGGTTATATGTCATGAAAGGTTGAAACATTCCCATCTTTACTGGGGAAAAAAAAGCTGTTTATGATATCAAGTGGAATATTTCCAGACAGCGTTTATTAAGCAAAGTTATGCCTTTGCTCAGCTAACCTAAGTTATATATTCTGGAAAGATATTACACTGACAAAAATTCATATACACTTGAATTACTTTTATTAATGCCCTTTCCATTGATTTGGATATTCTGTCCGGTGATATAGATTTTAACCCACTCACACCTGCCCATACTGTCTGTGACTTTTGTTCATGCCTTACCCTAAGTTCATCGCAGAGGTCCAGCCCAACGTGATGGAAGCCAACCTCAGTTTCTCCTCACATTAAGAAAATACCAATGGAATGTTCAACAGTCATCCTTCACTCTTGCTACCTGCCCATGCCGTCTTCCTATCCTAGGTGACATCTTTTATTCCTGTTCTCTAAAATTCTTTATTTGGCTATATGTTGCATCTTGCTCATATCTACCATAGGTGAGCTTTTACGAATACTACTTTTTAATAACCTCCTAGAAAAAACAAATTGCTTCGGTCTTCAAGAAACATACATGATGCAATGAATACTAGACTTGGTCTAAAGTTCCAATTCTGCCACTTACTAGCAAGGGAACTAACCCCTCTGAGTCTCAGCCTCCTCATCTGTAAAATGAGATTCCTATTCATAAGGTTGTTTCACAGAAACCTCTTTGTAAACAGTAAAACACATATATGAATAAGCTAGTAAAAAAATAACTAAGAAGAACAAAGAGGCAAGGGGAGAGGTGAAAATTACAAAATCAAATGGGAATAGTGGTTGTATTTTTGAGCACGCAGGTGTGCCTCCCTTTAAACAGTTCTGAAAAGTTGTGTCTAAACCCAACCATATTTTAAGTCAATGACACTATTTAAAGGAATCCTGCAGTGACTGCCTGCAGGCCCCTCCTCAGAGGGGTTGCTGGGAGGAGGGCATTTTGGACAGTAGCTTTTTAAGTCCTATACAAATATGAGTTGTTACTGCTGTGCCTTTTAAAATGTGAAAATGAATCCTGGTGCTTCTCTCATCTGAACCTTCATAGAACTGCCTGGATGAAAGTTAGGCAACTGTGCAGGCAGATGAAGGTGGGCTGCTCTCTCCTCAAGCTCTCATTCCCCTTCACAAACTATGGTGTATCTATCAAGCTTACTCAGGAGAGATGGTGAGAACTGGTTTACTCTTGGCTCCACTCTTTCTCCTTAGCTCAGCAGCAGCTATCCTAGGAACACTCTTTGGAGGTTTGTTTTCATTGCTCATCTTTATTAGCTGCAGATACCATCACTGTCACAGTCTTATTATATCTTGGCCCAGGTACCAAATGGAGATTGAGAAAACAAGGCTAATTTCTCTCTTGTACATTAGTGGCTGAATTCCTAAAGACCCTGCCAAGAAACCCTTAGAGATACCATGCTGAAGGCTTGGGGCTGATGGTTTCCAGGTCCCAAACTGGGTGGAATTAGGGTATGGAGGAGTACAGAAAACTATTTCCCTTCCTGTGCTATCTTAGCTAGGAAGGATACAACTACTCCAACAGCAGCCCTCCTCAGTGGGGAATCAGGACAGTCAAAAATCACAGTTAAGACCTCAGGATGTTGGGGAGTTATTTTGGAGGTAGAGCACAAACTCAGAGAAAGCCTAGGACAGCACTGACTTATCTCTACTCCAAGAACTTCAGGTCTTCTCTTAAACCTCTAAGAAATGTTCTTCAGAAGGCTATGGGAAGCCTCTATGAAACAGGACGTGTTCTGTCTTCCCTGCTGTGATCAATTCCTTCAAAAGGGTTTGCTTTGTTTAGAAAAAGATAGCATGTCTAGACATTCAGCACAAATTTACACCTCTGTTTCTGCTTTGGGACACTTTTGCTAAGCAAACTTCAGACTCACACATATTAACAACGAAGACCAAATCTTACTTAATGCCAAACAAACTGATTTTAAAAGGAGTCAATCCAAGGAAATTATTTCTGAATAACCCTGAGCCAAAATAATGACCTATTGAGACTTGCATTATTCTCATAAAGTTGAGTTTCACACAGAAAAGAACTGGAAAAACTAACGGAGTTTTGATATATTGGTCAACTCAACTGTGCTAAGGGCTGATGATATAAAGAAAGGCAGAAAAACAGTCTCTGCTCTCAAGGAGCTCACTATCTAATAGGGGAGACAACAGGCAAACAACTACGTACAAAATATGTATGTGTATATGTGAACAGAGTAAAATGGATGTAGATAATTTATTTGTGTTCACTTTGTGACCCCATTTGGGGCTTTATTGGCAAAGATACTAGAGTGGTTTGCCATTTCCTTCTGCTAGCTCATTTTACAAATGAGGAAATTGAGGCAAATGGGGTAAAGTGACTTGCCCAAGGTCACACAACTATTAAGTATCTGAAGCCACATCTGAACCCAGGAAGAGGAGTCTTCCTGACTCCAGGCCCAACACCTAGCTGCTGGATGATCTCAGAGTGGAATAAAAGTTTAAGGAGGACTAGGAAAAACTTGTTGAAAGTGGGACTTTCACTGAGATTGACTGAAGCCCAGGAATCCAGGAGACAGAAATGAGGAGGGAAAGAGTTAGAGGCAAAGGGAAAGGACAGTAAAAATGTAGAGTGGGAAGATGGAGCAGAGATCAAGCAAGGAGGCTGGCGTCACTAGAGAGGAGAGGGAGGGGATTAAGAAGTAATTAGAATGAAAGGTAGAGAGGGACCAGGTTATGAAGGGCTTTAGCCATCATGGGTTTTTATATTTCAATCTGGGGCAGTATAGGAATTGACTGCCTTAAAGGGGGGTGGGGGGGTCGGGGTGTGACTGATACTAGGGAAAAGATTAAGCCACAGAGATCATAAAATGAATGCTCAGAGAAAAGAGGCAGATCTCTCCGTGGCAACAATTCAGTTTCTCCTGGGGACCGAAATAGGTCTGTCCCTCCCTGTTCACCTACTTTCCCAATCTTTATAACAGGAACCCTGCTGGAATGATGCACTGGGAACTCCAGGAGACTCTGAGCAAAAACTTCAAAGCACCGACCTGACAAAATAATGCTGGGTCATAAACTCTGGGAAGGTGGCAATAGCTACACAGCACACAAAGCCTTTACTCTTCATTTTGTTAATTTAAATGAAGCCTGACTTTGTAGCCTTAGTCCAAGCAGAGCAGTATGATTTTTTTTTAAAAAGGCACCTTGCATGTTTACACAGAACCTTTCTTCCCAGAAGCCCCAAAGTAATTTGGGCCCATTCTCTCATTAACCTAACTAAACACATATCAAGGTCACACTGTGGACAGATTTAATACCAAATCTGGGAGGCACAAACACTCCCACACAGAGTTGGAGAAAAGAGCAGGGAGGGAATGAGTTTCAGGGAGAAAGTTGCTACCAGGATTTTGTACTCTATCACTGACAGCAGATCCTGAGGTGGCTCTTCTGGAAGTGACAGTCCTAAGCAAATCAGTCCTGCAGTCTGTCCCCCAGGGTGGTGGGACTTTGCTGCCCAAGGCCAGATGTGCACACTACCCTAACCTAACCAATTCAAAGAAAAATAGATTAACCCAGAGCTGCATTTCCCCTCCAGTTCATACAGTGATAAAAATGGTGTGGGTATTCCCTACCCCAACTCTACCACATACAAATAAGAGAATCTACATGTTATTTGTAGATCCCTTATTAGGGGAAAGTGAGATGTGGCTTTTCACTTGCCTATATTGCAAATTTATTATGAAAAAATTTTATTAAAGAACTCTTGAATTCAACAACTGATATGTATGTAGCCTACAGTTTACAAAGCTTCTTTACATATGTGTGTGTGTGTGTGTGTGTGTGTGTGTGTATACACACAGAAAAGAAGGGAGAAAAGAGAGGAAGAGAGGGACAGAGAGAAGGGGAGAGGGGGAGAGAGAGAGAAGCAGAGAAAGAGAGAGAGACAGAGAGAGAGAGAGAGAGAGAATGAACCAGTCAAAAGTCTTCCTGTCACTTTAAGCAAATGGAACCAAGATTTTTGTCTACCCCTCTGAGGTGGGTTATTACAGTTATTATTAATTTCAGTTGTACAGCTGAGAAACCAGATGCTTACAGATGTTAAGTGATTGTCCATGATCATCACACAACTAGCAATTATCAGAGTCAAGATTTGAACCCAGATCTTCACATTTAACATAGGTTCCCAGAATTAAAGCTGGAATGTATCCTGAAGGTCATCAAATCCGATCCCTTCATTTACAGAAGAAGAAACTGAGTCACAGAGAAGCTGTGACTTACCCCAAGTTCACACAGGTACTATGTGACACAGATGGACCCTGAATGCAGGGCCTCTTGATTTTAAAAGCAGTGCTGCCTTTCTCTCCATTCTATCTGCCACTTCTGTATTTGGAGTGTCTGCTGCTTCTTTCTACATAAAAGGCTTTGCTTTTGGACCTAACCTTTAGAAGAAAGAATTTGGAACCCTCTATTTAACAATCATGCTCTGCTGATTGGCTAAGTGACCCATGGCAAATATCTCTTTATAGACTTCTCAAGTAGTAACAGGAGCAACTGACCATCTTATTAGAATATCTTCTTAAAACCACAAGTCCCTGTTCATGTCTGAGCCCTGGCTGAAAAACCTTTAGAAAATGCCTTGACACAATAGAATCTTATAATGTTAAAGCTGGAAAAAGGGTCATTTAGTCTAATACCCCTCATAACAGATAAGGAAACATGCAAAAAAGTGCAACGAATCAACAAACCCCACATGGTGACAGAGCAAATATTGGAACTCAGATCTTTTTGATTCCAAATCCACAGTTCTCTGCACTAAACAACATTGTCTTTTCATTGTGCTGCCTGGCCCTCCATAAATCAAAGATGATGCTACTTACTAATTTGCTGTCTGGGAGGGCCAGTGATCAAAACCAGTCCTTCAATGACATTAAATGAATTTAAGATGATTCATTCAACTCTCACCTGGTCTCCCATATAATCAACAATCTGCATTTGCAAAATAGCTAGTCAGGATTAAGAGTATACTCTGTGGCCACAGAAGAGAGAAATGAGCTCACTTGGGAGAATCCAATCAATACCAGTGGCTTCATTAGACCTGTACTAAAACTGAGCTAACCAGCTACAAACCACAAGGGATAAATAACCAGCACAGAAAAACAAAACAGAGATGCCTCAAAGCTCTGCCAGTTGAATCTGAAAAAGACATTGCTCTGAAACCTGAAAGTACCCAAAGGTAGTGGCAAGTAGATTCTTGTAGCACAATCTTCTACCTCTATATTCTTTTTTTTTTTTTTAATAAGGGCATTCTACAGGACACTGTTTTGCTTGAGTACATGTATCATTACAAGGGTTTTGTCCTTTTTTTCTCCCTGAATGGGGAAGTGAAAGAGAAAAAAAGAGTTTTGATCATTTAAGAAAATTAAAAAATAAAAATGGGACCTTTCTAACTGTATTCAGAGAGGAAAATTCACAGAAAACTCTCAACCCATAAACTGTATGAATGGATACTTTTAGTGGGAAGAAATCATTTTTTCAAACATTGTTGTGTCTAATCAATCTATACTTTAATTTTTTTTAAAGGATTAAACAGACAACTTTTCCCTAGGAAAAGAATGTTCCTACTCTTAGCAGGGAAGTAAGAAGAAACGACCTTTTTTGGAACTAGTATTACCAATTGCATGCTACAGAGGCTTCTTCAAACACCTTAACTCAATTTAGTTTAAGAAAAAAAAAAAGATGATGTACCATAAGTACCAGTTCAAGATTTCCAGAGAAAAACAAAACCAAACAATGCTAGGTTAAATGGCAAAATTGGAAGACAAAAAAAAAATAGACGTGGTTATAATGATATGACAATTCCTTTATCATAAGAAATGTTCTGGTATGTGACTTACTGATACAAAACCACTTTGGAAGGTATAATCACACAATTAATTTTCAAATGAAAAATAAATTTTCTATTGCTTCAATCCATCACTGAGCTCTTCACTTTTGAGGTAATGAAATATTAAGTGGTTGATAATGTTTACCTTTGAATCTTGAACTCTATTGTAAAACCACCTTTTCCCATTCCCCAAAAGCATATCCTAACACTTTAAATACAAATTTGTACACATTTTCAGAAGTCACTTTATGGAATCCTATTCTAGGTATATGTAAATGTACAAAAAAAAACCTAATCATCTAAAATGTTCATAGGAGTCAAACTTGGAATGGAATGGAAATGTCTATTGTTTCTCCTTTGAGATACTACCAAACAGTCAAATTAGGGCTTCCATAGAGGAACATGGAAGTTACCAGATTAGAACTGAGATATGGAGAACCTGATTTGAGAGTTTTACATGTATTTCTCAATTTAACAAATATTTATTAAGCACCTACTATGTGAAAAGCACTGTCCGAGGCAATAGGAAGATTAAAAAAACAACCAAACAACAGAAAAACAGTCCCTGCCCTCAAAGAGCTTGTATTTCATAGAGGTGAACCAATTGTATATTTTTAAATTCAGAGGAACAAAGGAAACAAAAACTTGAGCAATAAAAAACCTCAAAACAAACAAAAGACTGTACTGCATTTTTTTTTAATGACATTCTTGTTTCTTCATCTGTTATGAGGGGTATTAGACTAAATGACTTTTTTAAAATGACATTCCAGAGAAGGAAGAAGAGCACTTACAGAGTGTGGCCACCATGCCAGCCTCAAAGAGTAGTAACTAAAGAAATGGTACCTTTACAAAGATCACAATTTAGTTGAACAGATAGCTCATAAATGTATGAAAGCGTTCATAAACTAAAAATGTTTACACAACCATCTACCAGCATGCAAATTAAATTAGCATGTCACATAAATTCCAAGAGAATACAGAAAAAATGGCACCTTCTTTCCACTCATTATTTAGCCAGTTATATATGCACAAGCTCACAAGTTCAACAGACTTTTAAAGCGGAGTCTCTGGCTTTTATCTACACTTGGGGAAAAAACAAGTTTTTAAAAACTTCCACAATCCTGATTTAGAACACTTGGAAGTACTGCCTGAATCCTTCACACAGATGCTCTTGGTAAATTCAACATTTACACTTATCACAGTATTTGGAGATTGAGGTCAAGTTCGCTGCCATCAAGAACCCAGACGTATACACAACTGCACTGGCAAGAATCTAGTGTTAGTCCTTACAGCCAAATTCTGTACTCGAGTGTTGAGTTTTCTTCACCATGTATTTTGTTTACCTGGAGCAGCAAGGCTTCCAGAACGTTACCTATTACCCAAGAGGCTCACATTTCCTACTGTAATCATTTGTTCCAAAAACAGGTGTAGGAAGACACGAAGACACAGACACACACACACACACACAGACACACACAGACCACCCCCCCCCCCTCAGACCATAGTTAATATTTCTTGGTTTCCCACACCAAAGTAAGACACAAAAGGCTCACATCCGGCTAAGAACTGCTTTCTGGGGTGCTCGCGGTGCCCCCCTCCTACTCCCGTAACACTTTAGCCCAGCAGGCAAACCCAGCCTGGACAGAGGGAACATGAAAAGAAATCACTCTGGGGAAGGTCTGACCTGAGGGACTCTAAAGCAGAATTGGAAGGACACTTGAACCCACACTATCATTCCAAACCCCCTCCCAACCACACACCACAAGCCGCTCAAAGTCTCTCCATTCTTGGATTTTTAAAAAAGAAGTCTATTCCTAGAGTGTCAGTCCCACGGTAGGCTAAGGCTACCCTCGGCACTTTGCACAGTCACCTCAGAGAAAGCCTCGGGAAGTGAAAGGGGAGCAGGGCCAAACAGCCCCGAACGCCAGACGCTAGCCAACCAGCCCCAGGACGCAATCCCGCAACAGGCACCGAGAAGAGCTTTCCAGGAGGTGTCCTTCGTTCCCGCAGCTCCTGGCAGTAACCTCCCTCCTCCAGAGGCGCAGACGGTGCGCAACCCCGGGTCTCCCAGGACACGCGCCAGCCCTGACTAGGGAAGTCCCGTACGCCGCCCTGCTCCGCACCCCGAGAGTCCAGAGAAGGAAGGAGAGCACTTACAGAGTGTGGCCACCGTGCCGGCCTCGAAGAGTAGACAGTCCTGGCGGCTGCGGGCCTCCAGCAGGATGCTGCTCTCCCCTGGAGGCTCCAGCCTCCGGAGCAGCCGCAGCCCTTTGCTCAGAGCCATGAGGAGCTTTACTCATAGGCGAGGAAGGGGGCCGCGAGGCACCGGGTAGGAGGCAGGAGAGGAGCGCAACAGCTCTTCAAACTCCTCCAGCCTCATCGGGTGCTGCCAGCCACCCAACCCGAGCGCTGGGATCGGAGCCCCCACGCTGTCCAGTCTCGGGATCTGCCCCCACTTGCTCCCCTAGGAGGAAGCCGCGGGCGGCAGCCCAGTTGGCCCGGGACTCAGAAGGCAGGGAGCTGTAGGGGAAAACCGCCAAATTTGCCTCCCTGAGCCAGGCCTTCCACGCTTTGAGCAACTTTCGGGAGTTTCACTTTGTCTCCCTACCCCCAGCCCGGCCCACTACTGGCTCCTCCTTCTCCTCCCTCTCTCTTCTTCCCCTCGCCGCCCTCTTGCCCCGGGGCAGGTGAGAGCTGTGGGCAGCCTCCTTTAACACTCTGCTCTTCCTTCTTTCCCTCGAGTTCAAAAGGCTTAGTGCTCCCCCCAGAGGTCTAGGTAGCAGCGCGTTCCTCCCCAGTTAACCTGGGAGGCTAGCTGGCTGTGGAAGCACTGGGTAGAAAAGTCAAAACGAATTTCTTCGAGCTCGCCTGCATCTCGACCTTCCTCAGCAGGTCACGGAAGCTACTTTGGTCAAGGATCCTCTGAAGCCCAGTCAGTGGGGAGGCTTCTCAAAGACTCCTGAGGAAGTGCCAGGGTCTTCTCTAGGTTGTGCAGATAAGGAGAGACATTCCACACATTCCACACAGCTCTGAGGGGATGAAATGCAGCAGTTCTACAATTACAAAAAGAAAGAGAAAGAGAGAGAAAACACCAAAGGCAAGAAAAGTCCATATAAGGTAGAGGTTATTATTATTATAGTGGAAAGAACTAGAGATTAGAGGTCAAGAGAACTTGCTGTGCCTCACCTCATTAAACCCTGATGAGCCTCAGTTTCCTCCTCTGTAAATAGGGGTAATAATCTGCCTTCTCTTCCTCACAGGATTGTTTAGGATCAAGTCAGATAATAAACTTGAAAGCACACCCGAAAAACACTCTACAATTATTCAACCTTATTAATGTACTAAATGTTCTCTGTGTTCACTCTCCCAGAGCAAGACAGGCTGCATCTTTCCCTCAAGGTTCTAGGGGTACCCCTGAGGGATTGGAAGTATCTTCTCTACTTCTATCAGCTCAAGCTCCCATTCTTTTTTTTAATTGATTTGTTTATTTACTTTTAGTTTACAAGATTCAGTTCCATAATGTCTTGAGTTTCAAATTTTCTCCCCTCCCTCTTCCCCCCCCCCCATGGCAGC
>CM053586.1:71347150-71364903 GCA_028646515.1 Pseudochirops corinnae | reverse complement strand
CTGGAACTTGAGATACACAGGCACTGCGGTTGGGAGATCCATCCTGCCCTACCGAAAAGTGACATAGGAGAGAATAGACTGGGGGAGGGGGGACACACTGGGATGGCTGTTTTGGGGCGGTGGGTGGGAGAAAGAGGGGGAGAAAATATGTAACTCAAAATCTTGTGGAAATGAATGATGCAAACTATAATAAAATTTTTTAAAAAATGAATGTTGAAAACTAAAAATAAATTATTTAAAAACCCTAAAAAAATATAAAAAAGAGAAAGTTTCCATTGTCAAGAACCAACAAATAATTAAAAATTAGCTCCATAAAAAAATGAAGAATTGGAACTGGGTGTGTGGGGAGATATTCATTAACTGGGGAATAGCTGAACAAGTTGTGGTATATGATTGTGATGGAATGCTATGGTACTGTTAGAAAAGATGAAAAAGATGGTTTCCAAAAAACCTGAACTGATAAAAAATGAAGTGAACAGAATGTTGTACACAGTAACAGCAATACTGTAATGATGATCAACTGTGAAAGACTAAGCTACTTTTAATTGATAAAATGATCCAAGACAATTCCAAATTTCATCCATGTTGAAAAATGCTATATATATATATCCAGTGAGAGAACTGGTGAACTCTGAGTGCAGACTGAAGCATACTTTATTAACTTACTTTTTCTTCCTTTTTTTTTTGGCAACATGGCTAATACAGAAATATGTTTTGCATGACTTCACTTGCATAATCAATATTATTTGTCTGTCTTCTTAATGGGTAGGAAGGGGCTGGAGACAGGGAGAGAATTTGGGACTCAAAATTTTTAAAAATGAACGTTAAAATACAGTCTGTTTTTTTTAAATGTGCTGCACTGACTCCAAATAAAAGAAGAATCTACTATAAATGATGAGGTACTCCACATGCATCTGTTTGTGGTTAATACTGTGCTGAATGAATCAAGCCCCAGAATACATAGTGACTCATTCTTCAATGAGATCCATGACCACTCAGAAGAGATCAACCTAACAATCAATCCACACAAGAAAAATCAAATAGATGAAGAAAGCATACTATGTAGACTATGACATTCAAATGGATAAGTCTCTTGAATCAGTTCATCAGTATGTATTCTCAGATAAGGAAGACAGATGGACAATAAATTGGGCCTATAATTGAATAGGATTGCATTTGGGAAACTCAAAAGTAGTTTGAACAATCTGCTCTCTTAACACACATACAAATCATCTTTTTAACATCAATGTTTTCTCAGTGCTGCTACAAAGCTACATATGACAGAACACCAAAATTTCTAAAGAAACAAAATGGCAATAAAGGGCAATAAAAAAGTTCATGCTGGGCATAAATACTTTTTTGTATTGCATCCTTCACCTCATTTTACCACCCTTCTTACTGGAGAACAACTGAAGGAGGGGTCTAGGAAAAAGTCATATTAACTATCGTTTTGACCTATTAAACCTATATTTCATACATGTGGGAAGCCACTGGTATGGAAAGTAGGTACACTAATGCAGATTGTAATTCATGCACGTATTATCCCAAACTAGGTTACTGAGAGAGTAATGAACAATCACAGAGCCATTATGAAACTTAAAGGCAGGCAATTTTGAACTCCAGCTCAGATCTCTATATACTCTGTCATGTAGTCTCTTAGGCATATGTAAGCTGTTGTATTTCCACTGATGATTTGAATCAAAGAAGTGAAATAGGGGCAGCTAGGTGGCACAATGAATAGAGCCCTGGAGTCAGGAGGACCTGAGTTCAAAATCCGGCCTCAGACACTTAACACTTACTAGCTGTGTGATCTTGGGCAAGTCACTTAACCCCAATTGCCCTGTCTTTCCTCCTCCAAAAAACAAAACAAAACAAAACAAAAAACAAGAAGTGGAATAAATGAGATCATCCAGTAAATATATGCTTAGAAAAGTAGCCTGCCATTTTGGTAAGAATAAGGGACAATGCAGGAATGTTACATCTGAGTATTAAAGAGCTTTAAAAAAAACCTAGAAAAAATCCACTAGTGTTCTGGGTGGAACTCTCTATGGAGAACGTATAAAGAAGCATATTAAAAAAAATCTCTTTTTCAGTAAAAGTTAAAATATTAAGAAATAATAAATTCTCTTTCCTAAAAAAAACCAACTTTATAAACTTCTACCTTTCAGGAAGTAGTAAGAAAAAAAAGGTTAGGTCTTTCTTAAGAATGGATTAAAGGTGATAACCAAACAACTCTAGTCTAGTCACCTACCCCAAAAGTGATCAGGCTACTGACTCATCTAAGAGCTATCTCATCTTAGTGTATCCTATAAGAAATTATTATTTCTCTTTTGTATTTAATAACTAATTATTATATTAGGCCCAGCTTCAGCTTAACCTTTATCCAGAAATCAATCAGTATGGGAAATCTTTCCAAAAGACATATCCAGTCAGGATGGCTGAGTGCTAATCAAAGATAGTAAAAGAAATTCTAAGCTTGGGCTCATGATTGCATTCCTGCTCATTGTGCTTGCTCAGACAAGTCTGGGTTCAAAATCCGGCCTCAGACACTTAACACTTACTAGCTGTGTGATCTTGGGCAAGTCACTTAACCCCAATTGCTCATTTTTGCAAGAGAGGTGATAGAGAAATTGATAAGTCTCTTTGACCAAGATTTAGATGATCTGAGTCACATACCCCAAGACCCTCACTGTAATACAGTCCCCTTTCTCACTATAATATTCATTTTCTCATTGTTAACCAATTGGAGTTGATTGCTTACTCTTCCAAGCAGGAAGATCTGTGAGTCCACTTCCATTAGGGGTCTTTGGTCTAAGAGAGACAGCCAAACCACCATCCTTTTATTAATAAACATGCTGGCCTTACTAATAAAATTATTAAATTACCCAGAAATTATGTCTCTCGGAACTTTTTTAATAGCCACAATGCCTAGAAGAGGTTGAGCCATCCTCCTCCAAAGAGAAAAGATTAAGCTATTGATCAGAGGGAGGAGGTCCTTTTGAATACTCCAGGAGCACAATGGAAGGGAGTGGTCTAGGGAATAAATTCACAGTAACTCTTGTTTTGATATTAACCCCAAGATGCATTTTAATATATTATCATCTCTTCCTTATTCAGGATTCCTATAAATGTAGCCTAAGTTCATCTTCAGGGAGTGATGGTGATGATGATATTAATAATAATAATAACTGGCTAACATTTACATAGAGCTTTAATGTTTGTAAAGTACTTTACAGATATTATCTCATCTTATCCTAATGATAACCCTGGGAAGTAGGTGCTACTATTATTATTATTATTATTTTATAGATGAGGAACTGAAGCAGATCAAGGTTAAGTGACTTGCCCAGTTGAGAAACATGTCATAGGGCATGGGAGAACTATGCTAGTTTGGACATCTCTCTAAGCCATAAATGGCTTAAATATTAGCTTGAATTTAGTAAATTACATAAAATTATTTCTGGAAGATTTGTGTCCTGAAGTGCAGAGGACAGTATTACTATTTTTTTCTTTGATTGTAGGAAGGACATGGATAGGATGAGAAAAAGTAAATGGGTAGCAATCTTCACTAATGGAGGTAGCAAACTATAAGATCATGAATCCAAATGAATTATTAAAGTATAATTTAATTGACTTGTCTTCATCTTCACTATTTATAAAGGGTGATTATCAAAGCTGAGATTTCTCCATCCTCTCAAGAGCTAGAACTAGACTAAATATTAGTGAAATTTCCTTTTTTTTTACTGTTGTTTTATGGTCTTAAATATTTTTATTTCCAGCCTTCCAATTTAAATGATTTATTCTTTTCCCTTTGGTTGCTATTTATCTTGCAAATGACTTAAAGTAAATAGAAAATAAGGGAGAAATAAACAGAAAAAGTATCTTTGGTTTAAATGGGGTCTATTTTTAGCCTGAATAAGCCTCCTAGTTAGGCGAATTATCCTAGATTATTTTTTTTTAACTTTACACAGAAAAGGACAATAAACTTGGCAAAAAAAAAAAATCATATTCGTTTCCTGATTATCTACCCATCAACTACCTTCACTAAAGATGACAGTAATTTATCTCAAGCTGTTCCCTTTTTCCTGACATCTCACCTTTCATATCCTGCTGAGTCAGAGTCATAAACCCATTTCCCACAGTCACAAACTAACTGCACTAAGATCTGGGACCTTGATTCCAATCCAGGTGGGAAATACTATAGCTGCAGAAGATTAAAACCCTCTTTAAAAAAAAGCAAAAAACAGATCAGCTCCAAATGGCAACATCCATCTGAGTTGAAAAGCTTTGAGTATTTATCTAGGAGACAAATTGTCCTTTATTCAATCTGTATCCAGGCCAAACCCACTAACTGTGGCTATCCCACGGGGCTCTATCCTGAACCCTCTTCTCTTATCCCTCTGTAATATTTCACTTATTGATCTTATCGGTTCCCATGGATTTAATTATTATCGCTACACCAATGACTTTCAAATCTATTCATCCTTCCTAACCCTTTGCTTACCTTGTGGTCTCAAATTTCTAGCTGCCTTTTAGACATCTTGAACTGGATGTCCCATAGACATCTTAACTCAATATGTCTGAAAACAAATTAATTATCTTTCCCCCTAAACTCAACCCACTTCCAAACTTCCCTATTACTATCTAAATATTACTGTCTTCCCATACCCCAAGCCTAAAACCTGAGCGTTATCCTGTACTCCTCACTATTTCTTGCCCCACCTCCCCCCATATCCAATCTGTTGCCAAGACCTGCTCATTTCATGCACTGCAATGTCTCTTAAATAGACCCTTTGATACTGCCACTACCTTGGTAGGCCCTCATTTCCACATATCTAGCCTACTGGTTGGTCAGACTACCACAAGTCTCTCCCCACTCCAGTCCATCCTCCATTCAGCTGCCAAAGTGATCTTCCTAAAACACAGTGTCCCCTTTTGAACTTTCTAACACCTTACATCCTCCATATATTCTTCAATCTAGTGAGACTGGCTTCCTTGCTATTCCCCAAATAAGATTACTCCATCTCTTGGTTCTGGGCATTTTCTCTGCTGTCCCTTGTACCTAGAATGTTTTCCTTCCTAATCCCTGCCTCCTAGATTCCTTTGGGTCCCAGCTAAAAGCCTACCTTTTATAGCAGGCCTTTCTTAGTCCCTCTTAATTCTAGTGCCTTTTTCTTCTGTTGCCTGTTTCCTACTTATTCTGTATTTAACTTGTTTGTATATATTTCTTTATATGTTGTCTTCCCCATTAGACTGTGAGCTCCCCAAGGACAGAGACTATCTTTGGCTCTTTTTCTTATTCCCAATGCCTGGCACAAAGGTGGCACTCAAAAATACTCACTTATTGTGGAAATATGTTTAATATGATGATACATGTATAGCCTATATCAGACTGCACGCCATCTTGGGGAGGAGAAGAAAATTTAGAACTCAAAATCTCACAAAAGTAAATGTTGAAAACTAAAATAAATAAGTGAACAAAAATAAACAAATGAAAAAAATATTCATTAATTCACTCTGTATAGATAATGGGTACAATGGCCTTGACACAGTTTGGCAGATGATTGTTGGTTTTAAATTTTCTTATCTTTGTTCTCCTTACTGTTACAGATAATCACCTTACTTCTGTGGATAGTGTAGAGTTAACTATATTATCTACTAGCATATATCTACTATCTAACTATATTATATACTAGAATTGCCCAAAAAGTACCATCCCTATCCAGGAAAGTAAAATGTACAGAACAAATAATCAAACAGAACAAATAATCAAACAGAACAAATACAAAACAAATAAAATGTACAGAACAAAAAAATACAGAAAAAAATGAAAGGACACCTTCTAATATCCCAAATGCTTAGCAACACCAATACTACCAATTTTGAAAATTACATATAAACATCTAAGGAATAACTGATAAAGTAGCCACTAAATCAGAAATATAAAGAAAACGGACACAGTTTAAAACGTATAGCTTCCTACTGAGTCAAAACATAGCATCTCTGTCAATCATATTTTAAGGATTTGTGATTTCATTTGTTCATGCTGAAACAATCATCCTCCTCCTCTGCTTTAGTACGTGGTTTGACAAACTGCTACACTCAAAATCATAGACTGATAATCAATCCTCTAACAGGTCCACTATTTTATTAATTTTGCTGTGTTCAAGTAAAAAATTACACTAGATATTATTAGTGACCTATTTCAAAATGTGGTGACATGAGTTTTGAATGTGTCTATAAGGTTCTCCAGTTCTGGCAGAGGAATATCTAGTTTTCTGGAGTTTTTCTTATAAAAAGAGGCTCTACAACCTTAGCAAGTATGGTCCTCAGATAATAAACCAAGAGTCCATCAACTGGGTATATGCTCAAAAGAATTCAGGGTCAGCTCCACGCTTTCATGGGATATTAGAAGGTAGAATTTTAGCAGAAGGCACATTGTAATAAGTTGATGAAATTAGGAACATAATAAGCCTGAGATAAAATTATACTTCCAAGTCTACTTAAGAAACTCAAATTATCAGTAGCTGTATTATTCTTGTCCTGAGAAGAACATGTCTTAGGCTTCACAGTAAACAATTAACCTCCTATCATCAATTTTAGTTATCTTTTAAAATCATAAGGCAATAAAAAACCTCACTAAACCAAACTTAAACACATTAGACTGTTACCTGAATGGACTATAGCTGAATGAAGATGTTCGTGCAATGCCATATTTCCAATAATACGAACTATACTTCTCCTTATTTTAGGGCAGTCCTTGTGAAGTTGGTATATCCTCTGAAGTAGTTGCAAGCCTCCATTTGCTTCAATTTTATCACAATGTGTGGCAATCTAACATAATAAATATATTAAAATTGGATGTTGTAAAATAAACAGACCTATACCACTTTACATAGCCCTTTTCAATATTTACATTTTGGTACACATATGAAAACCATCTTAAGGACAGGCACGGGCCAGATGGATCACCAAGCTTGGAAAACCATTTATAATCATTCAAAACCACTGGATTTCATTTCATCAACTCATGACCTGAGCTGAGGAAAAAAAAATTCAAATCCCATACCTAAGTGGGGAAAAAAAGTGCTTTTCACAGTCAGAATCATTAAGAAAAGAAAATTCCACAAATATGTCATATACAAACCTTCTATATTCATTATGTTATGAATTTTCTTTAGATCAAACAACTAACTGGGTCACTGACTTCCTGTTTCAAATTATGTTGTGAGTTGGCTTCTACAGTTAACCCTCGAGTCTAAAGACTCCAACCTTAGCATAAGCTCATCTAACTCCTCAAGTTTTGTCTATGGAAGAAAGCAATCTCTGTTTCTACAACTTTGAACCTAACTACCAGCAGGGTCAGGCAATGTCTACAGCTTCCACTAAATGGCCCAAGATAATGGCAAAGGAAAAATGAAGGAGTGAAAATCAGGTAAAAAGACAGAAAGGGTCTGGGATTATAGTTGAAAATTTAAAAATAAGAGAGAAGAAGCAGGGGCGGCTAGGTGGCGCAGTAAATAGAGCACCAGCCCTGGAGTCAGGAGGACCTGAGCTCACATCTGGCCTCAGATACTTAACACTTACTATCCATGTGACCTTGGGCAAGTCACTTAACCTCGATTGCCCTCCAAAAAGCAAAAAGGAAAAAAAAAGAAAAAATAGAGAAGAAGCAACAAAAGAGAAAGGATCAGGAATAAAGAAAAATGAAAAAGAAAAGGACACATGGGGCACGACAGCACAAAACAGCTTCATGTTACAGTTCACTGACTCCCTCCCCCCCTTGTGATTTATCACCACATCCTGAACTGGCTCCACTCCTCACTAATTTTACAGAATGACAACTTCAAAACATTTAATTTTCAAAATTCAAATTTTACCAAGACAGAAGATGAAACTTAGAAGCTTACACAGATAAGAAATTCCTGGGAAGAGCGCAACCCCAGGCACCACTACATCATCAATCCAAACTAGCTTGTCTAAGCTTCCTTTGGCACCACCTCATCTGCTCTCCTCTGGGCTGAGCTTCTAACTCCATGACAGGAAGAAAAGGGGACCAGAATGCCAAGAGCTCACTGGTTATAGTAAACAGACATGGTTTTCAAAATGCATCATCAAGGTTCCAAGAAGCAACTTTATAATTTCCCTAACAAAGCCTAGTCCAGTTGGCAAGTTTAACATGTGTCCCAACATTTGATTGCCTGCCAGCCCAACCTGCTTTGAATAGCTCATTACTGTTGCTGAATATATATGAAAAAACAATGCTAAGAGTCCTTAAACTTGAAAAAGTTTAAGAATCACTGCTATAGGATATAATTTATGGAGGAATTTTTACAATTTGAATTTTTACATTTTAAATGAAATTTTAAATGTTAAGTTACCTCAGAATGTTTCACTAAAGCCTGCAAACAAAATATCTCTACTGTTGCTGAAGGAACTTCGCCAAAACTTTCAGCATAAGGAAGTCCATTTCCTCCAAAACACCATAAGCCACCCTATAATCAGAAAAAAATGAACAAAGTTTACTGGAGAAAAAAATGTTATCCATGGTTTTTATTCAGCAACTAGACATAACCCATAGAAGTGTAAGTCTTCACCTATAGACTACCAAATACCTTTAAAACAAAGAAGAGATTAATGTGTAAATGAGATGGACCAGGGAAAGTCCTGAGGGATTTGGTGCTTCAAAAGTCTACATGTCCTGGAAGGAGAGGAACTGGGAGCAACTGACACCTAGGGGAATAGAAGAGCATGGAACCAAGGAAGAGATTTCCAGGCAAATGTAGAAAGAGGCTATAGATCACTGGTAGGGGAGGAACCCCAGCATGGGGCTATGTTCTCTTCAACAACTGCAACAACTGGTATTGTTCTGGGAGTGAGGCACAATGGAAAAGGGGAATCCATGGAGTAAATGGTACAAGGCAGTGACATAAAACACCCAGAGAGCAGGGAGGGCTTGGAATGGAAAGCCTGGAAGTTTAGATTACATGAAGAATACTGAGAAAAGAGAGACTAGATAATTATAGGGATTATGAATCAGAGAATGAGGTTCTAGAGTAAACAGAAAGAGAAGATGGATAATGAAGAGAATGAGAGAAATCCTTTGTGGAAAGGGGTGCAAAAAAAATTAAATTGAAAAACTAAGGGAGAGGACCAGTTGAAGGGGAGGAGAGGAAGACAGAATATCAAATAAAAAGAGGGAATCAGAGGTGAAGGGGGAAAAGTCAGTGAGAACAGGGACACCTTAAAAAAAGATTAAAGTAAAGTACATTGAAGGAACATAATATCGTGTTTGCAATCAGAAGAGGGAAATTAAAACTGAAAAGCTTGAAAAACTGATTGCTCTCTGGGAGGGGAAGAGGAAGAAATACATGGGATACTATGGTGATGTAAGAGAGAAAATATCAATAAAAACTTATTTTTTTAAAAAAAGAATAGCATTGTAACATAAAACTAGTAACCTAAAACAGATGTATAAATTTATATATGTATATCAGATAGTGGCAGAAAGGAACAGTAAATGTGGTATAAAGAACTTTTACAATTTGAACAATAGTTTTTTCTAAAGAAATTTTAATCAATGTATTCTTGAGTTTTTAATTAATCCATCAGATTATTTATTTCTAAAATCTACCGATATCCCTAAAAGCTTTCTGATTATTTCTCTAAGCAATATGGCTTCCTTTTCTGAAACAAGATTTTCCTCTAAAGTAACCTGAATATCAAAGATTCAGGTACCATAAGCCTAGAATTTGGATGGATCTTCTCATTCAAACCCATAACTCTTGGTTTTGTGATCCAATTTATAACTGGAAAATTAAACACATATTAGAAAATCTTAAATGTACTACTATTACCATGAATTAAAACTCTATCTAAACATAGCATACTCAACAATTCAACCACACATGGCCCCACTGCCCATCTCAGTGTCTTTGGCCTAGCTGTCCCCATGCCTGAAAAATTCTCCTTCTTTATCTCCGCCTCTTAGAACTGCTTCCTTCCAGGGGTGGCTAGGTGGTGCAGTGAATAGAGCACCAGCCCTGGAGTTAGGAGGACCTGACTTCAAATCCAGCCTCAGACACTTAACACACATATACAAAAAACTAGCTGTGTGACCTTGGGCAAGTCACTTAACCCCAACTGCCCTACCTTCCTCCCTCCAAAAAAAAAAAAGCAAAAACCAGAAAGAATTGCTTTCTTCCAGACTTGGCTCAAATACCATCTTCTATAGGAAGCCTTTCCTGATCCCCACAGATAGAAGTGCTGTCACTCACAAAACTACCTTGTGTGCATTTTATATATATATTCTATACACTTATTGATATACATGTTGTATCCCCAATTAGAATGTAAACTCCTTGAGTTCAAGGGCTAGTTCACTTTTGCCTTTGTATCCACAGAGTGTGGCACATTGTAGGTACTTAATATACTTTGCTGGTTGATTACATAGTAATCTCTTCTCAAACATCTTCAACAAGTTCTCTACAAGAATAAGTACTTCCTGAAGTGAGCCTGAGGCCAGAAAAAGTGCTTCTTCATATCTGCTTTTATGAAAGCTGGCATCGGAAAGAGTAATGGTCTAGATGGATGCATATTCCAAGTCTGTCTTGCTAGCTGTGGATCCTTAGACAAGTCACTTCACCTCCTTAAGCCAGTTTTCTCATTTATAAAATGTCAATAATAGTCAATGATGACAATGAAGACAATAAACAAACAAACAATGATGACTACTTAAATCATTCTCTACCCTCCCGCATCCAACCTATAAGCCAAGTCTTGTTGATTCTGCCTCTTCAGTATCTTTTTCATGTGAACCTCTGTTTCCACTCACGTCACAATCACCAGAGTCTAAGCCCTCACTGCCATTCCCTAGGACTCTTGCAATAGTCTCTTAGCTGTCTTCCCTACAACCAGCTGATCTTTTTCTCCAATCCTTTCTCCACCCAAATGCTGATATTCTTAAAAACAAAGGCCTGAACATATCACTGCTCAGCTTAAGAAGCTTCAGTAGTTCCCCACTGCCTTTTGGCTGAAATATACACTCTTGTATTTGATGTTTAAAGCTTTTCACAATCTGGTTTCAGTCTTTCTTAAAAAAAACAACAATACAACCTTTAAAAATATGGTTGATCATAGAGAGGCAATGTTTAGTCATAGAGTAGCAGAAAAGTAAGGAATATAAGATTTGTTTTTTCTAGCTTTTCTTTCCAAAGGATTACAAATTATTCCCACTCCCACACTCTATGTTCCAGTCATTCCCACATGCCTCCTGTTCTCTGTAAACAACACTGTATCTCCCAGTCCCATGATTAGTACACTCTCACTTCTCCTTCTGGGAACTCTTAGTGCCCTTCACAGTTTAACTCCTTCAGGAGGTCTCTTCTTATCCCACCTAGCTGTTAGTCCCTCATCAGTGTATTATTTATTTTACACCTATCCTATATTCACTTATCTATGTACCTGTTGTATCACTGAAGAAAATGTAAACTCCATGAGGGTAGGGAATGTTTCCCTTTTGTCTTTCTATTCCCAAGTACCTAGCAAGGTGCCCAGAACACAACAGCATTTAAGAAATGATTACTGATTAACTGCTTGACAATATTGCTTCACAGGGTTATTTTTAAAAATCTGTTTTTTTCCCCCCACAAGTCTAGAGAGTACCTTTCTCCATCAATAAAGGTCCAATCTCTCCATATATAGTAGATAATCTTCATGAGTTGCTGTGCCCAAAAGAATTAATCACCTGGAAGTCAACTTTCTGGTGAACAGCTGCTCTAATCTTAGGTAGCCTGGGCCCCAAAATGGAGACACAGTCTGTTTCCAAGCACGTATTTGACATCTTTCCAGTTTGGTAGGAACTGTCAGAAAATCTGGGTAAATGCCTTAGTAATAATAAGTTCCAAATAAATATTTGTTGAATGAATGTATGAATGAATTCACCTTCTGAGCAGCTAGAGACTGACTACTTTCCCTCAGAGCCAAAGATGTGAAATACTGAATACAATGGTCTATCTCAGTCTGGGGTAAAGATGCCAGCAGCTGTCGAAGCTCCTCTTCAATGGAGTAATCCTGAAATAAAAGGGAAAGGAGGGGGGAGAGATAAAGGTCTTAAATCAGTCCAATCCCATGATACAGACCATCCAGTACAAGGCCTAATTATATCTCCAAAACTCTGATATCCAGGTTTTTCATAGAGGATAAACCAAGAGCTATTCCTCAGTAGGTAAGTAGTCAAAGGAGATAAACAGTTTTCAAAAGAAGAACTATAAACTATCAACAATCACATGAAAAAAGGTTTAATTTCTACTAAGAATAAAAATGCAAGTTAAAGTAAAACTGAGGTTTTATTTCTTACCAAGCAGATAAGCAAAGATGATAAGAAACAAAACAGTCAATGTCAGAACACCTGCAGGAAGACAGACACTAACACTTTGTTTACTGTTGATTCTGCTATGATTTGTCCTACAAATTCTTTAAAAAAAAAATTTAGAATCATGTGAGAAAAAAAAAAAATACTGTTCTTAGCCTTTGACCTAGAAATTCTGCTACTGGGAACATAAACAGATATAGATCTATATACATATAGACAAAAATATATAGATCAATATCTATACATCCTAAGGAAGTTTAATACAGAAGGGTATCATATAAACCAAAAAGCAATATTTTTAATGACAGTAAAAAATTGGAAGCAAAATGACTGCCTATCAATTGAAGAATGGCTGATCAAGCTGTGGCATATACATGTAACAGAATTTTACAATGTAGTACAAAACCAAGAATATGAAAAATACAGAGAAATATGGGAAGACTTACAAAATGAGGGAAGTAAAATCAGGATGATAATATGCACAATGGTTACAATAATGTAAACAAAACATTGAAAATAAGGCTAATTTTAAGAAGCAATGAGCAATCTTGGTCCTAGATTAGGTGATAAAATGCACCAACCTTCTTGCTTTAGAAAGGCTAGAGATTATGGATGCAGAAAGTTATATACAGTTAGCAGAGACAATCATAATGTCTCCACTGGCTTTGCTTAATTGGATTTATTTTGTTGCAACAGGAAATTCAATGACAGAAAAGGGATGTCTGGAAATAAATGATATAAAAAAAAAAAAGTGCATTGAAGACATGAAAAAAAAAAAGTACTATATTAGTTCCACAGGGAAAGTTAATTGACACATAATGGCAACCAGGGAAGATTTCATGAAGTAGCATTTATGTTAGGCTTTAAAGAATGGTTAAGAATTCAATAGGTAAAAAATGTGGGAAGAAGGATCTTATAGATACAAGGAATAATAAATACACAGACACAAAGGAAAGCACAGTGCTTTACATTGGTCTTTTATCTAATCCTTGGGCCTTTGTTCTATGGTATCTCATGCCTTGCCAAACCCCAATGTGCCTTCTCCTCTCCTACTTGTATGTCAATTAGTTCCACTACAAATTTACATTATCTGATCTCAACTAGATCCTTGTGGATGAATGGTGATCATTTTCTTCCCTAACTGATATTATACTACTCTGAGTAGAAACTATTCTAAACCTTTACCAACTACCTTCTCTCCATCTCAGCAAAGGACATTCTCTCTTACGTTACCGAGAAAGTTGAGGTCATCAATTAGAAGTCACTACTCCACATCAATCCCCTAAATTATCAGTATTTGTTTTTCCTTTTCTTTCTTTTTGGAGGGGTGAGGCAGGGCAACTGGGGTTAAGTGACTTGCCCAAGGTCACACATCTAGTAAGTGTGCCATGTGTCTGAGGTCATATTTGAACTCAGGTCCTCCTGACTCCAGAGCCGGTGCTCTATTCACTGTGCCACCTAGCTGTCCCATATTAAGCCTTTTTTTTGCTTTTTTTTTTGGAGGGGGGAGGGCAGGGCAATTGGGGTTAAGTGATTTGCCCAAGGTCACAGGCTAGTAAGTAGTAAGTGTCTGAGGTTGGATTTGAACTCAGGTCCTCCTGACTCCAGGGCTGGTACTCTATTCACTTCACCAGCTAGCCACCCCTTTCTTCCTTTTCTGTAACCTCTGAGAAAGAAGTGTGCCTTATCCTTGCCACAGATAAAGCCCTCTACCTGTGTTCTTGATCCTATTCTTCCACTCTCCTCTAGGAACTTGCCCCCTTTCAATCATCTTCTTCAACTCTTACTTTTAAACTTTCAATCTTTCAATAGTTTCTAAGTCTGCCTTTCCTTTTCCTTAAAGAAAAAAAAAATCACTTGGCCCTCCTACCCCCTAATCCCTCCCCTCCCATTAAAAGTGTTATATGTCTTTTCCCCAGCACAGTCAAACTCTTTTTAAAAAGTTATCCAGTTATCCAATTTCGCTGTCTTCTCTTCACTTCCCACTCACTTCTCAACTCCTAGAAATCTGGCTTCAGCCACTCTACTAAAACTGTTCTTTCAAAGCTCATCACTGCTAATCTGATATTTTCTCAGCCATCATCCTCCTGGACCTTACCCGCACTATTTGATATTATTGATCATCCTTCTCCTTCTTGGCTTTTGTGGCAAAGAAGAGAAGGGGACATATACAAGAGATGTTACAAATATAAAAATCAGCTGAAATGACAGAATTGGCAATTGATCTGGATACATGTGGTGAGAGAGCGTGGAGTAGAAAGAAATGTGTATAGGTAGCAGGAGAGGAACCTTATATGGGGGGAACTGAATACTGGGCAGACAGAATGATAGTAAGGAAAATAAATTAAAGAGGATAGAAGATGGGATCAATGGTACACATAAAGAGGTTAAACTTGTTAATTAAAGCCACCTCTTCATCAGAAATTGAAGTGAAGGAAGAGATAAAGGAGGACGATTTAGGGAGAATGTAAGATGAGAAGAAAGGCAGAGGAGGGAACTCAAGTTTTTTGGTGAACTGTGAGGCAAAGTTCTGAGAAGATGGAAATGCTGTACAAGGCTTAAGGAGAAAAGATTTGGAATTGTAATGAGTAGGACAGAGAACTGGTCAATCAATAAACATTTATTAAGTGCCTAGGATATCCAAGCTTGGTGTTTAGTGCTTACTTAGTGCTGGGGATTCAAAAAGAGGCAAAAGATAGGCCCTTGCTCGAGGAATTTACAATCTAATGGGGGGTGGGGTTAGGAACAAGCAAACATGTACAAAAAACTACATACAGGATAAATAGGAAATAATCAAGACAGGGAACGGTCTAGGATCAAGAGGGGTTGGAAAAGACTCGCTTCAGAAGATGAAATTTTAGATGAGACTAAAATGAAATCAGTAAAGGCAGTAGACAGAAACTGAGTGTTCCAGGCATGGGGGACAGAAAGAGAAAATACCTGGAGCCAAGAGATAGTGTCTTGTTTGTGGAACAACAAAAAGGCTCTGGACAGAAGGCTTTGTGGCAGGGATCAGGATGTAAGAATACTAGAAAATTGGGAGGGGGGGAGGAACCTAGATTATGAAGGGCTTTAAATGCCAAACAGAGCGTTCTGTATTTGCTCCTGGAGGCAAGAGGAAGTCACTGGATTTTACTGAGTTGAGGGGTGGGGAGAGGGTAAGTGTGTGTGACATGACTGAACTTGTATTTTAGGAAAATCACTTTTGGTGGCTGAATGGTGAATGGATTGGAATAGGGAGGTACTCGAGGCAGGCAAATCTATGGAGAGGCTACTGGAATAGTTCAAACATTAGGTAATATGGACATGTACTAGGGTGGTGGCAGCATCAGAGGAAAGAAGGGGGAATTACTGAGAAATGTTGCAAAGTCAAAACCAATATGTCCTAGCAACAGAGAGCATAAGGGACTGGGAAGATGACGTTGTCTTCTACAGTAATAGAGAAGGGAGGAGGAAGGGAAAGTTTGGGGGAAAGATAATGATTTCAGTTCAGATATTCTGAGTTTAAGATGTCTACTGGACAAACAGTTCAAGACGTCTGAAAGGCTGCTGGAGATGCAAGATTGGAGGTAAGCAGAGAGACTGGGGCAGATGTGTAGATTTCCAAAGCACCATCACAGACAAAGTGAAGTGGATAGAATCAGGCAAACATTGTATACAGTAAGAGTAATATTGTAAGGATGATCAATTATGAACAATTTATCTACTCTGATCAAGAAAATGATTCAAGAAAATTTCAAAGGATCCATGATGAAAAAAGGCTATCCACTTCCAGAGAGAGGACTGATGAACTCTGAATACAGATTGAAGCATACTATTTTAAACGTTTTTTTTCTTGCTTTTTTTTTGTCCGTTTTCTTTTGGAACATGGCTAATATTGAAGTATGTTTTGTATGACTTCACACTGTCAATATAAAATTGCTTGTCTTCTCAAGGAGTAGGGAGGGGTGGGAAGGAAAGAGAATTTGGAACTCAAGTTTTTTTTAAATGAACGTTAAAATTATTTTACTTGTAATCAGGAAATATTTAACAAGATAAATGAAAATATATTTTTAAAAATCATCATCAAAGAAATGGTAATTAAATCCATGGGAACTGATAAGATAACCAAGTGAACCAGGAAAGAGAAATGTACCCAAGACAGAACCCTATAATTAGAGGGCATGATCTGGATGAAAATCCTACTAAAGAGATTGACAAAGAGTGGTCAGACTGGTAGGATAAGAATCAAGAGAGTGGTATCTTGAAAAACCTACAAGAAAGAAGAGTAACAAGGAGAGAGTAACGAAAAGTATCAAAGCCTATAGAGAGGCTGAGGAGAAGGAGGACCAAAAAAGGTCAATGGATTTGGCAATTAAGAGATCACTGTAATTTGGGAAAGAGCAATTTTGGTGGGATGATGAAATCAGGAGCTGGATAAGAAGTTAAGAAAAGAGAAAAAAGAAAGTGGAGGATTCTTCCCCATGACCCTTGGATTCTTCCTCATGACCCCTGAATTCTTCCTCATTACGCTCGGATTCTTCCTCATGACCCTCTTTAAGACTTTCCCCAGGATGGCGGCGTAGGAGCAGCAACATATCACAGCTCTCACATAGCCACCCCAAAATACCCATAAAATATGACTCTAAACTAATCCTAGAACTACAAAACACACACAAATATACTTTCCACTAAAGTCAGCTTGCTATGAGGAACCATATCAGCACTGCGAACCGAAAACCAGCCTGCCCTGAAGCCCTGGCTGAGCCCCGGGGGCGTCTGGATGAGAGGAGCTGAGGAGCCTCAGGTGAGCAGATTGGCAGCAGCTGCAGCAGTGTTCAGAACTAGGTCAGTGAAGCAGTGTTCAGAACTAGGTCAGTGAAGCTTGCAAAGTCTTGGCAGAAAAGCGGTCCGGCCAAAACGCCTCCAGGGTGGGAAAGCAAAAGGCAGAGGTTTTGCACCCGCCTCCACATTGTAGCTTCCGCGCCCTTGGCCTGCCGACTGCAGGAGGACTAAACGATTGTTCAGAGGCCAATTGCTCTCACGTTGAGTGGCCTGGATCCAGATTGCGATCTTGGGCTTTGGTCCTGTGAGTCTTCTTTATCCAGTGAGCCAGAAGTAGGAAAGGGACCCAGCACCTTCCTGAGAGCTACGGCAGCTGGGAAGACCCTAGTGATTTGGGACAGAGCTTTCCCTTCTGGAAGCAGAGCCCCACAGAGATTAAAAAAAAAATCACAGACTGACCAACCATGAATAAGAATAAGCATAAGAAGCAGGGTAAGAACAGCAACCAAACCCTAGATTCCTTCTTTGAAGAAAAGAAGGACCAAGGCAGAGAGCTGTAGGACAGCACAGCCAGAGCTCTCCCACAAGGGACTTCCAATAAACATGAAGATTGCCT
>CM053586.1:71330039-71346650 GCA_028646515.1 Pseudochirops corinnae | reverse complement strand
AGTCAGAGGGGTGAGGAGGGAAGACATAGGAGAGAATAGATTGGGGGAGGGGGGATACAGTGGGATGGCTGTTTTAGGGTCGTGGGTAGGGGAAAGATGGGGAGAAAATATGTAACTCAAAATCTCATGGAAATGAATGATACAAACTAAAATAAAATTAAAAAAATAAAAATAAAAAATAAAAAACAAAACCAAGAAAAAAAAGTGGAGGTACGTCTTATAGATAACCTTTCCAAAGAGTTTAGCCACAAAGAGCAGAAGAGAGCTAGGATAATAGTGAGGGCAGAAGGATCTAATAATAAAGTGTGGAGGATGGTGTGATCAAAGGCCCCGACCAGCTTAAAGACTTCGTGTCAGAGAATCATTTTATAAGGCTTTTATCTTTCAGAATTCCTATTATTTTTTTCATGCCTCAAGTCCAGATTCCCCCTCCTTGATTTTTTTCTCTAATTTCCCTAGTGGTTGTATCCTCTCACTCCCCAAATTCCCTTCACTTATAAATCTATATGTTTTATTCTCCCAGGAGAATATAAACTCCATGAAGGCAGGGACTGCTTTATTTCTATCTTTGTGTCCCCAATGCCTAGAACTGTGGCTTTCAAGCTAGTGAGTGCCAAATTTGGTTTAAGTGCCCAGAACCCAGGCCTCATGCTTCCAAAAACTGTGCTCTGTGATACCACACTTTCTCCCCCATTTTACAAGATCCTGGAGTAAATGAAACAACAGAGCTCTTAGAGAATGCCAGCCAAGCACTTGGAATTTTATAGGTAGCATGGAGTCATTGAAGATTTCTGAGCAGAGAAGCAACACAAGCAGTTCTGTGAGCCAAAGACATCTGGCAGCAGGGTTTAGGATGGATTAGATGGAGGAGGTGAGGGAAAAGGCAATGGAGGTGGGGACAGTATCTATTTCAATAATCCTGGATGGATAATAATGAGGGCTAATAATAGGGTGGTGGCAATGGTAACTCAATTCAATTAAATAAATATCAAGTACCTACTACATATAAGAGACTAGGCAGTGGTGAAGACACAATAATAAAAATGAAAGTCTATTCTCAAGGAATTTACATCTATTAGGACAGTGAGGGCAGACTAGCTCTTAAAATGTGCATAATGGGCATGGCTAGGTGGCACAGAGAATAGAGCACTAGTCCTGGAGTCAGTAGGACCTGAGTTCAAATCTGACCTCGCACTCTTAACACTTACTAGCTGTGTGACCTTGGGCAAGTCACTTAACCCCAATTGCCCCACCTTCCTCCCTCCAAAACACAAATAAATAAATAAAAATAAAAGGTGCATAATGAACAACCACGATTTCAGAGGATTTATGAAGATAAATTTGCTATCTACCTCCTGGCAGGTGATGGATCTAGGGTGCAGATTAAGACATACATTTTTTGGGAAATGGTCAATGTGGGAATTTGTTTTGCTTAACTTTGTGTACTCATTACAAGGATTTTAGTTTTGAGAGAGGGACAATAGGTGGGAGGAAAAGAAAAAAATGTTTGGTAATTTAAAAAAGTAAACTAAAAACCAAAAATGTTGTGGTTTAAATTTTTGGTATTTATTTTTAATAGTCTGCTTCAAACTGGTGCTCTCTTCTATGTTTAAGATATTGCTATGGAGAAGGACACTGTTACTTTTGTGTAAGTGTAACTAATAATAAGACATAGCTACAGTTCATTCCATATAATATTAATGTGAATACTAAATTTTGATCCGTGCTGCATCCACTTTATAAGACCTGCTGTTAACAGAAGTTCTAGATTTGTACTTCCTTTCACCTTGGAATAAAGTGAGTTAGCCCACTTCTAAATGAGTTGGCTTGTCTATTGCCATTGCTTTTCAGCACTCATTAGTATGCCACATTTTCTAAATTAATTCCAACATATTCTATTCATCTTCATATATTTCAAATACCAACTAGCTAAGTCTTCTAATTTTTCAAGTATCTCCTGGAAAAAGACAGGAAATCAGGAAATATGTCCTAAAATACTGCTTTTTAAAAAAAAAAAAAAAAACAAAGGCAGAGATACTGGAAAAAAGGCCACAGAACAAAACCAATTTACTTGTCTGTTAATTCATGTACTTCTACCTCATTAAATGCTAAGAGTTTTTTCATTTCTTAATTAATATATCTGAACTGTTTTGTTGACAAGTTAATATAATTATAATAAAACTTGTTTAAAATACTGTTTTCACTGCTCATATTAGTCCAAAGAAGTTAGATCATTTTCAAAGGAGTCAGATGCTTTTTGAAGTTTATTTCTAAAGACTATAGTAGTTGCACACAGTGACCAAGGGAGAATAAAATAGTATGAAAAGAAACTACCTACCAAATGGATTAGGAGTCTTTTTGTAGGAGGGACTATCTTCATGAACAAAGGACAAGCCACAATTGCTTTTACACTTACCATTTATATGTTGCATCTCTACCCTCAAGAAAATGAAAGTTTGTTTTAAGTTCTGCCTTTGTAACGCTAGTGTCTTGTATGAATAATAATCATTAATAAATACTGGATGCACTGGGTTGTACCCTATCAACATATTCATGGTGGAAGTATAAAATTGTGAATATAGTCAATAGCAGCTTTCTAAAATCTTTATTTTCAGTTTCAACTTATTGTATTCAAAGTAAAAATTATATATGTCAAGCTAATTTTCCATGTCTTATATTTCTTTTTAAACTTACTTCTTTTACTGCTGGCAAATGAGGTGGTGGTAGGAAAAAACGAGGATCTGTTTCCTTGCTTCGGGCCAAGCCAATAATAGTCCTCATATCACAGGCTTGAGCAAGTGTCCTATACTGGTAATCTATGGTAAAAGCACATCAAGTGTCCTAAAATTAGTCTATGGTGGCTGTACAGAATAACAAAATAATGTATGTGAAAACATTTAGAAAATTATAAAATGACACACAAATCCACATAAAACTACTTAAATACATCTGTTTCTATAATACTAAGACATTAAAAATTACATGATTTATTTCATAGTTATTACCAAATAGATCTACCTACAAGGCATATACTTAAATATATTTTAAACTTAGAATAACAAACAATTTGGTAGGTAAGAAATGGTGACTTTCTGATTTCATCACCTTCACTTGACAGTACCACTTTGAGCTTTACCTCTGAAAAATAAACTCAACCAGCAACTGAAAACCACATCAAACAGTAAGGCAGACGTAGCTTTTAGAGCAGCTTTTTCAAAAAAATAAATACCTAGGATATAATTCAGTACTTCTCATAAAAATTCTCAATTTTAATAAATTAACCAATTTTCAATCTTATCTTGAAGTCAAATGCAGGTTTTGGAGACAGAGGCCTTGGGTTCAAATCCCTGGGCCTGCCACTGGCTGCTTGTATGGTAAGTCACATCACCTCTCTGTCATTCACTTGTGAAATGCTGGAGTTGGAGATAATGATCTCTAACACCTCCTCTAGGTCAAAAGCCTGCGATCTTATGATAATTCTTGGCACTCAGTCATCAATCTTCAGGATTGCTCAGAGGTCGGTATCTCAATTATAGAGGCTGGCTATAACTTAGCTCAGGCCTGTCTCAAAGGTGATTCTAGTCACTGTGACTAGATTATTCAAGAAATAGCAGCTTTGAATTCAAACTGTCAAATAGAGTTTAAAAAAGAAAACAAGACACATCCTTTACACCATGAAGGTTTTAGTCTTTGATACACACACTCTGAGTCACAAAATCTAGATCTTATTATATTGAAATGAGTTAATGACTTTCCACATGAGGAAATGGCAGCATCAAGTTTTAATGAGCAAAAGATCAAGAGTTTTCATCACGGAAAAAGTCAGTCTGGAAATGTTCAATTTATAATGAGAGAATACTTACCTTTTCTAATATTTTTAACGCTAACATTTAAGTGTATGTTTTTATGAAGAAAAAGTAACCATATTCTTTTTCTTCCTTAACCATTAATCCCTCCTGCTGTTTTTACAACAGCTGTGTAAAAATCTAGATGACAACACCGCCATCTTTTCAAAGGTAGAGGTCTTCAAGGAAACGTTACCATGCCAATAATGGTTTGTTGCCATCTCTTTCACTGCCTGCAAGCGAACCATTTTGTCATCTGATTTGCTCTTCTTCAGCAATAGCCACAAGCCATATTCGTGATCTTCTAAATCAACCGTACTAAAGTTGTCTTTGTAAAACAAAAATAATAAAGAGTTAAAGAATCAGAAAACATTTTTCTTCATATTCTCTTAGCAAAAATAATAACCTACAAATATAAAAAATAAAGTTTTTGAGGAACTCTTTCTGAATGCAAGAATATACACATGTCTTTTGGTTAAAAGGAGTCCTAATGTTTGTTGCTATTGAAGTGTTTTTCAGTTGTATACAACTCTTCATAACACTATTTGGGGTTTTCTTGGCAAAGATAGTAGACTGGTTTGCCATTTGCTTTTTCAGTTCATTTTATGAATGAGGAAACTGAGGCAAACAGGGTGTAGTGACTTGCCCAGGGTCACACAGTTAATAAGTGTCTGAGGTCAGATTTTAACTCAGGAAGATGAGTCTTCTTGACTGTAGGTCCAGTACTCTATCTACTGTGCCAACTACCTGCCCAGTCTTATTGTGTACCAATTTTGAAATTCCCAAAAGTAAAATGGGAAATATTTTGTGGTATCAAAAATATTATGTTCAGTCTTAGGTACCACATCTCACCCATCAGATTGGCTAACATGACAAAACAGAAAAAAATGATAAATTCTGGAGAATATGTAGGAAAATGGGAATGCTAATGCATTGTTGTGAACTGATCCAACCTTCTGGAGAGCAATTTGGAACTATGCCCAAAGGGCTATAAAAATGTGCATACCCTTTGACCCAGCAATACCACTTCTAGGGCTGTATCCCAAAGAGATCATACAAGTGGGAAGAAGACACGTATGTATAAAAAATATTTATAGTAGCTCTTTTGTGGTGGTCAAGAATTGGAAATTAAGGGGATGCCCATTAATTGGGGAATGGCTAAATAAGCCGTGGTATATGAATGTAATGGAATACTATTGTGCTATAAAAAATGAGGAGCAGACGGACTTCATAATAACCTGAAGAGGCTTATATAAACTGATGCTGAGCAAGGGGAGCAGAGCCAAGAGAACATTGTATACATTTACAGACACATCATATTTGTGATGACTGACTTTGATAGACTGGGCTCCACTCAGCAATGCAAGGTTATAAGATAACTCCAAAGGACTCATGATGAAAACGGCTATCCATATCCAGAGAAAGAATTACAATCTGAATGCAGATTGAAGCAAACTACTTGCTCCTCTCTTTTTTCATTTTGTTTTTTTTCTTCTTCCTTGTTATTCATTCCGTTGGTTATAATTCTTCTTTACAACAGACTAATGTTTAATGTGAAGGTATATGTAGAACCTCTATCAGACTGCATGCTGCCATGAGGGGGAGAGCAGGAGGAAGAGAACGGGGGAGAAAATTTGGAACTCAAAAACTCGTGGAACTGAATGTTGTAAACTAATAGTAAATAAATTTAAAAACAAAACAAAACGTTATGTTTACAAAAATCACTGACTTTAAAATCACTAATAAAAAAAGTTTCAGCCTACTATATGTCCCGTGAGCATTCACTGCAGTAAACATATTTCATTAATTCAAACATATAGTAGGTTATTACTATGTCAATGCATCATGCTAGGCAAGGAGGAAAGCTAAAGACACAATTCTTGTCTTCAAGGAGGTGGTGTGATAAAATAATAATTTTAAGGTGTGCCAAGTGCTTTGCATAATCTTATTTGATCACTGTTGATCAAATAGCATCCCTCTGATAAGTATAATTCCCATTTTACTAAAGAGGAAACACAAGCTCTGAAAAGTTAAGTGATTTGCTCAGGACAAACAGCTACTAAGAGAGAAGGAATGTTAACACATATTGTTCCTGATTTTAGTTTAGGCTCTTTCTCCATTATGCCACATTCTTGGACTCAAAATCAGGAGATATGGGTCCCAGTCCTGGCTCTGCCATTTAATAGCTATGCAACCAAGAACAAGCTATTTAACCTCTCTGAGTTCTAGCACTCTTATCTATAAAATGATATTTGTACTACCAACCTCATAGTGTTCTTGTGAACTTATTTTAAAGCCTAAAAGCATTCCATAAATGTGAGTTGTTATTATTGTTATTGTTACTGAACTTACCATCTAACAGGGAAATAGAAGACATAAACTTCTAAACTTCAGTATACTTAGCTACCATGTCCTCGTCATAAGTAAAATACAAATTTATTGGTAAAAGCATAAGTGGATTATAAGCCACTATGAAATCAAATGAGATGAATCACTTCTAGCAGGAGAGATCAGGGAACAATTCACAGAGTTAGATTTTGATGAACTCATAGTATCCTAAACAGGTAGAGATTTGAAGAGAGGGCACCAAGTTCAGAGAAGTGTGTGAACAAAGGTAAGTAAGACAGTATGAAGTAAGTTATGGGGACAGTGAATTTTTATCCAATTAAACTGAAGTGAATATGTGGCAAAAAGTAGAAAAATGGGTTGGAGGCCAGTGTCACTGGACTGCAGATTATATAGAGGGAGTAAGGTATGAGAAGAATGGAAAAGTAGAAAAGAGCCAGATATTGAACAGCTCTGAACGTCAGAAGTTTTTATATAAGTAGGTAATGATTAATTTGAGTTTAAATACTGTAAAATTATATGGTGTGTGTTATAAAACAACACTACGTCACATTTAATGTGAACAAAAGTTCAATAAATCCATGACATGTAAGCTAGTGGGGGTTTTAGCATGCCTACATCATCAGTATGCACTTATCTATCAACACATGGGGATACGACGCATTGTCGAGTACCACAGTTTTAAAAAAAGGCCTTAAAAAAATGGACAAATGGGAGAATACTTCAGATGGAAACACTGTCAGTGAAAAAAAAGAAAAGGTCTGTTATATTACATTACAAAAAAAACTTTATATCATTGAACAACAGGCTATATTAACTATAAAACAGAACAAACTATTGGAATGCCTGAATCCACAGCAAATAATATTATAAATCCATGCAGGTAAAATTTTTGAAAAGGCAAAGTCACAGGGGCTTTGTGGGGTTTGTGGACAAGTACCGAGAATAAAACGGCACAACGACAGAAATGGAGCCTCCTTTAGATGTACCTCAGAGTGAAGGCCGCAATCAGAAATACATTTCTCTTAGCAGAGTACTCATTCAGACAAAAGCTTTTTTTTAAGGAAGTGGGAAAAAAAAGAGAAATGAAGTAGATAGTGAAGAAATTTTTACTACATACATTGGTGGGTTAAGTCACATCAAAAACTAAGTTCAATTGCATAACGTTAAAATTACCAGAGAGGCAGCCAGTGCGGATGAGGTCATGGTAGTTAAGTATCCTGAAGTTTAGAAGACAATAATAATAATAAAAAGAAATTATAAAAGAAAATAATAATTAAATTATTATTTAAATTGTATATTAGTTATATATTAATAAAATTATTAAAAGAAAAATAATAATAATTACAAAAAATGGATATACTGATCAACAAATTCTAAAAAACAATACCGGGGGCAGCTAGGTAACATGGTGGACAGAGCACTGGACCTGGAATCAGTTCAAATCCCACCTCAGATACTTGACACTTACTAGCCATGCAAATCTGGGCAAGTCACTTAAACCTGACTGCCTCGCCAAGAAAAAAAAAAAAGATGCCTTCCACAACCTTTATTATTAAGAAAGAAAAACTCAATCTGAATTTAAAGCAATTAAGGATTGCCTAACATTTTTACTAAGAGATGAGGCAGAAGGGAATTTTAAATTAAAATCAACGCTTGTTTAACAATCCCAAAATCCTTATGGCTCCAAGAGCTTATAACTATGGATTACTTCCAGCTCTTTGATGGTCAAATAAGAAAACAAGAGTTTCTAAAGGTGTTTTTGAAGACTGATTTTCTAGTTTAGCTCAGTTGTTATAAAATATTACAAGGATAACAATACTGTATTTTAAGGCATTACTGATTTCAGATAATGCTTCAAGTCATTCAACTACACTTGGTTCAATGTGCAATAATGTGAAAATGAAAGTTCAACGAAATGTGGATAAAACTATTTGACAATCAATCTGACAATTCAGTAGAGAATGGACTGTAAGACAGAGAGACCTGAAGCAGGGAAGTCAACAAAAGAAGGCTAATAAAATAGTCCAGACTTGAAGTAAGAGGGACTCCAAGAGGATGGTGGCAATGTCAGAAGAAAGAAAAGGAAGCATACAAGAGATGTTACAAAGGTAAAAGCAGTAGGACTTGGCAACTGATTAGATATGTGGAGTGAAAAAAAGTAAGACATTGAGTATGACACTTAGTTTGTGATGCTGGACTAGAAAGATGGTAGTACTCTCAAAAGTAAGAGGAAAATTAGGAAGATAGAAGGACTTGGGGAAAAAAATAATAAGTTCAGTTCTGAACATGTTTACAGGACATCCAGTTGGAGATGTAAGACTGGAAGTCAAGAAAGATCTTAAGGCTAGAAAGTAGATCTGGAAATCATCAACATAAAACCCATAACTGAATCCATAGGAACTGATGAGATAACCAAGCAAATTAGTATATAAAGAGAAGAGGACAGAGCCCTGAAGACTCATGGTTAGTGGGCATGACATGCATAAAGATCCAGCAAAGGAGAGAGAGAAGAAGCGATCAGACAAGTAGGGGAAGAACTAAGAGTGAGCAATGTGATGAAAACCTAGAGAAAAGAGATCATCCAGAAGAAAAGGGTGATCAACAGCATCCAAGAAAGTCAAGAAGGATGAGCATTAAGAAACAGCCATTAGATCTGTAAATTATTGATAACTCTAAAGAGAACAGTTTCAGTTGAATGATGAAGTTGAAAGCCAAACTACAGAAAGTTAAGAAGAAAATGAGAAGAGAGAAAGTGGCAACACCAATTATAGAAAACATTTCCAAGAAGTTTTGCCATAAAAGGGAGGATTAAATATGGGATGATATCTAGTGAGAATGGATAGATAAAGGGAAGATTTTTAGAGGATGAGGGAGACATGGGTAGACTTGTAGATACTAGGAAAGCAGCCAGTCCATAGGGAAAGACTGAAGATAAGTGAGAAAGCAGAAATGACAGACAGGGCAAATTGACGGGATGGAATGAGATCATTTGTGCATGTAGAGGAATAAGCTTTGTCAAGGAAAAGGACTACCTCTTCATTTGAAAACAGGATAGAAGAAATAGTGGCAGAAGGCATATAAATTATAAATTGAGGAATAGGGGAAAAAAGAGAGCTCTTAGCAAATGTGATATGGAGATAAAGTTCTCAGCTAAGAAGGTAGGGAAGGAAGCCACAGGGAAGCAAGGATGAAAAGGTATGGAAAAACTGTGGTGGTGAGTGGGAGAGGTAACTGATTAAAGAAGTGGAAAAATGTCTTTCACCAGTGAAGACCCAGTTCAGATTATTTAACAGAAATCTGAAGAGGATCCACTCAACATAGTGTCATGATTTTCTCCAGATTAGTTCAACAGTATGTGAATATGAGAGAAGGCAGTGGATGGTAGCAGTAATCCAAGGCTAAAGTCTAAAAGGAGAAGATCGACATAGGAAAAAAAGGTAAAGGGTGGGGTGGGGAGTGGATGAGAAAGAATGAAAAGCAATAAGCATCTATATAGCACCTACTATGTGCCAGGCATTATGTTAAGCACTTTGCAAATATTATTTCATTTGATCCTCACACAGCTACCCTGGGAGATAGGTACTATTATGAGCCTCAATTCACAGTTAAGGAAACTAAAGCAAACAGAAATTAAGTGACTTGCCCAGAGTCACACAGCTAGTAAGTGTTTGAGGCTGAATTTGAACTCAGATCTTCTAACTCCAGTCCAACACTCTATCCACTTCTCTACCTAGCTGTCTCCAAGGGTCTCAAGAGAATAGTGTAGAGTTGAACTGTTTTACCAAGAGATCAAGATGAGAAAGACAGTAGAGTATAGCCAGTGCAACAGTGATGATGTGGGAAGGAATTGAGGGCTCAAGAGCTTGGAGGTCACAGTGAGGACAAAGAAAACAGTAAGGCAGAGGGAGATAAAATGATAACAGAGTGTGAAGAGGCATTAAGTATCTCTACTAAGGTGGTAAAAATGGATTGGTAAGGAAAACATGGAATCAAGAGATATGCTTTTCCACTGTCGGAGCAGGAGAAGGCAAGTGGTAGGATGCCTTCAAGTGCTTACAAGGAGATCAGTGATGGACTAGAGGTCGAGAGAGAGTTCTGGTACAGGATGGTGGTAAACTATTAAAGAAGATGATGGATGTGATCAGAAATTGAGAGCTTCAAACAGAAAAAAAGAGACATGAAGGTTAGGAGGGAAAACAAAGGAAGGTGACACAAAATAAGCCATACACATAATAAGAAAACTGTGCAGACTTTCAATCAGAGGTAAGCAGAGCACAGGACAAAAATCAAACAGAATGCTACAGGTACTGATAGAAAGTTACTTGCCCATAGGCATACTGGGATTCTTCTCCAATATGCATGTGTGATCTAGGCCTGTCCAGGTATGGCTCCCAAAGACAAACTCGGATATTGACAGTTCCAAAGGGAGAATGGATTTGGTAAGTGGTTGTGGTGGGCCAAACAAAAAAGAGACTCAAAGATAACTCTAGATGGGTAGCCAAGAGAAAGATAATGCAATTAAAAGGTCTACATGTATTTTTTATTTTTATATAATAACATATATACAGTCAGTTCTTGATATTCACAACCAGATAATGCAGTTAGCTTAAAAGTCAAATCAGGAAGATACAAAGTATGGTCCTAAAGTGGTCAGGTGTTCTGCAAGGTTAAAAAAAGATACTTTTCACCACTACCACTTTCAAAATTCAGGAAACGGGACCATGGCCTCCAACCTAGCCAACACTAGAATCTTGCTGGCAAGATATAATCATTCTCTTCAACAGTACTGTTCATCCTTCAGCTGTTACTACAAAAAACGAATAAGACCATGATCCTTTTCCTAGGAGAAAGTTAACTGCTGATATGGCTGTCTCAACAGCTGAGTTTTAAAGGGATTTGTTAGAGATGTAAGAAAGCTACTTGTGGAATTTCTCATCTCAGTTTGGCTTAGAGCTATGAACACACTTTCCATAAAAGAATATTACTAGCAATGTTCAATTACTTGTGTTAATAAATATTTTCCTTAAGTGCATATATTATATGTTGATGATAATGCAACCCTGGAGATGGAAACTAGATATTCCAAAGCTTTGGACTTTAAAAATTAGATAGGATTTCCCAAAAATGTTAACCAAGTAATTTTTTCAAACATTTCTTTCAAAAAATTAGTAAAAATTAGCAAGGTTTATATTATAGAATTAAGTATTAAGCACATACCATCAAAAGGATTCCTGAATATTTTGGCTGATATTGCCAATACTTTTCTTAATGCTTTGTGAAGTTCCTTCCTTGCCTGGTATGTGATACCTGAATGAAATTAATTAGAGATTTAATAAAAATTAAGCACTGTTCAAATTTTATGCACAATCATGAGACATTACCATTAATTACAATTAAGGGAAAATATACAAAGTATTCTCCAGTAAACATCATTTAATGTAAAGGACTATAATTTTTCTATTTTATTCACTTCACATTCTATTCAATAAATATGTATTACATGCCTGTATATGCAAAGCACTATGCTAACCAACACAAAGAAGAAAGACAACAGTTACTGTCTTCAAGGAGCTTATGGTCTAATTCTTTTCACACAACTATCATTAATGCCAACTGGAATCACAGTTAGAGGACACATAGCTACAGGCTCAAAATTAAGATAGATTCCCAAAATCTAAACAAAAGTTAATGAGAATCTGCATACCAAAGGCAGGATTTACTGTCTCTAAAAAGGTTTCCTAGAAGTAACCCATCCTATATTGTGATTTGTAGATAGTTAACTGATGAAATTTAAGCAGTCAGTACAGGAGGTTGTCAGCTTTAACTGGGGAACACTGCCAGAATTTGGAATCAGGCAGAAGAATCAACATAAAAGAGATGAAATTAGCACCTAAGAAATAATTTATAAATATTTTAGCAAAGAGATGAGGATGTTTGATAAACTTACTAAGAAGATATCAATATATCAGTGACCTATGATTCTCTCAGTGTGGGAATTCCTTCCATCGTTGAAGAATTCAATCCATCTATAGCCTCTGCTTTTTTTTTTTTTTAAAGGACTGGGTGTCCCCATCTTGACCACATTGGATATACATGGGCTATTTACAAGACTAATTCCACTACTGACTGTCAGGGGAACTTGGACTTGCTCCTTTTCTCATCTAGGCCAGTTTGTCCATTCTTAGGCAATTTGGTGGTCCTACATCAGGACTCACCATACTAATGCTGAACTTAGGTCAGACACCTGAATGGCATAACCCCACTGTACCTCAGAACTCCCCAGCTCAAGAGATCCCCAGTTTCTTCCTCCAAAGTAGCTGGTATTACAGACAGGAACAACCATGGGTGACTACAATCTAAAATTTTAGAGATCTGTCTAAGGTGTCAAGACTTGCCCATGATCACATTGCTATTAAGTGTGAAAAGCACAGATCTTCTTGCCTCCAAATCCAGCATTCTAGCTATTGTGTCATGTTGTCTTTCAAAATGTCTAAGGAAATACCAAGCAAAATTATATTTTTTGAGAAACCAACTCTCACCTAATGTGAGATAACTGTAACCTAATGAATTTTAGTAAGTCATAACAAGAGGGTAGTAGTTTACATGGTAACTCCTAGAGAAGAGACATAGATTGAAAATTTATCAGGGTTTCAACAATTTAACATTGTTTAGGGAGCACAGTACAGAGGAAGAAATACTGAATTTGGGGGTAGGGGAACTCAGTTTGGATCCCTGCAATCACTCACTGCCTATGTCACCTTCAGCAAGAGACTTGACCTCTCTGGAATTGTCTTCCTCATTTTAGAATCAGACTAAATGGTCTCTAAGGTTCTTTCCAGTTCTAAATTTATCACCCCAAGTGTTTCAATTTACACTATAGTTAAGTCAACATACATCCAAATTCTAATTTCAAAAACTGTCTGATTGCATGTTTTTAATGAAGGCAATTAATTAAATGTATAATTAAGTATAATAATTTTTACTTTTGGGCTTTCTAAACAAGCTGAAGGAGTCAAAGTTATTAAAAGGGAGCCAGTCTCTTCATATACTCCTCCAAAGAAAGAAAAGCCCACATTGTAAAAGCCATAAATGGAAGAAAAATGACTACAAAAATAGACTAATCCCCCACCCAATTTTTAAAATTAACAAAACAGTACTAATTAAAAATAACAAAACTACAAACCAATTGAAATCAGCTAAAATGCCAGAAATGGAATAAGAAAACATCAAAAGGGGCGCCTAGGCGGCGTAGTGAATAGAGCACCAGCCCTGGAGTCAGGAGGACCTAAGTTCAAATCTGAGCTCAGACACTTAACACACTTACTAACCGTGTGACTTTGGGCAAGTCACTTAACTCCAACTGCCCTCCAAAAAAAAAGCAAAAAAACCCAAAACAACAAAAGGTGTAAAAGATATCCTCAAATGGGTAAATTACATATTTAAAAATTTAAGCAAGAATTATCATTAGTATAGAAATCAATGAAAGGCAATGTGACACAGTAGAAAGGAAGACTCAGTCGAGAAACCCTGTGTTCAAAGTCTATCTCTGAAACATGATGGTGCATGAGCCTGGATAAGTCACTTAAACTTCTTGTCCTGGGTAACAATCCAAGTCTTTAAACTGCAGAGAAGCAAGTTAAGTAGATAACCAAATAGGAGTGAATATTACCATCTGCTACGGCAGACATTATCCTATAGTTAACATAGGTACTTCACTAGGCTATTTATTTTTTTTTTAAATTTTTTAAATTTAAATTAAAAAAAAAACTCTTTAAAATACTTAAATTCTTTTATTCCAATGTTCTATATCCAACCAGGAAAACTTCTGACTACCAAATTAAGATTACTAGTACCCTGACATTGGGAAGGCTACCACTTTTTTTTTTTTTTTTTGCTTTTTGGAGGGCAATTGGGGTTAAGCGACTTACTCAGGGTCACAGGGCTAGTTTTTTGTGTTAAGTATCTGAGGCCAGATTTGAACTCAGATCTTCCTGACTCCAGGGCCAGTGCTCTATTTACTGTGCCACCTAATCACCCCAAGCTACCACTCTTAAGCAGTTGACAAAAGTACTCTAATTTTCATGACATTGATATCTTCCTTTGTACTTAATAAACTGGAATTTTAATAGTGTCCTGTGAATTTGGTTATTGTAAATCAATTCCAAGAGCCTGAACATCACTGGGTAAACAATAAAATCAAATTTCCAGAATTTACCCTGGGATCCAGCCTCAATCAGATATCTTACTTGTCTTCATTTTGCATTAGGGAGTCACATATTTGGGGTAAGGTAAAACACTCAAATTTTGGCCCTTAATCATTTTCCAGGAAGATGGTCCTATAAGTAATATTCCCTTAGTGGTTCTCAACCTGTGGGTCGTGACCCCTTTGGGGGTCAAACCACTCTTTCACAGGGGTGACCTAAGACCATAGGAAAACACATATTTCCAATGGTCTTAGGAACCAAGACACCAAGACATCGCTCCTCTATGCTTCTCCAGCTGAGACCGCCCACATGCAGATATGCCCACATATGAGTATAAAAGGGTCACCCCATTAGGAAAGTTGAGAACTACTGCCTTAGAATAAGCAGTTCATCCAAAACACAGCACCCATTCCTATTAAAAACACTAGAGAGCATAGGAATAAACAGAGCTTTCCTTAAAATGATAAGTAGTATGTATTTGAGGGGAAAGGGATGAGACAATCAAGGTTAAGTGATTTGCCCAGGGTCACAGTGTCAAGTGTCTGAGGCCTCATTTGAACTCAGGTCCTACTGCCTTCCGCCAGTGCTCTATCTACTGCACCCCTTAGCTACCCCTAGGTAGTATCTATCTAAAACCATTAGCAAACATGATCTGTAATAGGGACAAGCCAGAAGCCTTCCCAATAACATGAGGGCCCTGTAAAGCAAGGATGCCCATTATCACTACTATTATTCAATATTGTACTAGTAATATTAGTTATAGTGATAAGAGAAGAAAAAGAAATTAAAGGAATTAGAAGAGGCATGAGGAAACAAAATTTATCACTCTTTGCAGATATGATGGTATATTCAGAGAATCAACCAAATAACTACTTGAAATAATTAACAACTTTAGCAGAGACAAGATATGAAATAAACTCACATAAATCATCAGCATTTCCACATATTACCAACAAAGCCCAGCAGCAAGATATAGAGAAATTCCATTTAAAATAACTGCAGACAACATAAAGTACTTGGGAGTCTACCTGTCAAGATAAACCCAGGAGCTATATGAACACAATTACAAAACATTTTTCAAACAGATAAAGTCAGATCTAAACAACTAGAAAGATAGTAATTGCTCATGGGGAGGCTGTGCCAATATGATAAAAATGAGAATTTTACCTAACTTATTTATTCAGTATCATACCAAACTACCAAAAAATTATTTTATAGAGCTAGAAAAAATGATGAAATTCATCTGGAAGAACAAAAGCTCAAGAATATCAAGGAAATTAATGACCAAAAAAATATGAAGGAAGTTGACCTAGGCATACCACATCTGAAAATATATTATAAAGTGGTAATTATCAAAACTGTTACTGGCTAAGAAATAGAATGGTGGATCAGCGGAATAGATTATGTACACAATACATAGTAGTAAATAATCATAGTACTAGTGTTTGATAAACCCAAAGACCCAAGTTTCTGAGACATGAACTTACTATCTGACAAAAACTTCTGGGGAAACTAGAAAAAATAGTAGAAACTAGCACCTTACACTGGGTAACAAGATAAGGTTAAAAAATGTACATGATTTAGACATAAAGGGTGATAAGCAAATTAGGACAGTAAAGAATAGTCTGCCTGTCAGATCTATGAAAAAACGAAAAATATATAACCAAATAAGAGATAGAAAGCATTAGAAAATATAAAATGGATTATTTTGAATATATTTAATTAAAAAGGTTTTGCACAAACAAAACCAATGCAACCAAGATTAGAAGGAAAGGAGAAAGCTGGGTAACAATTTTTACAGCAAATATCTCTTCATAAAGGCCTGATTTTTCAAATATGTAGAGAACTGATTCAAATTTATAAGAATACAAGTCATTCTCAAACTGATAAATGGTAAAAGGATATGAGCAGGCAGTTTTCAGACAAAGAAATCAAAGCTAACTACAATCATATGAAAAAATGTTCTAAATAACTACTGATTAGGGGAATTGCAAATTAAAATAACTCTGAAGTACCACCTCACACCTACCAGTTTGGCTAATATGGTAGTCCAATAATTTTTAAGTTGTCTCTCCTGGATCTGTTTTCCAGGTCAGTGTTTTTTTCAATGAGATATTTCACATTGCCCTCTATTTTTTAATTTTTTTGGATCTCTTTGATAGTATCTTGATTTCTCATAAAGTCATTTGCTTCCATTTGCTCTACTCTAATTT
>CM053586.1:71309594-71329539 GCA_028646515.1 Pseudochirops corinnae | reverse complement strand
TCTCCTTCCATCCTGAGGCTTGTAGAGTTGTCTTATAGCTGTGCATTGCTGAGAAGAGTCCAGTTTATCAAGGTAGGTCATCACACATACGACGTGTCTGTGATTGTGTACAAATTTTTCCTGGTTCTGCTCTTCTCACTAAGCATCAACTTGTCTAAGCCTCTCCAGGTAATTATGAAGTCCATCTCCTTCCCATTCTTATAGCACAATAGTATTCCATTGCATTCATATACCACAACTTGTTCAGCCATTCCCCAATCGATGGGCATCCCCTATATTTCCAGTTTTTTGTCACCACAAAGAGAGCTGCAATAAATATCCTTATACGTATGGGTCCTTTTCCCACTTCTGTGATCTCTTTGGGATATAACCCCACAAGAATCACGTATTTTTTTTTTTTTAACGTATTGCTGTTATCATTACTGATAGCAAGCACAGGTAGCATGGTAATGGAAAGAGCACTGGATTTGGAGTCAGAAGACTTGGAATTCAAGGGCTGGCTCCATCACTTAATAACTATGTGACCGTGGCAAGTTATTTTCTCCTTCCTCCTGCCTATTAAGCCTTAAATTCCAAATCATATTTGCAGTAGGTACTTTGTAGGGTTGTCATGAGGAAGAGACTTTAAAAAATATAATGTGCTATATAAGCTATAGCCTGGATTTGTGATTTAATTAGCATAGGGAACTTCTGGATGATGAAATTCCCTCTACGATGCAAGCTGGCATCTTCTTTGTAACTTATAAAGTTTTCTTTTAAGTCTCAGCTAAAATCCATCCTGCAGGAAGTCTTCCCTAACACTTCTTTATCCTGGTGTTTCCCCTCATTTAATTATTTCCCTTTTGTTCTGTATATAGCTCGCTTTGTATATATTTGTTTGCTTGTTACCACCTTCATTCCATTATAAACTCCTTGAGGGCAGGGACTGTCTTTTATCTCTTTTGTTATCCCCAGCACTTTGCACAGTGTAGATACTTAATAAATGTTTACTGAATGAATTGTCGAGTACTAAGAGGTTAAGTGACTTTCCCAGGGTCACACAGCCAGTATGTATTAGAGGCAGGACTTGAAGTCTTCCTGACACTTAGACCATTTATCCACCATGCCATATTGCCTATATTCTTTATTAATGTGAGCTATTATATCAACAATTAAGCCCATACACTCCATACATGTGTGTATCATAGTATTATTTTTAAAAATTCATCACAAAAAAGGCTAAATTCTGGTTAGAATTTAGAGGGAAAATATAGAAATACAGATAACTTGCTTTGTATGTGTGAGTACACATATATGTATTTACCCACATATATCCTTTTGTGGGGTGTAGGGATGTTCAGGGAGGACCAGCACTCTCCCCTGGTTTGATGGCTTGCCCAACCCTTTTCGGAACTCACCTGTCACCACACTCTCACTATCGGCTTCAAGAAACTAGCAGGAACAGCAGCCATGCACCAGGCAAAAGTGTCTTATCAGACAGGCTAAAACCAGGTTGTGGGTAACTGACAGGTGAGTTAGGTCCAAGCAAGAGGAAATTTCTCCCTACTGAATGGCTGGATGAGAACCACTTGTTCCAACGGACAAGAAGCTGAGGAAGGTGCTGTGGAGTGCTTTGAGCTTGGTCAGACCTTGAAGATGCCAAGGTTATTCACTACCTCCTGGCCATCACCGGTCATCTTGACTTTGGTCCTGCTACTGGGCTTCCACAACCCTGGAAGCTCTCTTTCAGAGTGAGGCTGATGATTTTGTTATCCGTCCTCTCTGAAAACTGGGAGATTACATAGATAGATATGGATATATTCTCCATAGGTGTTTTGTTCAGCTGAGTCTGGCTCTTCATGACCGCATCTGGGGTTCTCTCCGCAAAGATACTGGAGTGGTTTGCCATTATGTTCTCCAGCTCACTTTACAGGTGTGGAAACTGAGCCAAACAAGGTTAAGTGACTTGCCCAGGGTCACCCTGCTATGAAATGTGGGAGATAGATTTGAACTCATGCTCCTGATTCTAAAGCCAGTGCTCTATGCACTGCACCATCTAGCTACCCCATGTGTTATGTATGTTTTACAGATATACACACACGTGTGTATACGTACATATATGTATACACACATACATATATACGTACACATATATCTCCCAAATATGTGTATATACACAGCTTCCTCCATGTGCACGCACACACCCCGATAATTTCATTTTTCAATTTATTTGTAAATTCATCATGGACAGAATTTAGGCTTTCTGTTAAGTTTAAGAAAAGTTTAAGGAAAATAAAATTGCACATTTTTCGCCGTCCAAGCTCACCCCGTACAAGAGCTGTCTCCGAGACCTCTCCCGGACTAGGAGTGCCCCGCAGCCGTGCGCGCTGCCTCACGCTAGGCTTGGGCCCGGCTCTCTCTTCTCCGCTCCATCCCCTCCCGGATCCGTCTCCGTACCACGTGACCTCGCTACGCGGCGGCTCCGGGCGTGCGGGCGTCGCACTCTGATGAGTTTACGGAACCGGCTGGTTGGGTTCCTGCCGCCTCCGCCTCCGCTCGGGCTGCGCCGCTCCGGGGCTCGGCCGCAGCAGCCCCCGGGGCCGTGAGCCGCCGCGACGCGTGGACATGGAACCGTGAGTGCCCGGCCGGGGGAAGGGGGGGAAGGATGGAGGGACCCAGGCTGGCGACGGCGGGGGGAGGAGGCGCCCCAGGTGGCACCGAGGCGTCTCCGGCGTCAGTGTGCGGGGGCCTCCTGTGCAAGTTTCTCTTTCCAGGACCCTCCCTCCCCCCCGTTCCGGGATGACTAAGTCCCTCTCCCCATCCTCCGTGTGGTCGGAGATTCGTTCTTGAGGCTCCCCCCACCTGCAGGACCTTAGGTTGGGCCGCCCTTCCCTCCCCCGCGCAAGCGCATATGCAGTTGGCCGGGGCGGGGGGAGGGGCTCGTTGTACACGTGGAGCCTTCATATCTCCAGTGGGTAAAGGTCGTGGCATGAGCACAGCAATTGGGAGGAGGGGAAGGCGAAGGGATGCCCAGGTGATGTATCCTCAGGTGTTTGAGATGTATGTCGACACCCGGACCATCACAGTCTTTAGTGGGGAATGGGTTCAGTTCAACTTTTATTAAGGGGCTGGGGGGTGGAGGGGATGTATGGCAGCACGAGAACCTGGGTTCGAGGGTGGCGTTTGGCACGCCAGCCGGGAGACTAGGCGCGAGACCCATGACCTTTCAGTGCCCCGTAAGACCCTTAGTAACCAAGAAGTTTGCAGCTCTGCATTGGTGCAGGGAGTTTCCACACTAGGAGGTCCTTAGCTTGATGAAGTTATAATCTGAACCAAAAGTATGTGCACTGGGAGTACGAAGACCGCTTCTGCCTTCTAGTAGTTTACAGCGTATAGTGTGGGGCATTTTCAAGGCAGCATTGTTTAGGACTTGGTTCTGGGAGTGAGGAAGATCTGGGTTCAAATTCAGTCTCAAAAGAGGGTGTTGGAATTGATGGCTTTTAAATCACCTTCCGGTCCAAAATCTGTGATTTCCCCAAGCCCTATCCTGCCATTTTCCCGGTCCCACCAATCCTTCAAGTTCACAACCTAGGAGTGCTGGACTCCTCACTATTTCTTTCCGTCCCCACCTCCTCCCCACGTCTAATCTGTTGCCAAGGCCTGTCGATTTCACCTTTGCAGCAAATCCCCAGTACGCCCCCTTCCTCTAACGCCCCTGATCACCCCACACCTGGACTGTTGCAGTAGCTGCTTGTGGGTCTGCCTATCCCCTCGTCCCTTCCCTCTCCACTCCATCTTTCATAAAACCACTAAAGTGGTTTCCTTAAGACACAGGTTGGATCATATCATCCCCTATTCAGGTGACATCCTATTGCCTCCAGGATCAAACACAGAATGCTGTTTGACAATTCAAGGCCCTTCATATCTCCCTTCTATCTTTCCATTCTTCTTACACCTTACTCCCTGACAGATACTCTTTGATCTGGTGACGCTGGCCTGGCGTCTTGGTTCTTCCATGAAAGAGACAGTTCATCTCTTAGTCCTGAGCATTTTCTCTGACTGCCCTCCATACCTGGAGCAGCAGTCTGCCCACCAACCTCCCATGTTTCCATTAAAGTCCCAACTAAAATCCTGCCATTTATAGGAAGTCATCTTCAACTCCTCCTAATTCCTTGTTTGTTATTTCCTATTTATCCTGTATATAGATTGCTTTGAGTGTGTGTGTGTATGTATGTGTGTGTGTGTGTATATATATATATATATATATATATATATATATATATATGTTTTCATGTTATCTTGCCCATTAGACTGTAAGCTCCTTGAAGGCAGGGACTGCCTTTTGCCTCCTTTTGTCTCCCCATCGCTTTGCACAGTGCCTGACACATAGGAGGCTCTTAATAAAGGCCAATTGATTGATTGACCATAAAGTATAATAGAAATATTAAGGTGAGGAAATAGGTCATTTTGAGGAAGAAGTTGCTTGGAGGAGAGATTTGAAGGAGGGTAGGGCATGGTTTATGTGGGTAGAGTATTAAAACTCGATGTTTTGCAAGGTAAAGTGAAGTTATAATGTAAACTCTCTTTTAGAATGTTTACTTCTGCACGGCAGTCTGATATTCATAAACCAGGGTAGATTTAGTAGTTAAAGGAGGGAACTACTTAAGTGGATGGTTTTCTTTCTCCTTACTTGGGGTTGTGAACTCTTTGTTAGTTATCCCATTTGTAGACTAGGATGCTGTGGCATGAGGTTAAGGGGATGTTTTGTGAAGCCTGGGATTATCAAGGGTATTATATATTTAAAAGTAAGTGATTGAAAAGACTTTCGGTGGCTCTGAAGTGCTTTGAGTTCCTGTTACAGGCAGGTAAGCTTCTGAGAAGCCTTGAGGAAACATCCGAAGAGAGGTATAATCTAGATGTAAACTGGCATGAAAAAAACGTATTTCATTATTATACACACCCATTTCCTTCATTTGTCCTGTACAGCTTGCTTCCTGTATCACCTTTAACTCATTAATTTTGTCATTCTGTTTCTTCCTTCTCTTTGTTTACACTCCTTTCCCCCACCTCCTGTATTTCAAAGGTGATTTTTAGGCTTTGTCTTTGAATGTGGGTGAATTCATGATGCATTAAGCTTTCAGATGGCCAGAATTTGTTTTCTGTGACTCTTTGTACCTATGTGCCTAGCCCAACATCAGGTACAATTAGGTACTTTGTAAATGTCTTTTTGATGATGATGGGCTGGGTGACCTTAGCCAGCCTTATGAAGTTAGGAAAACCCTGAGTTTTATTAGTTTTTCTATTAAAATACTGCTGACTTTGAGACTTGTTTTGACTGTTTGCAGCTGCTGTCAAGTTCCTGGGTTTCATTGGCTTGCCTCCCTAAGGCCCCAAAGTGTCAGTTTCTAAAGCTCTTTTGTCAGGAAGTGGAGATTACTTTGAAGGCACCAGCGTCACCTGGGTTCCCTCAGCAATCATCCAGAAAAAAAGACAAGAGAATTAAAGAGATCCACAGTGAATAGAATGGCAAGAAGTCACAAACAATGTGTTAGCTTGAGTTTGTGCTCTTGTTTTTATTAGGTGCAATAGCATCTATTGCTGACATAAAATTCAAGTCATGTGTGGCTCTGATAGATGCTGTCTTTAGAAATGTGATGAATTTTCATCTCAACAGTTCTGGTTGAGATGTTGCTTCTGTGTGCAAACTTTGTCAGGGAAGCAACATTCTTGGTTGAGTCAAGTAAATAAGCATTTTTTAAATGCTTAGTGTTTGCCAGACATTGTGTTAAGCGCTGGGGATATAAATCCAAGCAAAAAGAGAAAGACGGTCCCAGCCCTCAAGTGGCTTACGTTCCAGTGGGGGAAGCCAACACATAAAGAGCATTCTCTTAAGCTTTTAAAAAAAAAGGTTCTTAGCCCAAGTTACCAAAAAAGAGATTTGTGTTTTGTTTCTCCTCCATACCGCGGAAGTTCTGCTGCTGAGGAGTTGTTTTTGCCTATTCTGAAGCTTTATCAACATCACACTAGTCACCAGTGGCTGTCCTAGCTAATTTTCAGTTTAATTTAAAACTGAGTTCAGAGAGTGAGTGCGGCCTTGGTAAGGGGGAAAGGAGGTGAGGTGCAGCTATTGGAACTGTCAGGAAGGAATAGAGGCAACTCTGTGGTAGAAAGCACACTGAATGTGAAGTCTTCATCTCAGCTCTGCTATTTTTAGGTGTGTGGATTCAAGCCCCTTTTCTCATCTGTCAGATGAAGATGAGATTTGCATTGCCCACCTCACAGGGTTGTTGGGAGAATCAGCTGAGATCTGGAAAGGATAGCAGTTTTTAAAACTATTAAGTGTTGTGTAAATATAAGCTGCTATTAAGGAAATACAGGTCCCATGAAGAAACACTGACCATTTCAGAGGGTTAGGAGCAGATCCCAGAAAAGCCTAAAAGCAATACAGGTAGGGCCAAAGTGCTCTGGGCACCTTAACAGCCACTAAGCTGTGTCTTTCCAGTTACGGCATAGTGCCATAATTGATTTTTATAATACTTACTCCACAAAAAAGACTAAATCAAACTCAGTCTAATAGATGTTTGTTGGCTTGTGTGGTGGACCCTGTTTAAGGAGGCATGGAAGCATCTAACACATTTTAGAAAGATTTCTATTAAAAAACAGTTAAAATTAAAAAAAAATTCAGCAGCTTTCTGGGCAGTTGAGTAATGTGGAACAGCTTATTCCAAAATAGTGCCTGATAAATAGGCACAACTGGACATGGCAGCTGATTGACTGTGAGGGTGGTGGTAGTGAGAGAGAGTGAGGAGTCCAGGAGTGCCCCTTAGATTTCAAGCCTGGGTCGCTGGGAAGAGGACAGTATCCTCAACAGTAATAGGGAAGTTAGAAATAGGCAAGTGTTTTGGAGGAGAGATAATGAGTTCCGTTTTGGATATGTTGAGTTTAAGATGTCTGTGAGCCATTCAGATTGAAATGTCCAGTAGGCAGTCAGAGATGCTGGACCAGAGTCAAGATAGAGATTCAGGCTAGACAGACAGACCCAGGAATCTTGTGCATAGAGATACCAGTTAACTCCATGGGAGCTGATTAGATCACTAAGTGAAATAGTATAGAGAGAAAAGTGAAAAGGACCTAGAACAGTCTGGGTCAAATGAAATAATATATGCCAAGTGCTTTAAAAACTTGGAAGTGATATGTGTACACGGTGCATATTATATATGTGCGTGTGTATATACATATATGTCAGTTATCAGTGGCAGAAAGTTTGAATCTAAGTGCCCTGACTGCTAGTCTAGTGTTCTTTAAACTTGGAAAAGTGTATCACTGTGCAGGAGGCTGAAACTCTCATTAGCAACAGCAGCAACAACTGATTTGAGAGGCGTTGTTGCCTAACAGATAGTGAGCATCTTCCCACACCTTTTCTCTTCACTCTGCCTCCTCTTCAAATCCCAGTGCTCTCAGCCCTTTACCTAGCCTGCTGCTTCATTGAAGGGCTGGAGACCACCTCAGGTGAGCTCCTAAACTCCCTTGCACCCATTCTCTAAACTCTGCACCAACACTTATTCTTCCTCACTTCACTGTGTCTGCTTCTTTTCAGTCAGTCAGGAAGCACTTACTATGTGCCAGGCACTCTTGAGTTCTAGGGATACGAATACAAACAAATAAGGACTAAATTGGGGCATCAGCTGTGGAGAAGGGGATAGGGAGTCGACTAAAGATGATCATAAACATCATTGGCTATACTACAGACTCATGTGGGCCCTCAGCTCAAGCTGGTCAGTGAGCATTTATTAAGTACTTTTCTATGTGCCAGACACTGTGCAAAGCACTGGGCAAAAGACAGTTCTATTTTTCAGTTTTTTATAATAATAATAACAATATATTATAAGTATATAATAATATTTATATTAATTATTATCAACTAATTATATATTAATTAAATATATAATAATAAATATAATAATAAAATATTTCTATTTAAAAAATTGCTTTAGTAATTCCAGGCAACAGCAATAGAACAAGCAGCAGTGGGATTTGTCCAGAGCTATGGATTGGTGTGGTGGGTCTGATGAAGGAAAGAGAACATGGGTTTCTAGGGTATTGGCCACATTCTTGTAAAGGCTAATCAGAGGGAAAGAAATAAAGGCAGAAGTTAACTGAAGAACTGGAAGAAGAGAAAGTAATTAAGGAACTGTGGTCATCAGTGGATGTGGAGAATGGGTTTTGCAGTCATGTCTTACATTCAGAGTTCACAGAGTGCTTTCCTCAGAAAACCCCCCCGGGGGGGGGGAAGGTGGCACACATACTCCATTTTACAGATGAGGAAACTGAGACCCAAAGAAGTTAAGTGACATTGTTAAATGTTAGAGCTGTGATTTCTTTTGAGATCTTGGAAGTAGAACAGTTCTTAGTGAAATGTTGAAGTAGGGTAGAATTGAAAGTCGTCTGAGTAAGGGAAGCTAAAGAACTGTGAATCCAGGGTGCTTGAAGGGATGTTGAAGTGGATGAGGATAAAACCTGGAGATGAGATGGCGGGAGAGACTTTGAGCCAAGTGTGGAAATAATCAAGAACTTCAAAGTTCATCAGACATTTATTCAGTGCTGGGCAAGGCGATATTAAGAATGGGCAGAGAGCGACATAAGTAGGTGGCAGAGACTTCCCTGAGGAGAGACTGTTGAGAGGTAGTGACTTAAAGGATATGACACTTCAGTGGAAAAGCTTGTATTTGCAGACTGAGACTTGAGAATTCTTTGTCTTCTTCTTTAAGAGGAGTGTCCTTAACACTTCCAAGTGAGATTTTTTTTTTTTGGAGAGATTTTCCTGGAGGACTCAGTTATTAGTGACTTAGTTAATGCTTAACCTTCTGTCCTCAAACCAAATTGTTTATCAGTCATAGTGGGCGTAACTTTATGCACCGAGGGTAAGTCTTTAAGAAGTATTAGTAACTAAAAAGCTTTTTAAAGAAGAAAAAAGGAAAACATGACTAGAGAAGAAATTTTCTGACTGTTTTTATGCTAGATTAAAAAACATGAAGCCTGAATTATAAAATGAAGGAGTCAGATTTGATGTTCCCTAAAGTCACTTTGAGTTCTAAAGGTTTAATGTTACTTCTAAAGCGCATCTTGGGATCTGTCTGTGAAACTTGAAAAGTAGGTGGGAAAAGATTGTCAAAGACTCAAAATGCTGATGGAGAAACTTCTATTTTATTCTGAATCAATAGGGAGCCATTGAAGATTTTTGAGTAGAGGATGACATGTGTGGATTTGTTTTAGGATTGTGAATTTGGTAGGTAGGTGGAAGATGGATTCAAGAGGTATGAGATTGGGGGGGAGGTGCGGAGGGATTTTAGACCAATAAGGTGGCTATTACCATAGCCCTTGCAGTAGAACCAGGGCCTGAATTAGGCTGTATGAATAGAGAGAAGGGGATAGATAGATATGAGAGATGCTGTTGAGGTGATTTGACAAGTGATATGCAATATGAGAGTTGAGGGAGAGGAAAGTCAAGGCTGACTCTGAGATTATTAACCTTGGTGACTGAAAAAAATGATGGCTTCCTCAGTAGAAATGAGCAAGTTTGGGGGAGGTTCAAAGGGGAAATACAAGTGATGTTGTGACCATTTTGAGATTGACATGTCTTAGAGAGGTTTCTAGCAGGCATTTGGCAATATGAGACTGGAGTTCAGAAGAGATTTTAGGGGCTCTCTGGCCCTAGATTTGGGAGTCATTTCCAGAAAAATGACTAAACCCGTGGAAGCTTATGAGATCACCAAGGGAGAATGCAGAGAAGAGGTCTCTAGACAGAGCCTTGGGGAATACCCACTATAGGCAAAAGGAAGATGATTCAGAAAAAGAGACTGAGCAGTGGTTAGACAAGCAGGCACGAGAAGAATCACATAGAGTAGTATCATAGAAGCCAAGGAGGGTGATCAGGCAAGCTGTATCAAAAGCTGCAGAGATGCCAGGAGTGATGAAGACTTAGAAAAGGATGCTGGATTCTTTTTTAAAGTCACTAATAATCTCTCCAAAAAAAAAAAATCTCACTTGGAAGTGTTAAGGACACTCCTCTTAAAGAAGAAGACAAAGAATTCTCAAGTCTCAGTCTGCAAATACAAGCTTTTCCACTGAAGTGTCATATCCTTTAAGTCACTACCTCTCAACAGTCTCTCCTCAGGGAAGTCTCTGCCACCTACTTATGTCGCTCTCTTTATGTCTCATCCTGCTGGGAAAAAAGGATGCTAAGAGATCACTGTTAACCCTAGAAATATTTCACTTCAGGGACTGATTAACAGGGATGGAGAAGAGAGTGAGAGTTAAGGAAATGGAGACAATAAAGTATATGTGACCCTTTCTGGGAATTTAGCTATGAATCAGAGAAGAGATATAGGATGATAACTAGAGGAGATGACAGGGTCAAGTAAAGGTTTTTAAAAATTGGGAAAGATCTTTGTTTATAGAAGGCAGAGAAGAAGCCAAGAGATAAGAAAACATTGAAGATGGGAGAGAAGGGATAAATATCTGGAAGAGAGAGGAGGGGAAGACACCAAGAGCACTGGTGGAGGAATTGCCTTGACAAGAAGAACATCTGTCCTTTCAAAGGCTGGAGCAAAGGAAAAGAGAATGGGGAATGAAAAAAGATGGGTTTTGCACAGAGCTTATTCTCTGTGGATGGCCTCTCTTTTCTCAGTAAAGAGAAGGCAGGGTCTTCTTGGAAGAATAAGGAAGAAGTGCCTGAGGAGAGAGGTTAAAGTTTACAATAATAGTTGCTGTGAGGCTATGAGAGAAGAATAAAAGGATTGGTATGAAAATAAAAGGAGGGCTCAGTTGAAATTAGATAACAAAGTTTATAGTCAGCTGAGTCACACAATTACATAACTTTCTCCAGGAGTGTTCAGCAAGCATCTAGGTAGGAACAGAGAAGGCAGATAGGAAGGAATAAGGGCTTGGCAAAGTATGTTTGGCAAATAATAAGGGCTTCAGGATGGCGGGCCAAGATTTTGTTTATACTCCCTACTTATTTTAAACAGTCAAAAGGACAGTGAAGGAAAGTAAAATTAACTAGCACCTACTCTTTGCTAGGCATTGGAGAGAATACAGAAACCCATAAGGTAGGTTCAGGAGCTTACATTCTTGTTTGTGGAGTGAGACATTTTCATTTGAAAAGATAAATTGCAATTCTGGGAAATGAATGAGTTCTGGGGTTGAGAAAGGACTTCCTGGTGAGGCTGGGCTTGAAAGGTTTCTTGGGAAGTCTAAGGAGGAAGAGGAAGAATTAAAGTTGCCTTGGAAGGTGCACAGAATTTAGGTACATGAAGAAGAGTGAAAAAGAGTATTCTATGCAAAGGAAATTGTGCAAACAAAGGCAAGGGGTTTGGAAAATGCACCAATAATTATAATAATGATAATGATAATGATTCACATTTATAGAACACTTTAAGTTTTGCAAAGCACTTTTTCTTACAAACAGCTATGTGGGGCTGGTTAAGTAATATTTTATTCCCTCATTTTAAAAATTAGGAAACTGACATGAAATGCTTTGTTCTAGTTACTCAGGTAGTAGGTGTGAGATGCAGGATTCAAATTCAGGGTTTTGGATTACAGGACTGATACTCTTCCTATTATATCTTTCTGTAAAATAGTTTATTGATCACTATCTCTTGATCATGATAATCCTTTCATGCAGTAACCCTACCATTGCATTGGGCAATAATTAAAACAAAATTCCACTTGCTTGAAATAAGAAATATATATATATCATCATTATTGGTGCATTTTCCAAACTCCTTGCCTTTGCACTATTTCCTTTGCAGAGAATACACTTTCTCACTCTTTTTCATGTACCTAAATTCTGTGCATCTTCCAAGTCAACTGTGTAATAGACCTGTCATTTGTACAGTAGTAGAAATGTACTCTGGGACCCTTATTGGTTATCTGTTAGTGCTGAGCCTAGAGAAATATTTTAATAGGAGTTTTGCATGGAGTCTCACTTGGATGATAAAGTAGCCTGTTCTTCAGGTGATTTGGCATGTTTCAGAATAGTTTCTCATAGTTTCCTTGTCGGCTGTTAGAACGAAGTCAGAGAGCAATACAAACAAGTATGTGATTTTCTTAGGACTTGGCTTATGGGGAAGAAGATGCAGAAGATCACAGCACAGTGATACTTTTTAACTTTGGCATCATTTGGAGACAGGTGTTTAAGTAAATTGGTGAAGTAATGAAGATTACTCCATAAAGGTCAACATTTTCTTTAAAAAAAGATTGTAACCGTTTTCAGTCCATCAAAATGCATTATGTGTTTTGGTTGGAATTCTTTCTAAAATTATTAGATAGACTTTTTCTTCTTATACATCATTCTGTCTCCTTGATTGTTATTCCTCACCTCTGTCTTCCACTTTTTAATGTGCACAAAGTAAGAGTAAAATGGCTGTGAGGGGCTCTCCTCTAAGCAAGGTAGACAGGCTTTAGTATGTTAATTTTGTAAATTTTTTTCTGGCTTTTATTCTGAGCTTTTTTGTGGTTTATTTCCTGAGTCTTGACTGTATTCCTGATAGTTAAGGTTACAAAAATGAGGTGGTGATAACAACTATAATAATTAACTTTTAGATAGCGTATATATTGTTTTATATATCATATAGCTAATTTTTATATAGTGCTTATAGTTTTACATATTTATATATTATATATAATATGTAGTATGTATAACACATGTTATATATAGTTTTATGTTTACATATTATATATATATATTATATTTAGCCACATTGTGCTAAACACTTTCCAGTTACTATCTCATTTGAGCCTCACCTCAATTATACACTATCCCCATTTTACTATGAGGAAACTGAGGCAAACAGAGGGTAAGTGATTTACCCAGGGTCACACAGTATATGTATGAGACTAGATTTGAATTCAGGTCTTTCTGACTCCAGGCCCAGTGCTCTATCCATTGCACCACCTAGATGCGTTATGCTTAATTCTGCACTTTCTCATAGCTATCCTATTTGAGGTCTCAGAGCACACTCACATCCCCTTTCATCTTCTTTTTTGGGTTTCTGGGAGATGCTGTTTCTTAATTCTTTTCCAAGAAAATTGCTTAGGGACCCTTCAGTCCTTAGATGCTCATAGACATGGTTTCAAGATGAAGAAGGGAGGTAGGCTGTTGGGGATGAAATGGCAGAATTAAATCTGTCTTCCCTGTTCTTACATCTTGTTAAATGAGTGCCAGACTTGGGGTCAGGAGGATCTCGTTTCACATATGACCTCTTGCCTTATCATTTATTTGTATGATCTTTGAGCAAGTCCATATTACATCTTTCAATGTCTGTTTTCTCATCTGTTAAGTGAGGCTAATCATACTTGTCCTACCCTCTGCATGGTATTATGAAGAAACACTTTGTAAACCTTAAAACTCTATTATAAATGTGAATTATTCTTGTTAAGAGAAGTATTCTTTATAAATAAAGTCTAATCATTGGGAATTCCTGATACTGGATTGGGAACCAGGAAATTTAGTCTGGTAGTGAGTTGCCGTATCGCCCTGTTTAAGTGACTGCATTCTTTGCCATCTACTGTATTTCACAAGGATACTATAAATAACATGGGAAGTGTTTTGCTTTCCAGAGAGGCATTGTGTGAATTCAATATGGTAAAATAATAGTGGTAATGATGACAATAACAGTGGTTATAATAGGGAGAAGAGAGCTCCTTTAAACTTGTTTTTCAGCTGTTCTCCTAGGTGACGCAATAGATCTCCTGACTTATCTTTCTTAGGAAGAGTTCCCTTGGAGAATGAAGCTAGGGGTGTACAGTGGAGGGAAGACTGTGTTTGGGTGATTGGAGTTGTGTTTGTGGTTTATTTTGTATGCCTTCCAGTAAGTTTGTTTTTGGTCTTTCTAGGAAATGTTGATGACTGATGGGCTTACGCACCCAAGAAATTGGGAATGCTTTGGAAAAAAGAGCTTTCACCAAAGGGCAGCATAGTACTCATCAGGAACCGTGTTGCTTTGCATTTGCTGTGTCTAGAGATGAGCTTTCTAGGGCAGGTTAAACCTTTCCAGATTTGGCCAGGGTTTTCAGAATGTGATAATGATCTGATTTTGAAAAAGGAAATTGGTTCTGTTCACAAAAACAGTTCTGTGTACTAGCCATCAGCCACGTGGTACAGGCCTTGCATCAGAAAGACCTGAGATAATTTGATCATTTCTGGCCTCAGACACTTAGTAGCTGTGACCTTGGGCGAGTCATTTAACCCTTCCCCTTACCCCCCATTCATCATCTGCAAAATGGGAGTAATAATAGCATCTACCTCTTAGGGTGGTTGTAAGAATCAAATGAGTTAATTATGGTAAAGCATTTAGCACAGTGCCTGACACATACAGGAAGCACTGTATATTTAAGTGCTTAGCTGTTAGTATAAAGAGAGACACTCTAGTGCAGTGGAATGTGGCTTTGGAGTGAGAGGCTCTTGTTTCAAAACCCTGTGCTTTTACTTAGTACTTGTCTCACCTGTCTAGGCCTTAGTCTCATCTGTGAAATAAGAGAATTAAACTAGATAACCCCTTAAGGTTCCCTCCAGCTCTAAACCCATGATTGTATGTCTTTAAAAGGCACTGATTTAGGTCTTATCACGTGAAAGAGACTGTAGTCTACTTCTGGGTGATTTATTCTGAATACATATTAGCTGTTGTATCCAGGGCTGGTGGTAATTGTTTAACAACTGGCTCTCTGAAAAAGCGTGACACACTTTTAAGTTTAATGTACATTATTAACATTTTTTTCCTTTACTCTCTTAAGTCTAAACAATAAAGCAATAAACCAAGTCCTGATCTGTAGAATTTGCCCATTTCCAAGGTTTAAATACTTATACTAAAAATGTAACAATCAGCTCTCTTGAACCAGTATGAACTGGTTGTGTCAGATAGCAGGTGTTTGTAGGGCAATTGCCTCGCTGTCCTTGCTGTTTTTGGTGCTATGTGGAAAAACCTAAAATTTAAGGTTTAAGACTCGTTTTTGCACTTAATTTAAAATCCTGTTGAATTGATAATAGTCTGTACCCATGAAACAGTGACAGAACCCTGGAAGACAATAGGAGTGCCACCGATGGTATTCGCACTAGATCGTAAGTACTGTGGGAAATCAGAGGAGAGGATTCGATGATTGAAATGTTTAGGAAAGACTTCATGGAGTGATCCAAAGGCTTAGATCGGGTCTTGAAGGATAGGTAGAATTTGAAAGAAGAGAGAATATTACTGGTCAGGGTAATAAAGTGAGTAAAAGAATGTGAGACTGGGAGTGTGAAAAGTTCAAGTAGAATAAATGATAAGTATGTTGGGGAATGCTGGGTAGTAAGTACCTAGGGGAGAGTGGGCAAAAATTATTCATTTTTTGGTCATTGTCATCCCAGTGTTTGAGAAGGTAGTTTTTAAAAAAATGCTCACTGAATTGAATAGATGCAGGGAATAGATGAACTGTTTTGCCTCCTTGGAGGGAATACTTACTATGAGATTATAGATCCTCTGACATGTCAAAGCAGTGACACAAATAATCCTTGTTGGGAGGCAGCTTGCTAGGTTTAGCGCTGAGGCTTTGTTGGGTATCGAGATAATGCTTAGGGTCTTGGACTTTATTAGCTTGACTTGTAGAATTCCAGGAGAATTTCAGTGGGAGGAGAAATAGATGAAGCATCCTAGCTCAGTGCCATAAGTGAATTAGGGAAGGGCAGCTGGACTATTACAGAGAACATGGGTTGAACACATTGGAGAAAGCACAGCTCTCATTATTTTAGTCCAGAGGCACACACCTCACAGCAGTTAGGACAGTGCTGATGAAAATATCTCTGGTTCTTCCTGTTCTTTTTCTTAATTTTTTGAGAGTTTAAATTTCCCATCATTAAAGCAGTGCCATGGGGGCAGTTTTAAACCTATGGCCTGTTCTAAATAAAATAATGTTGAGGTTTCAGAATTTTGTCTTTGTAGCCGTTTCAGAAGGAGTGTATAGAACATAAGAACAGTAGAGTACAGGACATGATATCTGATATGGTTATTGCAGCCTCTCCAGTGTTCACCCCTCTGACCTGCGAGAAATAGTTTAGATATGCTGATTGTGGGCTCTCGATTATTTGAGTGAGATAAAGGGAATGCCAAAGGGAAGAGTTTGATTTTTTTTTTTCTAGGTCAGGTTCTTTAAGCCAATTTAATCTTGTGATCAGCTTGGCCCTAAACAACCTTAATGTTCCAGAATTAGATAGGTTATTTTACCTAATTTTGTTTTGTTTTCCCTTTTTTCTCAACTTTTTGTTTTGTATTGTTTTTGGTCCCAATTTGAGATTTCATAGATTCAAAGATTCCCTCCACCAATGCAGGTCAACAATTGATCTGCAGCTACATCCTTAGAAAATTGCTTGGAGGGTACTGAGAGGCCATAGGACTTGCTGTGGGTCATGAATCCATTCTGTGTGAGTGTTGGACCTTGAGTGTAGGTCTCCCTGCCTAAGAGCCCATCACTGTCTACTGTACTCATGCCGCCCCTTTTTAACACAGGGTTAGGTCAAGTACAATTGGTGAACCTGGGCATTCATTCATGATTTGTGGAGATCTGAAAGGAGACCAAAGATCAGCTTCCTTGAGACTTAACAGGAAATACATTGTGTAGGTTTTCCTGGAAATGCTTGTGTTGATACTGTGTCATTTTCTTTGCTAATTTCCTTTCTTTGAATATTTCTTTTTCTCTGCCAAAGAATGGGTTTCCCGGTGTCAGTGTTCTATTCCCAACCTTAAACTTTACTTTAAAAAATGATTGTTTCTATTTCACATTCAGTTTTTTTCTTCCTCCAAGTAATATCTTCTTCCTATTGCTTTCAGCCTCTGCTTGGGGAACTCTTGGTGTTCCTCAGAATCTCAGTACAGTATCTGTTCCAGAGCGGCAGGTTATCCTGAAAATAGTGTAACGTGAGTGCACATAAGAGATACTTTGCCTATGTGATTTTTCAAAATGGAAATAACCCTGTGCTTCATGAATGTGATGAGAAGTTGTGAATTTCTTCTTACTGCAGATTGTTGAAAATAAGTGTTAAATTCTTCCCCCTAAGAAGGTAAATAATGGACTTAATATTTGAGGAAAGCAAAGGCACACAGGTGACTTGGGTAGAGATGTCTGAGTTCTAACCTTTCCTTTTCCCTTCAGAAATTATGTGATGTCAAGTTCCCTAAATTTGATCATCTCTATCTATGTATGGTGCAGTGGAATTGAGTGTTAGATTCTGAGTTCCTTGGTTCAGATTCCAGTTCTTCTGTTACCCCTAGGAACCTGGGGCAAGTCATTCCACCTCTCTGGGACTCAGTTTCCTCATCCGTAAAATGAGGCATTTCAACTAGATGACCTTTAAGGTTCCTTCCAGTTATTGATTTATAGTCCTATGAACTCATCTGAAAAGACCTATTCTGCTTCTCAGCCCTTTTCTTAGAAATAAGTGACAATGTTTGGCAACAGTAGTTTTTCAGGTTTTAGTCCCAGCTTTGTTGCTGTTTGACCCTGGCCAAGTCACTTCAAAGCCTTACATTCTTCACCTGTGAGATGAAGGAACTGGATTCTAACATCCTGTGCTTCTATGAGGTTTTATAACTTTCTATATTTTGTGACATCTAAAATTGAAGCCTTAAAAATGAGATCATTTAAATTGCTTTTGATTTTCACCCAAACTAGCAACTTTTATAAAACAGATAGCATGGTAAGTCACATAGAGATTAGAGGTGTGTCCAGAGCTGGCAGAATCTGTTAGCACAAACAGCGAAGTCCAGAAGGCCAGCTTAACTCATGTTTACCTACAGACTTTGCTCACCTTGGGCAGCCTGGTTCTCTCCCAAGGAGGGATACCATGAAAGTAAATAAACTTTGCTTCTATTTGTGATCAAATCATGTTAATCTAGTGGGTGGGAGGACTTAGAGATTTTTGTTACTTGTCAGCTGTGTAGGATTTCTCTTAGTTTCCTCAACCACGGATTTTTTTTTTTTGTACAATAGAAATCTGGGCACAGAGCATACCAGGCTGTGGTTTAAGTCTAAATCCTGGGGCCCTGCTAAGGGAAAATGTCAGAAAGGGTACCCCCTAGTCATTATGAACCACAAAATAAATCTGGGGGTGAGACATCCTGCCTTCACTAGTAAACAGCCTCTTCAGTCCTCCTTCCCCTCAGTGAACAGATGTGTGTGTGTGTGTGTGTGTGTATACGCACCCACATACATACATATACATATAGGTACCTACATACATATATGGTTGTCCATGAGACCTTGAAGTCATTGACAAGCAATTGCATGTGCCTGGAAGTGTCACCAAAACCCTTTCTTCCAATTAGGAGAGGTGTTGTACCTTAGCAGCAGGCATTCCTAACCATTCATGGACCCCTTTGGCAGGCTAGAGAAATGGTTTTAAAATCATAAAAAAAAACCACATAGGATTACAAAGGAAACATTAATGTTGAAATAGTCATAGAATATTTTAAAAAAAGGTTCACAGACCCCTTGGACCTCAGTTAAGAAGCCATGCTTAAAAGAGTTCTTGTTCAGAAGCTACCTTTACAAATTACTTAAGATTTATTTGTCTCCTTTCTCAGCTATACTTGAGGCATAGCAAACACCGAATAAATGTGTGTTGATTGATTGTAGACTTCTCTGGCCAAAAACAAAAACCCCAAACCAAAAAAAACTTACTGCCAACTTATTTTTAGTACCACTGTAGGAATGAATACGAAGGGAGTTTGAGAATATGGAGCTGGGCTTGCTCTTGATTAAGGTAGCCTTTTCTTTGCTGATTTATTTTCTGTTTACTCTTCTATCAAATTCCAAAATCAGACTCATTTTAAAACAGAGAGAGGCTTTTCTATAAGAAGAGTCATGCTTTAAAAGAAAATTACTTTAGAAGAATAGAAATATTTTGTTAGAAGTTTTCTCCAGACCACGTCAGTGCTATAATCTTGATTGATTTGGATTATAGAATTACTGCAGGGGCTTCCCTGTTCAAGGTTTGGTGCCATCCAGCAGGCTCAAGGCACTTGGGTTTGTGGAGGTTTACATTCATGGGCCTTATCTGTTTGAATGCTGGGCTTAATGGGTGGGGGATGGATGTGGGACCTCAGAATCTTGGTGTCTCCAAGTTATCTCACAACCAAATACAAGTTACCTTAATGCAGAAACATTCATGCATAGAGACTGAGGGGCTGAATATCATGCAAAGCTAATTTATAATCTCCTACTCTTTCCTATTTCTCTTTCCTATTTTCCTTTTCCTTCCTATCTTCCACTCTCTTCCTTTATTACTAGTTTCCCTTTATTCTCTTTTCCTTTTGCCCCTCAAACTGGTGATTTTCCTGCAGCTAGTTAGAGACAGCTGGACTCTGTCAAATTCTTAGTTTCCCTGAGAACAGAAATGAGAAAATTCATTCAGCATATTTATAAAACAAAAACGAACAGTTCCTGACCTCAAGGAACTTTATATTCTGAGGTGGAAGGAAGAGAGAAAAAGTCTAAGCTAAGGGAAGAAAATACATAGATACAATCTACGAATAAAGTATGTGTGTGCGTGTATTCACACATATACATATACATTGTGTGTGTGTGTATATAAACACAAACATACATATACATCAAGTCACTATTTTGGAAAATTGAGGATACAGCACAATAGCCACTGTATCATGGAGAATGGGGGTCTAGCTAGACTTCATGGAGGAGGTGGCCATAGTCTAAGTTTTCAAGAAACTAGAGATTCTGAAAAGTCTTGGGAAGAGGGATTTCGGTTAGGCTAGAATACATATACATCAAGTCACTATTTTGGAAAATTGAGGATACAGCACAATAGCCACTGTATCATGGAGAATGGGGGTCTAAGCTAGACTTCATGGAGGAGGTGGCCATAGTCTAAGTTTTCAAGAAACTAGAGATTCTGAAAAGTCTTGGGAAGAGGGATTTC
>CM053586.1:71279951-71309094 GCA_028646515.1 Pseudochirops corinnae | reverse complement strand
GTGGAAATGAATGATGCAAACTATAATAAAATTAAAAAAAAAAAAAAAAAGAAATCTGAGAACTAACCTTAGTAGCCGCCTCATTTTCTGAGTTTATCTTCTGGAAAAACCAATCTCCCCACTGAGATTTTTCAACAATTTGGATGCTTTAATTTGTTTTTCATTGGTGTTCAATTTGCTTAAGTCAGGATGTTTTGATTCAAAATGGTGACAAGAATTGTATGCCTTTGTAATGGCTATTACTTCTCAGCAAACAAGGCACATTATTTTGTCTCTTGTGTAGATAAACAAGTATCTATTTGTCCACTCTGGATTAAATGCTTTAATGTTCTGATTCAATCTTCCATTTCTTTTTATCACCCATTTTACAAAGTCACCCCCAAACTTTAATGTTAAGAACCAATAAATCTCCACAGCAACTTCTCACATACAAAGAAATACTGAGGGCGGCTAGGTGGTGCAGTGAACAGAGCACCAGCCCTGCAGTCAGGAGGACCTGATTTCAAATCCAGCCTCAGACACTTAATGCTTACTAGCCATACTAGCCTTGTGAACTTGGGCAAGTCACTTAACCCCAGTTGCCTAGCCTTCCCCACTCCAAAAAAAAAAGGAAAAAAAAAAGAAATACTGAACTGAGTGTCTGACCTTGGAGAGAGCACCAGACACTCAGGTAATTTGGAGGGTGGCCGTGCAGTGAGGGAGAAGAAGCCCTCACGTTGTTGCCACTCATTGCGTGGCCAGAGTCAGCTGTGTTGGTACATGGCTGCACTCACTTTGTTCCCTGTTCAATGCCAGTAACAACTGAAAACAGAGGGAAAAGATACCATTCTCATTCCTCCCAGACTAGAGGCAGACTGATGATAGTTGGCAGGCAGGGATCATGTGACAAACAGGAAAGATTGTGCAGTGGCAACCCACCCACCAAATTACATGATGGGCATAGTAGTGACTAGTGAAAGGTGGGTTCAGCAAGGCACTGACGAAGCACTTGTTAGATCTTTACTTTCTTTTACAGCCTCTACAGTTTTCATGGGCTGCCCAAAATCCTTTGGTGTGCCTCAAGCAGCTGTGGGCCTTATTTTGTCTGGGCCTGCTTTAGTGTCTCAATGGAGCCGGGAGAGACGTGAAGTAGTTAGACCTACCAGAAGGCTAGTTCCGTAATCTAGGTTTGAAGTGAGCGGCACCTTGTACTAGAGTGGTGACAGTCTCAGAGGAGAGAAGGGGGCATTTTTAAAAGATGTTGCAAAGGTGAAATTGACAAGCCTTGGTAACATCTTGGATATGAGAGGTGGGAGGTGCTGAGGGATTCAAGATGAGTCCTAGGTTGCAAGCTTGGGGGATTGGGAGAATAGTGTTGCCATTCCCAGTAATAAGGAGGGTAGAAAGGGACAATCTATTGGAGGAGATGGAATGGGATGGAGTTTCTTGACTAGGTAGAGGAATTATCCTTGATAAGGAATAAAGCCACTTCATCATGTGAAACATGGTGAAGGGAGAGAGTATGACAGAAGGTACCTGAGTGATGGGATATGAGGGAAGGGAGGAAGAGGGAGTTCGTGGAGAACAGCCTTACTTTTTTCTTTAAAATATGAGAAAAGGTTCGGCTGAGGTAAGAGGGGAACAGGGAGCCATGGGAGGCTTGAGAAGGATTGGAAAGGTTTGGAAGAACCAATATGGAGAATGGGATATTGAGATAAAGGAGATAAAGTAAGATTATTAGGCAGCAATGAGAACCCAGTTATGGTTATATAGCATAAATTTGCAATAGACCAATTAGAATAGTTATATGATTTTCTCCACCTCCTTTTAGCGGCACACATGTAAGAAAAAAGGCAGTGAATGTTGGGAGTGACCTGAGACTTGAATTCACCAATAAAATTATGTATTTTTGAAGCTTGTTTCTTCTTAAGCAATTGGTAAAATTGCTATCACAGACCAAATATGGCAGTTTTATTTGGTCAGTCCTCTAGATTAGGTTGAAAACATATTTTAAAAATAAACAAAACCAAAAATCTAACAAGAGAGTTGCATTTGATTCTATTTGAATTTTTGGCATTACTACAACTAATGCTTTATTGTTCCCCTTCTATCCCTAAGCATCATGATCTAATGAAAAAGAATAACAAAAAGATTCTAGAACCTCAGCTATGTACTTAGCTTCATGTTGAACATAAGGTAATTGTTGATTTAAATACCAGACAGTGGTCTGATCCAGCAGATTTTTGGAATGTGTTTAGCATGCCATTATTGCAAAATCAGACTGCCCATTTGGAATACTTCCTATAACAGTGCTTTACAAATTCTAAATTCAAATTCCAAAGCCTTTTTCCATATATTGACGCAAGACATAATGATACTTTTAAGTAAAGACATTAGCTTTTTCCTAAACATATAGAAATGACCTCTGAAAAGCAGTTTAGAGTACTCTCTTCCTCTTCCTCTCCCTTTAACCTGGGTAGTATTGTGGGCATTTGGTTGCTATGACTAGGTTGTAACAGCATTTGGTTGCATAATCTAGATTGTGTATAAATATTTTCTGTTTACAAATATAGAAAAAAGTACACTGCTGGCTAGTTGAAATAAAACAACTTGTTTTTAAAATGATTACAACCAGGAGATTAAAATGTTGTTTAAATGTTGTTTAGCTGAAAAATTATTTCAAAATTTTTTTGCCTCACAAGATCATTTTGCCTCACTTTCTGTTGAAGCTGTCTACTAGTTGCTGTATTACATGGTGCATTTAGTGTGTGATACCTTTGTGTGTTTACCTGTTATACAGTGATGTAGGTATATCATAGAAGATTATTTTAACTGAAATATATGGACAGAATATTTATAGGTGTATCACAAAATTTTAACCCAAATTTAAGTTTAAAGCTATGTGGTGTAGATTTTCTTTTATCAGAAAAAGCCCATTGACACATTTTTGTTGTCCTAGTTATAAAGTCAAGTAAAGTCTTAAGTATTTTGGTACCAGGTATTGTCGCATGCAAAGAAAGGCAACAGTAGTCACAGCCTTCAGTGAAATTGTAATGGAGGAGAAAACAGGCAAATAACTATGTACAAACTGTGTATGTGTGCATGTACGTATATATGTATGTATATGCACATATATATATGATAAATTGGAGATAATCTTAAAGTGAAGTCACTACCAATTAATGGATACTGAGACTTGAAGGAAACTAGGTGACAGAGATATGGAAAGAGACCCCTCAAGACATAGGGGACAGACAGTGAAAATGCAGAGTCCAGAGATGAAGTATCTTTTGTGAGGTATAGTGAGGAGGCCTCCTGATAGCAAAGTATGTAGAGGGGAGTAAAGTATAAAAAGACTGAAAAGGTAGGAAGGGGACAGGATATGAAGGACTTTAAAAGCCAGAGAGGACTTTGATTTGATCCTGGAGGCAGTAGGGAACCATCCAAGTTTATTGAGGTAGGGGAGTGACATATCTATGGGATGTACAGTTTGAGATGTCCAGTAGGCATTTGGAGATGTGAAACTGGAGATCATGAGAATGGTTAACACTGTATAAATAGTTTTTAGAATCATCTACAGAGAGATGATACTGAATCCATGAGAGAAGAAGAGATCATCAAGCAAAATAGTGTAGAGGGAGGACAGAGCCTTAGGTGACATTCGTGGTTAGCAAGTGTGAACTGGACGAAGATCCAGCAGCAAAGACTGAAAAGCAGTAGTCAGACAGACAAGAGGAGAATCAATAGAGAGTAGTGTCATAATAACATAAAGAATAATCAAGTCAGAGGCATCAGGGAGTTCAAGAAAGATGAACATGGTAAAAATCCATTAGATTAGACAGTTGAGATCATTGGTTACTTTGGAGGTAGCAGGTTCAGTCCAATGATGAAGGAATAAATAAAGCATGTTTTAGGCACTTACTCTGTGCAAAACGCTGTAATGAGCACTTGGAATTCAAATTAAAAATTTAGATTGTCCAGGCTCTCAAGGGGGTCATGTTCTAATGAGGGAGATAACTCATATGGAAGATACAAACTACAAGTCAAATGGAAAGGTCTCAAACTTCTTAAACGTACTGTGGCAAAACAGATAGTAATGCCTCTTTGGTATCATTGTCACTGATAAAATCTTAGCATTTCTGATGTTTAATCATTTGACATAGTGGGGGATTTAGAAAGGGGGACCACCCTTCCCTTTGCTTGGAGCAGCCCTTAGGTTAGGAAGCCTCAAAGCTGAAGTCTTCCTAGAAACTTACCTAGTCCTCTCCCAAGCTTGAAAAAAGCAGCAGACATAGACTCACTAAATACAAACAGCCAGAGAACAGAAGAAACTGGGCAAGTAGGTCAGTCTATATTGCTGAAAGTGATCGAAAGAAAAGGAGAACAGAATCTAGTTGAGAACAGCCCTGTCCCTTCAGGTAGGTCACTGAAAGGTAAATTCCCTAATTTGGGAAGAGGCCTGAGACAGTTTTGAGGTCCAGTCGTGGCCTAGTGGTAAAGGCACCATCAGAGGGGAAGGAATCACAATGTGAGTAACAGGAGATTATGATGAAACAAGATTAATACCGCCAAAGGTCTGAATTTAAAAATCCGAGGAAACGTTACTGTATTTACTTGCAAAAGTACACAAGACAATAAAGATGAATGTTGAATTTAAACAACCATGAAATGGCAGTAGAGCAACAAGCCTAAAAATTAATCACATGCATTTGTTGTATGCCAGATACTTCATTAAGTACTAGAGACACAAGGAAGTGCAAAAACCAGAGCCTCTTCTCAAGGTAACATGCAAAGAACTATGTACAAAAAGGGTAAAAACCGCATAAATTGGACATAACCTTAAAGGGAAAGCACTACACTAGGAGTAAGAAGGAATGTGGAAAACTTTTTGAATATAGTAGAATTTTAATTGGAACCTAAAGGGAACTGAGGATAGCCAGGGGTTGAAAATGAGGAGCAAGTGGATTCCAAGTAAGAGTGAAATTCTGTGAAAATACACAGAATCCAGACAGAGTGTTATGTTCTAGGAACAATAGGGCCAGTATCTCTGAATCATAGAAGGCAATAAGGTATAAGAAGATTGCAGAGATAGGAAAGAGTTACATTATAAAGACTTATTAAAACCAAACAGAAGATTTTATATTTGATCCTAGAGCTAATGGGAAACCAACGGAGTTTTAGGGGATAACATGAGCAAACATGACAGCTGAGTGGAGGGTAGAGACTGAAGAGTGGGGAGAGTGGGGAGAGACTGAAGCCAGAGAGACTAACCAAAAGTGTATTGTAATAGTAAAGAATTGAGGTAAATGGCCTGTACAAGAGACTAAACCTCATAACCCACTCTGAAGGTGAGTTCCATAAATGTACTTAATAGAACCATAATACAGAATAGGAGGGAGAAAAAAAGGGGAGAAAGGAGGTAGAGTATAGAGTATAGCTTTCCTAAGTAATTTGTGTTCGGGAGTTTATCGAACACTGGGTTATTGAGTTGAACAATTTCTTATTCTTTCCTAGACTGTTCCACTAGTCTATTTTTCTATTTTTAAACCAATATCAAATGGTATTGACACCTGCTGTTTTATAAAATAGTTCAAGGTGTAGAAGTACTATTCTTTCTTCATTTCTTTCTTTTTTCATTATTTCCCTTGATGTTCTAGATCTTTTGTTCATCCAGATGAGTTTTATTATTCCATTAAATTCCATAAAGTATTCCTTTAATAATTTGGTCTGCATAGCATTAAAATAAACTTTGTGTTGTAATTTTTATTATATTGTCAAGACTGAGACGTGAGCACTGAAAATTCTTTTAACTATTTCAATTTTTCTTTATTTCTCTAAGGATCATTTTAAAATTGAATATTTCACTTGTTGATCTCATTAGCTCCTATGAATTCAGTTATCATCTCTGTGCTGATGATTCTCAAAACTATTCAGCTCTAACCTTTCTGAAAAGCTCTACTCATTCATCTCCAACTGGCTATCTCAAATGCAGTATGAAGTCCAATAGTGCAAGTAGTCATCAGACTTTTATTAAGTACCTGCTATGTGCCAGGTACCTTGCTAAGCACTGGAGATACAAATATGAAAAAGAAAGACAGTCCCTGCCTTCAGGGAGCTTACAGCCAAGCGACAGCTCAGAATCTAAAGACAGAACAGAAAGCCGAAAAGACGAAGGGGTGTTGTGGAGAAGTTAAAGAAATCCAAAATGAGTACAGCCCAGTGAGGAAAGGAGGAGAATGATGTCTGACTTGTATTTCCCCCTTAAGTGGAGGGTGAAAGGGTTCATGGCTCCATCCTCTGTTCAGAGGATGCTCCTAAGTTACGAGTAACAAAGCTCATTGAATCCTGCAGGAGAGTGAAGAGGTTCCTGAGGGTGGGGTGGAAGTCCAGCCTTGGGGTTAACAGTGCTTCTGGCCCAGCGTCTGTATCAGTCATCTCAGGAAGCTGTGGAGATGAACCTGCTCCTTCAGGTGCTACTGCCACGTCTTTTAAAGACCCAGAAAAGAAATTTCTTCTCACAAACATCACTTTGAAATGGCTCAACATTAGAAACTGATAAAATTTTATCAGGGAAAATGACATTAGAGACATCACCATCTACTTTGCCTCTGCATCTTTTTTTAAAAATTTTTTTATTTACTTATTTACTTTTAATTTACAAGATTCAGTTCCACAATCACTTGAGTTTCAGATTTTCTCCCCTTCCTTCCCCCCCCCCCCCACCATGGTGGCGTGCAATCATGTATAGGATCTGCAAATACTTTCACATTGTACAATAGTTTGGTCATATAGAAGGGTTGTAACCAATGAGTGATCACTGGGAAAAGGAAAAAAAAAAAAAAGCAAAACCAGACATGAAAGAGAACAATAATGTGTTTTGCTTCAGTCTCCATTTAAACTATAGTCTTTCTATATCTTTCTCTGAGTTTAGGTATCTCCTTCCATCCTGAGGCTTGTAGAATTGTCTTTAGCTGTTTTGCCTCTTCATCTTAAGGAACATGGGAACTTTTCCATGTGACTGGCAGCTGAAACTTTCCATATATGTTTTCTCTCCCATTAGGATGTGACTTCCTTGAGAACATGTACTCTTCTCTCTCTCTCTTTTTTTTTTTGGAGGGGGAAGGCAGGGCAATTGAGGTTAGGTGACTTGTCCAAGGTCACAGGGTTAGTAAGTGTTAAGTATCTGAGGTCAAATTTGAACTCGGGTCCTCCTGACTCTAGGACCAATGCTGTATTCACTGGGCCACCCAGCCGCCCCAACTCTCTCTTTCTGTGATTTGTAATCCCTAGCACTTCTCCAATGCTTTGCATCTGGTAAGTGTTTAATAAATGAATTATCCATTCCTTCCTTTATTCTGGCAGGTTCTATAATTTTAACCCCATTTTTCCAATGATGAAATTGAGGTAGACAGAAAGGTTAAATGACTGGCCCAGGTTCACACAGTTAGTAAGTAGCTGAGGCACTATCTGAACTCTCGTCTTCCTGATTCCAAGTCCAATGCTCTGTGCATTTTACTGACTTGGAGCAGGTATAGATTTAATAACAATGATGGAATCTATTTTTTAAAGTTACTGAGTTGAGATGACTTGTAAGACTTCCAAATGGAGATTTGCAGGAGCCGCCTAGTGATGCTGAATTTAAAAGGAGTGTTTAAGGTAGGGATGGATGTCTGTCTTTGGGAGTCATCCGTGTAAAGACTGAACCCAGGGGAACTGGTGGGATTACCAAGGGAGAGAGCTTAGAGAGAAGGCGAGAGGGCCTAGAACCAAGTTTGGGGAATGATAAATATGCCATTGATGCAAAACATTCTGTATTAATGGATACATTAAAAAGGATACATTGTGTTGAAATATATCTGTCAGTTGATAGGCAAAATGCCCAAGGGACCTATTTCTATTTAACAGCTTTTAAAATAGTTCCAATTAAAACAGTTAAATGTGGTCCCAGGGGCTTTTTTCCCTTTTTTATCTTCATGTGATGTATATATTTGGTTCTCTGTTAAACAGACTTTTATAATCTGTGAGAAATTGCCAATGCCTGCTTTAATTCTGGGGTCTGATCTGAACACAGCTGGAGGTAATATGGCTGCAGGCTATATTATATTATATAAAAATGTGGAATGTAGGCAGTGGATCACTGTTGGCTTCTATTAGTTGATATAATTCTGAAACATTAGGATGATTTTGCTCAGCAGGGAATAGCCTCTGATTGATAAGATGATTTCTAGGTGAAAACTGACCACAGAATTAAATGTCACCTCCTATTAACTCCTGTGGGGGATATATTGATTCTGGAAGAGGAATGAAGGGAAGTTTAGTGTGTATGTAAATACACATAAGTGTGTGTGTGTATTCCTGTCTGTAGAATGATATACACATGACATTTTTACATTTTGATTCTACATATATACATACACACATACACTTATATAGTTATATTTATTTGTTGCTGTTGTTCATTCATGTCTGACTTTTGGTGACCCTGTATGATGTTTTCTTGACAAAGATACTGTAGTGGTTTGCCATTTCCTTTTCCAGTCACTTAAGGCAAACAGACATTAAGTGACTTGCTCAGGGTCAAATAGCAGGTGAGTGTCTGAAGCCTGATTTGAACTTAGGTTTTCCTGACTCCAGACCCAGTGTTTTATCCACTGAGCCATCTAGGTGCCTCAGAAGGCCAAACTTAGATTAACTGTATTACCATGTCAAGTCAGGGTTATCCTCTCCATTATATCGGTGCTTAAAACACTTCTCTAAGACTATGCAAAGTTGCCTATCTAGTCACATTGGTGGAAGAAGTTTGGACACTTGGGGTTCACTATTTTGATGAAAGCACAGGTCCAGACCTCCCCTCTGCCCCTTTAAATCATTTAAGAATAGTGTACTTTTCAAACAATGCATTTCTGTATTTCTCTGATTTGTGCTTAATCTCTTCACCCTCCCCCCCCAACTCACTATTTCATTTCCAAATATTTATTAAGTACCTACTTATAATGAGCAAGGTACTGTGCAAGCCAGTATCCTAATGAAGGGCTGATTGGGAATAGATGGGGAAAAGCAGGAAGGAGCTGATGCCCACCCATTTCAGCCTTCTCCAGAGTAATACTAGTAGAAGCCCTACCTTATTATCCTCTTCAGAAATACTGAAAAATAAATTATACCCTGTGTCCTGAATAAGAGATGTTACCTGGATGATGTAGACTAATATGGGAAGTACAAAGTAGTTCTGTATCACTGGTAAGCAGTGGAGAATCAAAAACATAAGTGAACCAAGGGAAGGAGTCAATTCTGAGATGAAATTTATGATGATTTATCCTAGGAGAGATGCTGTAGGTTAGTCCTCAGAACAATATTAAAATGAGAATTAAAGTCACCTTTGATTTTTGCCAGTTTCAGAAAGGATTTTCCTAAAATGGGAGTCTCTTTTTTGTCATGTATTATAAGTTGGATAAGTGGATAGAAAAATTTTTGAAGACCATTTATTTACCTATATATCACTTTTCTATCTACAGAGTTATACATACATGGCATTTTTATAGTTTGGTGCTACTCTTTTATAATTATCTTTTATTATCTGCCTTAATATTTTTTCCTGAGACTTTTTCTCCCTAGGAATAGAATAGCAATTTTCTTCACCCCAAAACAGATGCTTAAAACACAAAGACACGTTAAGCGTGCATTGACATATTTGAAACCTGAAACTGTGAAGTCTCAATCCTATTATGTTGTCCTGAAAGATTGATTTGTGTTTTAAGACATAAAATGTGAAATACTTTGTAGGACTGTTGAACAGATACTTTCACTTTTACCTCTCAGCTGAGTTAGCTGAGTGCATTAGAAGCCTGATCAAGCTATGCTTTTGCTTAGATTTTCTTAGATCTTATTATCTTCCTTGTGGTGATAAGCTTCTTATCTGAGAAGTTGTTGAGGTGAACCCCTTCTTTTGGGCAACTAGCACCCAGAGTCAGGAGCTTTTGACCTCTTGAACTTTCAAGTTTGCTACCCAAGCTAGAAACACTCATTTCAAGATCAGTATTCTGTTATATGTGTTCAGGGAAAGAAACATAAAGCAAAAAGAAGCAGCCAGGGAATTGAAGCAGTCTCAAACCCATGTAGACTACCATATTTGCTTGCTGCAGTTACCATTACTAGAATGGAAGAAGAGAGAGAGAAGGAAAGACTTCTCTTTCCTTCTTATATTGCAAGTCTAATGAAGAGCTTAAAGAATTCCAGCATACTCAGCAGACTTGGAGAGGTCTCTGTGTGCCTTTTAAAAATCTAAGATGGTTGACAAGTCTAGTTTCCTTTTGAATCCATCCACATTGGTCTCTTTAGACTGCTTCCACTTTTCTCTCATTATAATTATCGTTATTTATAAATAATCCCATGCCTTATGAAGAACTGAGGATATTTAGCATGGAGAAAACTTCTGGGATAGATGAGGCATGATAATTATCTTTAAAGTATTTGAGAGGCTGTTTTGTGGGAAAGAGCATGTACTTGTTGGAGCAGAAATTTGAACAATGGGTGGAAGTTTCAAAGAGATTTAGGCTTATAGGGAAAACTTCCTAATAATTAACATTATCTGTAAGTGAAATAGGCTAGCTAGAGATAGGTAGAAGTTTCTTCCTTAGTAGAGGTATTAAAATAAAGATTCGATGTTACTTTGTTATTTTTATGTGATCTCTGCCATTAGAATGTAAACTCCTTGAGGGCAGAGTATATTTTTTATTGTCTTTGTATCCCTAGTACTTAGCACAGTGCATGGTACATAATTAGTGCTTAATAAATACTTGTAGATTGATTGGATGATGACTTATTGGGGATGTTGTAGAGGGCAGTCTCTTCATGTGTAGGTTGTATTAGCTGGTCTGATGTTATGGTCTTCTGCATATACAATATTTCACTATAGAAAGTATCCTATCTAGCTTGGGCCAACTTCTTTTTAGAATTAGAATTTTAGTCTATGTGATGTCATTTTTTGGGGAAACATTTCAAATTTTCCCTTCTAAAGTGTGGGGTATTTGTGAGACCATACCTCAATTTTTGGTCCTTGATCATATAATTTCTTGCTAAAGTTCCTATTAATTTGTTATTTCAACTAACCTTTTTTTATCAAATTAATAAAAAAAATTCCCCTCACTCCATTTATGACTTAAATACAAAGGTTGTGTGTGGGGTAGGGATGGGAGAAGGGAGGGCATCCTTTTTTGTAATCTAAATCTTCTAGGAACCTCTTCCCTCCTCTCATCCCCCAACTTCCTTGTAATTTTTTTTGTCTTTTTGATCAGACCTGTAATTTACTCAGTGAGTGGATCCTCCAAACGTCGAGGATTTCCTCCACCATTGTGGATCAGCAACTCTTCTCTAACTTTAAGGTCTTAGAAAGTTGCTTGGAGGACTGCATTTAAGTGACCATATGTAATCTAGCTTCCAACCTCATCATTGGACAGAAACTGTTCTCTTCCATTATATCAATGTATTTTTCTTAATCTTCATGCTTCTTGACTTCTTTCTAGCCTGTGACACTGTCAGTCATTCTCTACCCCTGTCTACTTTCTAGAACACTACTCTTCCCTGATTCTTCTCTTGTCTGACTGCTCCTTCTCAGTCTCTTTTGCTGGATCTTCCTCCAGGTCATGCCCACTAACTATAGGTATTCCCTAGGTTGTCCTGGACTTTCTTTTCTTTTCCCTTTATATTATCTTGCTTATCTCATCAGCTCCTAGTATTCAGTTTTCATATCTATGCGTATGATTCTCAGATGTGCTTATCCAGCCCTAATCTCTCTCCTAACCTCTAGTCTCATATCTCCAGCAGCCTATTATATCAGATGTTTCAGAGATATCTTAAACTTGATGTGTCCAAAATAGAACCCATTCTCTTTCCTCCAAAACTCAACCTCCTTCCTGTTTTCTTTTTTCCTGTTATACTTGAGGGTACCACCAGACTGTCAACTTTGATCCCATCAGTTCTTCAGTCACACTCACCCCACATAGCTGTGCTATTGCCAATTCCTATCCATTGTACTTCACAGTAGCTGTCATATTTGTTCCCTTTTCTCTACTCATACAGCTATTATTACCCAGCCTGGTACAGACCCTCTCCAGCTCATGCTTGGGCTATTGCAATAGTCTTAATGGTTAGCCTCCCTGCCTCAGGTCTCATCCAACTCTAGTTCATCCTCTGCTCCTTTGCCAAGGTGATTTTCCTAAAGTATAGGTCTGACCATATCACTTTGCAATACCTCTGGCTCCCTTTTACCTCCAAGATCAAATAAAAAGAATCCTATTTGACTTCTACAGCCCTTCACAACCTGGCCTCTCCCTACTCTTTTGGCCTTACATTTTGCTTTTCTCCGTGTACTCTGTGATTTAGTCATGCAGGTCCTTGCTGTTCCTTGCACTCTATCTCTGACAATGCTTTTTCAGTTGTTGTCTCCCCATTTTTTCCTTCTATTTCTCTGCTTCCTGTTTTCCTTGAAAATCCAGTTCAGACCTCACCTTGTGGAAGAGAACTTTCCCGTTCTCTATCACTGCTAGTGCTTTCCCTTTAAGGTTACTTACCTTTTACATATTTTATATGTACTTATTTACATATTGCTTCTGTTAGTAGACTGTGAACTCTTTGAGCATCTAGTGGCCAACATACAATCAGTATTTAATAAATGGTTGTTGATTTGATACCCTGCTGACTTCTTTGCAACTACCTGAATTACTGCTTTAAGGAAATTCTCAAATCGACTTTTCAGACTTCGCTGAATTTCAGTCCAGCTCTCAAGTGCTGTCATTAAGTGAGAAAAGTGACCAAGTATGTGATCCCTTTAGCTCAGGGGTTCTGAACCTGGTGTCATTGAACTTTTTTAAAAAATGTTTTTGATCCATATTTTAATATAATTATTTTCCTTTGTAATCTTGTGTATTTTGTATCTTTAAAAACATTGTTCTCAGGAGGAATCTGTAGACTTCACCAGACTGGCAAAGGGGTTTCAAGACACAGGAAGGATTGATGACCTTTGCATTAGCTCAGAGGCTGACAAACTTATTTGGCCTACTGACCCCTTTTAAAAAAAAATTACTCAGCCTCTTGCTCCAGAAATTTACTTTCTTAAACCCTTTAATGCTTTCTGGAAATTTGCATAATTTCAAAAAATATGTATATTTTTAAAATGACACATCTTTAATGTAATAATTTATTGTAGATTTGTGGTTTTTTCTTGCATTGAAATTTTGATGATGCAGCATTGCATCATGTAACTGTATGTATTATATTGAAAACAAGTCATTACACACACATATTCCTGTCATTGCATGCTGGACTTCCTGACAATGCATGACATGCTTACCTTCCAATACTTACTTGTTAAGACTGTCAGCAGACTTGACCACCGATGAGTTATAACTTGGATTTTGTGTGTTTATTTAGAAATTAATGTAATCACTACAACTTTAACTCTGTTACACAACAGATAAAACATATATGAATGATTTTTCAGTATTTTCTTCTTTCCTTACGCTTTCAACACCTTCCAGTTGCACCTGAAGCTACTACCAAGCCCCTGGGTCTTAACAGTGGCCCCCAGGGGGTGGTATCATACACTTTGGGAACCTCTGCTAGCTGAACAGTTTGAAAACCTCACACTTGTGTAAAGTGGGCAAAAACATGAGTAGGGACAGTGCGTAGCTTAAACATATGAGGCAAATGTGGAAATAAGATTAGAGATTATTTTATTGAATTACAGTTAGAACATATTTACAGAAATCACAGCTGTTGATCTGTTAACCAAATTATATTTGTATCTGCTTAAAACATTTAGTTTCAATATATTTTCTTTACAAAGACAGGACCAAATGAATCATATATTAACTTTGTCTTAGGATGTCTACAGTTGCTACCAACTCTAATTTTTCTAAGTGAATATCCCACCAACATACAAGATACTTGCATGTATCTCAGGCTCTAAAGTAATTATTTTTTTAAAAATTAGTTGAGGGTCTATGGTATCTATGTTAGATGCCATATAGAATATATAGGAGATAGTCATTGTTCTCTAGTCTGAAGTCTGATACATATTCTGAACTGAATTAAGTTTCATGAGTTGGTACAGTAGCATAGCACAGATATTTGCTCAGTGTTTTTCAGTCTAAATATGTTCAGGGTTATCAGCAGAATCAGCCCAGTTTTAAAGGTGGCAAAACATGATAGGTATTTATTAGACAGAGTTAAATAAGTGAAAATAGTCCTAAGCTGGAACTGCTTATAGCACTTGTAGCCACCTTTATAATAAAAATACAGTTGATGTATTCAGAGAAAGATGGTATTCGCCAAAATTGTTAGACAAATTCTTTCTCTCCTTCAGCCTTCCATCTACCCCTTTTTGGTAGAAGTAAGTAAGTTTCAATGATACTTTTTAAAAGCCTGTCAGTGACTCCTTTACTGTCATATAAACCTCATTAATGCACTCTACCCATTGTGCCACCTAGCTGCCCCCAAAAGTGAAAGTAAAATTGCATAGGTATGTAAAATTAAATAAATTTACTTATATAAGTAAGAAAAATTACATAGTATGTCACCCAGTCTTGGCCTGAGTCCATCACAGGACATTATGGTAGACAGTAATTAAGATTAATTGATTTTAATGTTTTATACAGATAAAACAGTGTTCACATCAAATACCACCTTCTCTATGGAGTTTTCATTGATCTCTTTCTTCTACCTTTTTATAACATTTGGTTGGACTAATCTGGTACTTTTTTTTTTTTTATTCCTTTGTAGTTTAGTTATTTATATATATGCTGTCTTCCCTAGTAGAGTGTAAGCTTTTGGGGATTAGGGTTATACATGGGTACATAGGTATCTTTGTATATCCTGGAATACCTGACATAGTGTCTTACATATAGTAGCTTTTGATAAATGTTTGTTAAATGAAGAAATGATACCTCTGACTTAGGAAGATTTACTCAGTCAACAGACATTTATTTATTAAACATTTACAGTTACCAGTAACTGTACTAAGTTCTGGGAATACAAAGATAAAAATGAAACAATCCCTGCCTTCAAGGAGCTTAAATTCTAGTGGGAAGCACAACATGTGTGTGTGTGTGTGTGTGTGTGTGTGTGTATATATATATATATATATATATATATATATATATATATATATATATATATATACACACACAAAATTAATACAAGGTTGTTTTGGAAAGGAGTAGGCTAACAGCTGAGGAGATCAGGAAAAGCTTTATGAGGAAAGTAGCAATTGAGTTGTCTTGTGATAAATGAGGGAACTAGGAAGAAAAAGCAAAAAATTTAAGTATCCAGAATTTAGAGAAATAGAAATGGCCTTTTTTAAGCACAGCAAAATGAAAAATCAAAACAAATACCATAATTCTTTCCTTCTTTTTTTTTTTTTTTTGGAGGGGAGAAGGCAAGGCTATTGGGATTAAGTGACTTGCCCAAGGTCACATAGCTAGTAAGTGTGTCAAGTGTCTGAGGTAGGATTTGAATTCATATCCTCCTGATTCCAGGGCTGGTGCTCTATTCACTGTGCCACCTACCTGCCCCTGTAATTATTTCTTGACACAGTGTTTTAGACTTAAAACAGGAGATTGATTGTCCATATTAATTACTGTTATATTTATCTTTACCTTAATTTTAAGGGCATAAATTAAATTTGGCAAGTATTTTTAACCAGTAATATGTTTTTTCCTCAGATAACATTAATTACAGCAGTGTTATGCTAATTGGCATCAGGCTGCAAAATGTCTTTTCATTGGATTTTTTTCCAGATTACATTTTAAGATGTTTTGGGTTCTTTATTTAAATTCATAGATAAATCTAAAACCAAACTGGTGATTATGCTTTTCATATACCATTTAAATTATCGCTGTTTTACTTAATATATTAAAAACTCAGAAGTATTGAGTGGTAGTAAATCATTTTAACCACTTGCTCAGATTTATTATTTTAATTGTTTTGTATTTAGCTCTCCTTTTCTCTATGAATACATAAAAAGAAAACTGTATTAGTTTATTAAATTATTCTTGCTTATGAGGAATTTTTTGTCTTCCTTTATCAACCCTTTTGAAATGATCACATCATATATTAGGTATTGCATGATGTTTACTGACACATTTTAATTAGGAAGAATTGATAACATAAATATAACCATACAGGGTAGCAATAAAATTGTCCATGGCAAATATAGTTTTAGAACTCGTTAAATTAACTCTCCCAGTAATGTTCCCTGAATAAATGAATGAAGCATCATTTATTAATATCTTACTATGTGCCAGGCACTGAGCTGGATTGCTACCCATAAAAGCGTTCTTATTTTGTGATTCTGTACAGTAATACTAAGTGGCTTTCATTATGGAAAAATTTTTTGGCTCACATTCTTCTGAATGCAGAAGTATTCTTCCCTAACCAATGTTCTTAAACAAAATAAAAAAATCTAAAGAAAACCGTGAAGTGACACATTGGAATCAAAATTACACATGGAGATAATAATTATAATAATAATAGTTAACATTTATATAGCATTTACTATATATCCCAAGCACAGTGCTTTATAATTATTATTTCATTTGATCCTCACAACAACCTGGGGAGGTAAGTGCTATCATCCCCATTTTATATATGAAGAAACTGAGGTAAACAGAGGTTAAGTGACTTGCCCAGTGTCACACAAGTTAGTAAGGGTCTGAGGCTGGATTCAAACTTAAATCTTTCATGTTCATAGCCCAGTAAGCACTCAGTACACTTTGCCACTTAGCTGTGAAAGTGAAGTTACATACAGGATCCGTCTCACCATATTCATTTGTATGTCACTCAGTCTCAGCAAGCCACTTGCTTCATATTTAGTTTTAATCCTCCAATGTGCTTTATTCATGTAGGAGTATTTTGTGATATTTTAAATTAATAAGCTTGTAATCTTTTTTCATTAATTATCTCAAACCTCTACTTCAATTAATTACTTTTTAGTAATAAATACTTATTTTCCAATTACTGAATATATACATTCAAATATACATACTTACCATTTATTAACAAATGGGACTGATAATAAAGACACAAACATGCACACTATTTACAAGTTCTGACAGTGACCAGTCTCTTAACTCAAGTCATCAAACCCTGCAATTAATTCCTGTTCACTTGTGGAAAATCGATTTCATTGTGGAAACTCAGCATTTCTGTTCACTTCAGCTATTGATTAAAGTCTTCTAAGAATATAATATTGATCCTAAAGATTAATCTTTTTTCCCCTTTGTCTTCTCTTCAGTAATCATAGGAAATAGTTTTTCCAGAATACTGTGCTCACCAGTTCCTTACGTATTCATTGAATTCTTATAACTTTAATTAAAATGGTTCAAAGAAGGAAGAAGTACCTTCTTGTCACAAATTTTTTGTAGATCCTCATGGATCACAGATAAAACATTCACTCTTTATCTGACATCACAGTGAGAAATACTTGACATTAAGGCATTTTTCAATGTTTACTTCAAAGTTGCTTTTCTTAGAAAGTTCCATTTGATTTCTATACTCTACAGCTACAGTCCCTGTATCCTTTGTGAGATAGTTATTTGAAACATGGGTTTCACTAGTTTCTAAGAAAGGACCAAATGTTACTATGCTGTTTTATGGCTAAACTCTGGGTAGAGGTGGTCTGCAAGTGATGTCTCCACTTCCTTTTCTTCTCACTCTCATAAACTCTGTAGTGTGATTTTACCATTTAGCGACAATTTTTCTCTCCATTGTTACCAGTAGTCTCTGAATTGCCAGATCTACTGGCCTTTTCTCCTTCCTCATCCTTAATCTCTCTATAGACTTTCACACTGTCAATTATCCTTTTCTCCTTGATATTATCTTCTCCCTGTTTTCATGACACTACTTTCTCCTGGCTCTCTTCCAACCTTACCGACTATTCCTTCTTGGTCTCTTTTGCTGGGTCTTCATTCAGGTCATGCCCATTAGCTTTTTCCTGGACCCTCTTTTCTTTTTTCCTCAATTCTTTTTGACTTGGTGATCTGATCAGTTTCCGTGGATTCAACTATTATCTCTTTGTGGATGATTTTCTGTTTTGTTTAACCTTACTCTCTCTTCTGACTTCCAGTTTTGTATCTCCAGTTGCCTGTTAGATATTTCAAACTGGATGTCTCAAATATCTTAAACTCAACATGTCTAAAACTGAACTTATCTTTTCCCCTAACCTCTTCTTTTCTCCCTGAATTCCTTATTTCTGTGCAAGGGTAACACCGTCTTCCCAGTTACACAGGCTGGCAAGGATTATTGTCATCTTTGACTCCACTCACACCTCTCTCCAATCCCCCTTCACCCCAATCCACTTGTTTTTGGTCCTTTTGCCTCTGCATTTGTAACATATCTTGTAACATCTAATTCTTCTCTCCTCAAACTCTGCCAGTACCCTGATGCAGACTCTCATCACCTCAAGCCTATTGTAGTAGCCTGCTGGTTGATTGCCAAATTCCCGTCCCTCCTCCCCCACAGTCCAATTAATCATCCTAAAGTTCAAGTCTAACATCTGCTTATGCTTCACCCCTCCCCCCCATTGAGTCAACAACAGGGGCCTCTCCTATTGCTCAAATATGTAATCCTGTTTAGAGCCCTCCTTAGACTGTTTCCTTCCTACTTTTCTAGTCTCCTTATACTTTAGAAGGCAGTGTAAGATATACTCTGCAATCCAGTGACACAAGCCTTCTTGCTGTTCTTTGTACCCGATACTCCTGTCTTCCAACTCCATAATTTTCACTGGTTATCTCCTATACCTGGAGCTCTTGCTCCTCATCTTCATCTCTTAGATTCCTTCAAATCTTAGCTAAAATCCCAGCTTCTTCAAGAAACCTTTTCTGACCTCCCATAATGTTGACACCTTCCTGCTGATGATTATTTCCTATTTACCTTGTATATATGTGATTTATACATAGTTGTTTACATGTTGTCTGCCACATTAGATTGTGAGTTTCTTGCCTTTCTTTGTATCTGAATCACCAGAGATTAGCATTCTGCCTGGAACGTAGTAGGTGCAATAAATGCCTACTTACTAACTATGCTGGTACAAATCTGAAGTTTTTTTTTTTAAATTGAACTAGACAGTCTTCTTTAGATTGTTTGGTACATTTCCCATTTTGCAGAAAAACTTGGATAACTAACCGAAATCCTACCTGGCTGTTTGAATTAGCCATTTTTAAACATTTATATATTCTAAGAATGGAAAGTTGGAAAACAAACTAGGAAGATAAGGAGAAACAAAATGCTGATTAATAGAAGTAGAGCGAATGATTAAGTAGAGGAAGTAGCACTATTAGAGTTTCATTCATTCATTCATTCTTACATTTGATTTCTTTGATATAAGGAATTCCTAGTGAGGAACTTTTTTCTACCAGTGAAGGTCAAAACCTGATTTACAGGGTACATTCTTAGTTTCCTTTAAGTAATAGACATTAAGTGATTTATGTAGGCTCACATAGCCAATAATATGTTAGTTTATTGAGCCATGGACTGTTTTATATTTATCTTTGCATCCTCAGGACCTAGCATATGTTAGGTTCGCAATAAATACTTGTCAATTGATTAATTGAGATGAAACTTCAACACAAGTCTTATTAACTCCTAGGTCAACTCTATTCATTGCTCCACAGTGCTTGTGAGTTTTGTGTCATTGACTTAATTAATAAAATTGTTATTGGAAACAGTTTCTCCTTTTGATATAATGGAGTTCATTATGTTAGCTTTGGACTATATTAGTTTCACTTAACATTTTATTTTCTGAGATCTTATTAACTGTTGTGTATGTTTGTATAGCTCATGAGTGACATTGATTTCTGTCACCCCCTCCTCCACAACTTTCTCCAGGCTCTCTCTCTTCCTTGTCTGGAGCTGGTTAATTTCTGTCTCTAGGGTTTTAGGAGTAGCTCTGGTATATGTATGTGTGTGGGGGAGGGTAGAGGATAGGTTACATTTCTACAACTTACTACTAGAGTCCTTGAGCCCCCATTGTTGTGCTTCCCCAAACAAATCAGTCATAACTAATAAAAAAGAAATTAATAACATTATCATTATACTATACCCAACTTTTAACTGATACATTTGAGAACAGAAAAGAAGTGCTTACATGTCTACAGAAAATCTGAAATACTCAATGTGACAAAAAACAAAATAGCCAAAGTAGAAGTAGGCCAGTCTCAGAAAGAGAAATCAGGCAGACTTCCCAGTAAAAAGGCACTGGGATCCTATGCATTTATCAATCAATTAAAAGGTATTAATGAAGTGCCTGCTATGTTACAGACTCTGTGTGAGGTGCACAAAAGTCAAAGTATCAATTTAGAGATAGAAGGAACCTTGGAAAACATTTAGTCCAACAATTTCATTTTATTGAGACTTAAATTTTATTTAGAGTGGTTAAGTGATTTGTCAAATGTAACACAGTTATTGAGTGTCAGAGGTAGGATTTATAGCAGGGCCTGATGATTACATATCCATTGTTTTTCAGTTGTATCTCACACTGTCTCCTGAGAAATGGTCATTTTAGCCAAATGAGGCAACTATTTTCAGATTTTTTTAAAAAATGGTTTAAATTGATATCTTTGCTTTCTTAAATTGTCATAGTTATCCTAAATGTTCCTTCCCTTCCTCCTTCTAGAGAGATATCTCATATTACACAGTAATTTTTAGAGAGGAAAAAACATCACAACTGATACATTGAAAAATTCTGAACACATGTACAAGGTGTATCAACTGTGAACTTCCCACCACTATGAAAGGATGGGTTGAGGATATCCTCTCATATCTCTTCATTTGAGGCCTGATTTATCTTTATAATTTTGTTACATTTACTTTGGGGGAGGAGTGTAGTTCTTTTCATTTACGTTGTTGTAGACACTGTTTATATTGTTTTCTTATCTCTCTGTACTTTATTTTGCATCAGTTCCTATAGGTTTCCATGCTTCTCTGTATTCATCATACATATAATCTCTTACAGCACAGTGATATTCCATTACATTAATCATGTTCCACAGTTTGTTTACTCATTCCTCAATTGATAGGTATCTACTTTGTTTCCAAATGTTAATTATCTCAAAAAGTAGTGCTATAAATATTTTGGAATATATGGGGATTTTCTTCTGATTAATACCTTCTTTGGGGTATAAACCTAGTAATGGAATCTCTGGTTCAAATGATTTTGACATTTTAGTCACTTTGTTTCCATAATTCTAACTTGTTTTCCAAAGTGGTTGTGCCATTTCATAGCTCCACCAGTATATCAGTGTGCTTGTCCTTCTACAACTTCTTCATCATTGGGCATTGTCATTTTTTGGTCATTTTTGCTAGTTTGCAGGGTGTAAAACTTTAGGGTTCTTTTGATTTTCATTTCTCTTATTAATAGTGATTTGGTGCATTCTTTCATGTGGTTGTGAATACTATCAATTCCTTTAAGAACTGTTTGTTCATATCCTTTGATTACTTATCTGTTAGGGAATAGCTATTAGTCTTATATTTATTCATTGCCGATAGAACTTGGATACCTCACCTTTATTAAAGAAATTGGACGCAAAGATTTTTTTCCTCATTTTACAACTTCTCTTCTTATCCTAGATGTATTAATGTTGTCTGTGCAGTAGCTTTTCAGTTTCAAGTAATCAGAATTATTTATTTTATCTTCTTAAATTTTCTCTATTTCTTGTTTGGTTAAGAATGCATTTCTTAACCATAGTTATGAGAGGTAAATGATCTGTGTCTCCTAAAATTTTTTTGTAGTGGGATAATTAATGTTAAGGTGGAGTATCCATTTAAAATGTATTGTAGAATATAGTGTAATATGTTATCTAAGCCTAGTTTCAGCCAGACTGCTTTCCAGTTTTCCTAGCATTTTTTTTTAATCAAATAATGAATTGTTTTCCTCTGGGTAATTGTGAAGAATAGGAAGGTAGCCTGGGCTTGAAGAAGTACAAATGTTTTGTTAATTATCAAAAATGAGAAAACAATAGAATTTGTAAGCTTTAAGCTTGTGATCTTGTCTCTGATTCCTGACAGAATTGTAAGATTTCTTTCCATCTCTTCTTTCTTCCACAATTTTTTTAAAAATAATTTTTTAGTTTTTCAGTTTATAGAAATTCCATTAAAAATAACTACAGAATGTGTAAAATCCTTGGTACAATACCTACAAGATACACATAAGAACTGTATGAATATAGCTACAAAACACTCTTTACTGAGATACAGAACAAAATAGAGAAATATTAATTGCTCATAGGTAGACTAATCCAATAGAGTATGTTTTTAAAAGGATAGGTAGTGAACATTTATAAGAAGAATCAATAATCACAAAAAGCTAGCATAACTTCATCAGGAGCAAGTCATGCTAGACTACCTTATTTCCTTTGTTGATCAAGTGTAGATATAGTGCTCCAAGATTTTTAGCAACATGTTTGATTAAAGTCTCCATTGTTATTCTTGTGGAGAAGTTGGACAGATGTGTGCTAGATAGTATGATTAGCTGAATTTTGAACTGGTAAGACAACTGGACCCCAAAAGTAATGATTGAAGATTTGATATTAGCTTGGAATGTATCCTTTGGAGTGTCCCAATGAATCTGTGCTTGGCCTTGTAGTTTTTTTGTTTGTTTGTTTGTTTTTTTAGCATTTTTACACGACTTGAATAGTCATAGAAGGCAAGCTTATTAGATTTGAAGATAAAACATTTCTGGGAGGGATCATGACCACAATGAAAGACAGTCAAGATCCTAATGTATCGTGAAAGGCTAGACCCTGGGCTAAATTTAATAAAATGAAATTTAATATGGATTATTAAGTCATAAAGTCATAAAATTTAATTCAGAAGTCAGCCTCACAAGTACAAGATTGGTAGAGGCCTGGGTAGACAGCAGTCTAAGGCCAAAAAAAAAAAAAAGCAAGCCCTAGGAGTTTTCATAAACTTTATACCCATTAGTGTGATAGGTCAGATAAAAAAGTTCATAAGATCTTTAAGTGTCTTAAGAGAAGCATAGCTTCTAAGAATAATGAAGTGATAGTCTTATATTCTGTTTTAATCAGATCTCTTTTGCAGTATTGTGTTACATTTCAGTTAACCAAATTTTATGATGAACATTGATAAGCCCAGAAGCATCCAAAGGAGAGTAGCCAATGAGGAAGAATCTTGAGTTCATGCCATATGAGGATTAGTTGAAGGAAATGGGGGTGTTTAATCTGGAGAAGAGAGGATTGTGGGTAGGAACTGGGCAGAGACTCGATAGGTGCCTTGAAAGGGCTTTCATTTGATCATGAAAGAGGAATTAGAATTGGTTGGCCTTAGAGACCAGAAGTAGGAGCAATGGGTTGAACCTGTAAAAAGGCAAATTTAGGCTTGAAGTTAACTGACTGCGTTGCTAGATACTGGGTTCCTACTTTTTGAAGGTTCTTTAATCAAAGACTGGATAACCACTTATTGAGTATGATCAACTTTTAATATGAAAGATTCTTTTTCATGAATGATTTTCATTAAATGTTGTTGCAGTTCCTTTCATCTAAAAAATTCTAGGAATCCACAATGTCTAGAGCTGTCTTCTGTCTAGTTATATATAACCTCTTTAAGTATATTTTTAAAAAATAATTTGCTAGACATAGAGTCTACCTTGAGGTAAAAGAGTTTGCATGATGACCTAAAATTCAACAGATTTTGGCATAGCAGATCCATGAGAGAAAGAATTACTGAAATAAAACTCTATTATAGATCAATTGCCTGTGGTCATAGAATTAGTTTGAAGCAGAACCAGAACTAAAACCCAGGTGTTTTAATTGCCAGTAGAGGGTTCTTCCATGAAAGCTATGCTCTGGAAGCTTTGGGACGATTACTTGGGGAGGAACATTTGAAATGATAAGTAGTTGGCCCATACATCCCACAGGATTCTTTGTGAGGGACAAAATTGGATTTACTACATGTATTCCATTAGCTCCTACAATTGATGGAACAGTAACAACTAGGTCAAAAGTCAATGATTGCTGTATTTCAATTTAATTGATGTCCTTCATAATCCTTTTTATTTTATTTTATGCATTTAAAAACATTCTGAGAAGGAGTTCCATAGGCTTTACCAAACTGCCTTGGAGTTCATGAGATACATAAATAAAAGTTGAAGAATGCCTGATTTAGGGCACAAACCAGACTGAAATTCTGACCATGTTTTATAGTCTACTCTGTCTTGAATGAATGTTGAGAGTATCGTTTTTACCAACCAAAATAAAAACAACTTCATATCTGCAGGATTTGATTCTTCAGATTTTATCTCAGAAAGCTTAACGGCTGTTAATATTTTGTTTTAAGTTCTAAATTTAATTGATTCATTTCAGTAGCATGCTGATGTTACTTAAATAGCTGTGCTTAGGCATTGAACCTTTTGTGGGGAAAAAATAGCTTGTGAAGGTATAGAATGATTATAAATTCCAGAGTAAGACAAATGTTCTTTAGAGAGGAAAGGAAGTCTTCTTTCCATTGCTCATAACTGAGCACATAATGCTCAGGTTAAAATATGAAAGAAATTTTACACTGATAATGTGACAGAAATTTGAAGGCCTTTATTTAGGGCTTTTTCTGGTTGCCAGTGTCCCTTGAAGCTTTTCCTTAAGTTTTTATAGTGGTGGGACATATTTTTGGCATATTTTTATTCTTTATATAGTTGTGTTCACCAAGACGCCTTTAAAATCTGCCATAGTTCAGCAGTTATGCCAAAAATCATTTGCTCTATCAAGAAGGTGCTTTATCTACTCCATAGTTCTTCCTCCCACTTCTCCTACATTCCCCAAATTAATATTATGCTTTTGCTCATAGGGTTTCACATTATCTTGAATTGTGTAATATTAGTATATTTGACCTCTGATTGTACAGAAATAGTAAATTTTTGTTTGGTTATTTTATAGGTTGTACTGGTAAGGTGGAATGAACCATTCCAGAAACTGGCCACATGTGATTCAGATGGAGGAATATTTGTATGGATTCAGTATGAAGGCAGGTGGTCTGTAGAACTGGTTAATGACCGAGGGGCGCAGGTGAGTAAGAAAGTCTCACTGATAAAAGAGTGTTGAACAAAGCCAGCTGAAATATTCTTGAGCACATTTATTAACATTTTGCTTTTCATTTCTCATTATGTTTACATCTAGAGAAGGTAGAAAATCAACTTTCAGCTTTATTGCTGTCAGGAGAAATCTTCAAGTTTTCATGTTAAAACTGAAATCATTCTTACTTGAGTTGTGATTACTTGTGAAATTCAGGTTTTCTCAATGCTCTTTTAGCACACTACTTTTTGGGCCCTTTTTAAGGGATATTTTCCTTTTGTGGCATCTTTTATATTTATGATGTGAGCTCTCTATGCTCTTTTCCCATATAGCTGGTTCATTGACCAAAAATTTATAACACTCTCTTCCATAAATTTGGATACTTGTTGTCTTTTATCAATGACCATATAGTTAATACTGTCATAACTTGACATATGCATTCCTAAAAATCACCACTCTCTATACAACTACACAATAAAAACCATAAGACTTATGGGGAAAATCGAGTTGGGGCACAGCACTAAAAAACTGCGTTAGTGACACATTAAAAAAAGATAGGAAAGAACCTAATAAAAGTGAAAGAAGTTTTATACATGTTCAGTGGTTAAGAAGCATAGAGATACTATAATAAATAGTGGGGAAATTAGCTGAAAAACCACCCTCTCTACAGTAGCTAATTGCAGAAATTGTCTGTGACACAAGGGAAACAATACACTTTACTCATTATCACCCAATGACATTCCTTCCTTCATACCTTCAGTGCTTGTACAAGGTCTGAATATCTCTTGTGCCAGGTGTGGATTTTTTTCTGGATGATTATAACTCATCTGGGACCTGGATGTCTGCACTAGCAGCTGTTATAGGTGCTATTTGGAACTTTTACCCCTTCTAATCTTAGCCACACCCTCTGCCCCAGGTTCTTTTGTGGTTACAAGTCTTGGGGAGTGTGTTAAGATTCAAAAGACTGGAAAGGGCCAGGTTGTGAAGATCTTTAAATACCTTTGATCTTTTACTATAGGATTTTAAACAAAACTGAAGAATCATTAAAGAAAACCTTTTGTAATGACATTTTAATAACTCTTCAAAAAGCATTAATTGAGCATCCCTGTTACTGATTTCATAGCTTTTCACCAGAATTTGTTGTTTTAGGCGTTTTTTATTTTTACAGAAGTATTTTCCATTGATATGCAGATTTTCAACCTGTTTTTAAAAATGTGTGTCTTAAGGTCAGTGATTTCACATGGAGTCATGATGGAACTCAAGCTCTTATCTCATATCGAGATGGATTTGTGTTGGTTGGTTCTGTCAGTGGACAAAGACATTGGTCATCAGAGATTAATTTGGAAAGTCAGATCACATGTGGCATTTGGACTCCAGATGACCAACAGGTAAAGTTTTCTCTAAAAATGTGTGTGTATAAAATTTTAAATATACATAAAAGATCATTTGTGAAATATAAAAACTTGTTTGCCCAGTTTAGTGGACTCAACAATAAATAGAAAAATTTCATAACCAAAGGGCTAAGTAATTTTACAAAAAGTGAACAAAAGGCTAATGTAATCACCCCGGATTTGAAGATTACTTCATGATTTATTGGATAATATTGATCAGGTGATTTGTTAACAGTTCAATTTTAATATTTTCAAAAGTATTTATAGATTAAATTGAGAGAATAAAAAATAGCTAAAAAAAGTGAAATAGATATACTAGAATTTCTTTAGTTATCTGTTTTTGACATAGATGGCAGAAGAGTATATTACTGCATTTGGAACTTAAGTACTTCTGTACCTAGTAAGTTAAAGAAATAATTTGAAATGATGCTTAATAAAATGAAGTCATGGATATCAGACAGAATCGGATAGAATTGAGTAAACAAAATAAATGTGTGCTAGAGGTGACACAGTTTTGAAAGTATTAAGAAATCAGTTTATCAGAAATGGCATGATGTTAAATGACTAGAAAAAATAACTATTAATTGCACAAAAAGGTGATTGAGGGGACATCAATAATTACCATTTCATACTTGCTTTCTAATCTTTATAAAATTTTTAGGCAAACAACATATTGAGGATATTTGATGTTTGATTTTTAAAAATGAAAATAGAAAAGACAGATTTTCATTTTCTTACAACAAATCAAATCTTTATACTCAGGTAGATTACTCAGTGCTCATTTGGATCTGTATAGGTTGTTCTCCACAGTGATGCAGATCTCATCTCATCTATTGCTGTATATCATGTGTGACTCTTGTTGATGTCTCTGGTTGATAATTTAATTACAGAGAACCAGCCTAAACCTGGGTGTACCTCTTCCTTGTGTAACCTTTCCTTGCCTTCTTTGTCTGGCATCAGAAGGAGCCATCACACTCTCTTTTTATCTAACCCTTGGCCTATCTTTTTTAGCAGATATTTCCTTAATGAGCTTTTTTCCCTTCCCTTTTTTTTTTTCCACCCCTCTTCTTCTTTGACTTTACTCATGGGTTATATGTTGTAGCCTGAGAACCCCCACCATGCACCCTTTCCATTGTCCTTTATATATTTATTTTCAGTTATTTAAGCACTTTGAAAAATGTCTTCTAGTCACAGAGGAGTACTTATAACTATTCGTGTTAGAATGATAGCTTTTGTTTCTGGGGAAAACATGAAGTCATTAAGGACATGTTGTTATTTCTTGAATGTGATACAGCTGCTTTTCTCTGACCACATAAGACAAAGTTGCCCAAATTATAATAACATTAATTGGTATGCATAACCTACAGAACTTGTACATGAATATGCGTACATAAGACAAAGGCAACTTTGTCTTATGTGGTCTATTAGGCCAAACTTTTTTGAGTGATTACTGAGACCTTGCAGCATACCCAAGCTAGATGCAACAGACTAGAGCATCTGTAGGACCTTACCATTTAGAGGGACTGTGTCTCTAACTTGGGGTCTCGGCTAAATCTTCTCCATTAAAATGATGGATATTTTTGTTGAGCTTACATCTTCATACGATCTGCTTTGTCTGATATATATGACTAGAGGGAGTCATTGACCATGATATATTTGCTGTTATCTTTCAAGAAATCTTGAAAGATTTAATGTATGGACAGGTGATGCCTTATTTGAAGAGAACATTTGCAGGAGCATTTTCTTTTAATGATTTGAATGTTTTGTTTTTGTTATTGTTGTTATCAACAAACTGTATGTGTAAGGGAATCTCTATATCTTTTCAATGAATTGGTAAAGATGTGGTCCATAATGGGGTAGTAGTGGCTTCATTATCCTTAATGATGTTGAAAGAGGATTTTTTTAAAGAACTAAAGTGGTTTGCTAAGAATTGACATAGCTAACTCCATTTTGTTCTGTATTTGCCCTTTTTTTGCATTTACTACTGGGCATCTGAAAATAAAATGTGTCCTTCAGTATCTCCTTCCTTCTAATCACTTTACAAAATAAAACTTGGAGAACTTTGATAGTTCAAGGAAGTTGTTCTCTTTATTCTGATCAAGCTCTCTCTTAGTGTTGAGGTCAGAGAACCATAAAATGTTGAGGTTTAAGGTTTAGGAGTGCTCGAGACCCCAAAATACCAACACGCCAGGTCTTGCCAAATGAATTCGACTCAAGTCTTCTTTCAGCCAAAGTAAAGCAAAGTTTATTAAAGGTTCACCTTAATGGGTAGACTTTTTTTTTTTTAATATTTTTAAGTTGATTTATTTATTTTTTTTTTGAATGACTTGTTTATTTACTTTTAGTTTACAAGATTCAGTTCCACAATCCCTTGAGTTTCAGATTTTCTCCCCTCCCTTCCCTCCCCCGCCATGGTGGTGTGCAGTCATGTATAGGATCTGCAAATACTTTCACCTTGTACAATAGTTTGGTTATATAGAAGGGTTGCAACCAGTGAGTGATCACTGGGAAAAAAAAAAGCAAAACCAGACATGAAAGAGACGATAGCGTGTTTTGCTTCAGTCTCCATTTAAACTATAGTCTTTCTATATCTTTCTCTGAGTTTAGCTATCTCCTTCCATCCTGAGGCTTGTAGAGTTGTCTTTAGCTGTGCGTTGTTGAGGATAGTCCGGTTTATCAAGGTTGGTCATCATATGTATGATA
>CM053586.1:71259628-71270324 GCA_028646515.1 Pseudochirops corinnae | reverse complement strand
GACCAGTGAGCCAAAGCTGGTCGGGGCTGCAGAGACAGCAGCCTCCAAATAGCTCTGGCAGCTGCGAAAACCTCAGCAATTTCGGACAAAGCTCTTCCCCCTGGAAGCAGAGATCCGCTGTGGCTCAAAAATCAAATTAATTGATTGGCAGCATGAGCAGGCAAAGGAAGCAAAGCAAGCCCAGCAGTCCAACTTTAGATTCCTTTTATGGGGACAAAAAGGATCAAAGCATGGAATGGGAGGAAGACAACATAGTCAGAACTCCTGCACCAAAAGCTTCCAAGAAAAATGTAAGCTGGTTACAGGCCATAGAGGAGCATAAGAAGGATTTTGAAGACCAGATAAGAGAAGTGGAGGAGCAATTGGGAAGAGAAATGAGAATGATGCAGGAAAATCATGAAAAGAGAGTCAGCAACCTGACTGAAGAAAATAACACCTTAAAAAATAGATTAACTCAAATGGCAAAAGAGACGTCCAAAAACCCAATGAGAAGAATGCCTTAAAAAGTCAAGTTTTCCCGATGGAAAAGGAATCTCAAAAGCCTTCTGAAGAGAATAATTCCTTCAGAATTAGAGTGGAGTAAATGGAAGCAAAGGACTTTATGAGAAATCAAGATACTATTAAACAGATCCAAACAAATGAAAAAATAGAAGGCAATGTGAAATACCTCATTGGTGATGTAGTCCAACATTCTAACCAAAGTATGAATCCCTTCTGTGGTTTTCTCCACAAGTGTAACCACCCCTTAAGTGATAAGGAAGTCATTATCAAAAAAGAGAACTTATTCCTTTTTTTAAATTACTGTTATTATTACAGTGTTTTTTCTTACATTTATCTGAAATCAGCTAGTTCAGTTGCCTTCCCAGCACACTCTCTGCAAGAAGTCTTTACTCTGAGATTACCTCCAGTTATCCTGTTTGTATCGTTTTTTTCATAGTTGTTTGCATGTTGTCTCTCCCATTAGATTGTGAGCTCCTTGAGAGGAGAGACTGCTTTTAGGCTTTTTTGGTATCCCCAGTGTTTAGCAAAGTGCCTGGTACACAGTAGAAACTTGATAAATATTTATTTATTGACATAATTTCCTTTAACTTCATCCTTTCCCTCTAGTTCTCTCCTTGGAACAAAGAATAAGTTTAATGAACTTCTTTTATTTGACAGCCCTCCACCATTTTGATAGCTGTCTTGTCCTCTCTGATTTATCTAGGCAAAATTCATTAATCAAGGGAAAGGTTGGAACTAATAATGAAAATTAAGGGATACACAGTAGATAAGAATTTCCTTCTACCCTGCTTAGTTAATATTATACCAATTTTGAAGTTTTTAGGTTTGTTTTGTTTTTATATATGTATTCTACTTCTATTCTAGTATTCTTTAAGGAAGGAAACAGAACTTTATTGACACAAGTTAAACAATTAGCATTTCTTTTTCTTTTCTCAATAAGTAATTTTCTCTTTTATTTCTCCTTTCCATTTACACATGCACATATAGGCAGGCACATACATATAGGCCACAAAGTATAAATGAACACTGAATACCCAAGTCATCTTTGGTGTTGCTGAAATTGTGAAGTTTTCCTTAAGCATAATGGTAGCTAGATAATCCATAGATCATCATACTGAAGTTGTGAGTATACTGATTGCAGACTATTTCAGGAAAATTAAATGCAAAAATATCTTAAATCATCTCTTTCCTAAAATTAATATTCCCTTCATTATATTAATTTTAGGAAAGAAAATTACAAGAAATAATTTCAAAAGTGCATGTTTTACTATTAATTACACCCTTTAAGCATATATTGCTAAGTAATCTATTTTTTAATCCAAATCCATTGATATTTCATTTAACCTTCAGTTGTCCAAAATAGATTTATCTTGATTATTATGATGGCGTCATGGCAAGGGTTCTAACATAGAGCCTTTGCTTGAATGCTGATATTTAGCCAGATGGCTGAATTACATAAACAGAGCTTCACAGCTTCTCATGCAGTTTTTCTGGAATTGGACTCTGTTGTTTTGACAGGGCACCTGCACTCAGCATTTAATGTCCTAGGAGAGGAGGAAGTGAAATGTATATTGTCTTACCCATTTGTGTTGCTGCCAAAGTAAATAAAACAGTCACCTTCATGTCACTACTACATCTTGATATCTCTTTGTCCTTTAGAAGAGTTCTAATCACTGGGGAAATTTTGAAAAAAAAATTTCTAGCCCTGTTACAGAAGAAATGTTGCAGGTAGAAATAATGGCATTTTCATATTATTCAGAATAATAAAATCTTAGATCTGGATGGAATTTGGGAGATGATCTAGTTCAATTTCTTCACTTTACAATTGAACAAATTGAAGCCCAGAAAGATTAAGTGATTTGTCTCATCTCACAGCATGTTACTGGCATGCTCAAGACTAGAGTTCAGTGCTTTTCACTTCCATTGCAGTGTTCCACCCAGGGGAAGTGTCTGTTGAATAGGATTTAACTAACATCACTAAATAGAGTATGCAAATTTCATAGGGCAAAGTTCCTAAGGAGGGAAACCAATACTATTGCTTTTTACATGCAGGAAAATGGAAGAAATATCAATTCCACTTACCCTGTCCCAAAACCCATTCAGTAAATATCTGATATACTTAAGTCTTGCTTTGTAATGCCATAGTGAGGGATTTTTTTTCCTGTTTGTATTTTTTCTTCTTCTGTAAATTATATTTAAATGCATCTTTAAATTCCTATGTATGGTTTTTCAACCCTAAAGTTTTTCAGTAAGTGAAAGCTTGAACTAAGATAACTAAGAAGGCTCTTTTTTAATAATAGTGTTTGAATATATGAAGGACTTTTCAATAGAACAAACAAAACACCAGCTATTCTTGATCTTCATTGAGAGAAGAAGTGGAAATGAACTTACAGTGGAGCCTGAAAGATTTGTAGAAGAATTTTCAAGCATCCAGAGTTGTTAAACATTGAACTTTGTTACTGAAGTATAGGTATAGAGTCACTTTCTTAGAAGAGCTTTTAAAATGGGATACATTCTCATCTTATTAAGTTAGTTTTAAGTTTAATCCTTCTTACAAGTAGAACATGACCTCAAAATATTCCTTCCCACCCAGGTTCAATCATTATAATTTTGATGTTACTTTTATAGGCATTTGGAATCAAATCCTCATACCTATCCAGATTTTGATCAGTCATTAAACATTTATTAAACTCCTTCCAAGCACTATTCTAAGCATTGATGATACAAAGATAAATATGAACAGGTCTTCCTTTCAAGGATTTTATACTATATTAGTGGAGGCAACATGTACATAAATAAGGATATATAAGATGTAAATTGAGCGGAGGACACTAGTCCTTGGATCAGGGAAGACTTCATGTGTAAGGCACTGCTTTAGTAGAATTTTGAAAGGAACAAGGAATTCCTTTTTAAAAATCAAAACATTTATTTTAGTGTCTTGTACAGAAAAGCCTCTATTCATAAAATGATAGTACAGATCACTGAAAAAGACATTTAGCATGTACATTGTTTAAAACAAATACTTTTGAAACAAAGTAAATTATTTTACTGTTCTTGTATATTGTACATGAATATGATTAGGGAGATATTTCAGTGTATAAATGCTATGGTATAGAATTTCAACTTAGGATTCTTATGCTTAAACTCAAACATCTCTGATGATATTTACTGATTTTTATGTAATTTAAAAGTGAATAATAAAGTTTAAGGTAACTCGAAAAATATATCAATCTTCCAAAATATTATGACTGCCAGGCATGGTAGCACATACCTGTGATCCTTGCTACTGGCAAGGCAAAAGCTGGTGGATTGCTTGAGTATGGGAGTTCTCTGCTACAGTAGGACTGTGTCTTGACACCAGTATAGGCAGACACTGCTACCAGGCTACCTATGGAGCGGCAAATTGACCTAGATTGGAAATGAAGTAGTTTCAAATGTCTGTACTGATAACTAGGGGGATTTGGCATCATGAGTGGCCTCTTACTTTCCAGCCTGGACAAGATAGGAGACTCATTTCCACTCATTCCCAACCTCACATACTAGGACTTCCAGAATTATGTGGCCAAAATTTTAATTAATAGTTTGCTGAAGTCACTTTTTTTTAAACTGATACATTTCATCCTTCTAATTTGGAACAATCTGTGGATTACATGAAGTACCTTTTAGGCAACCATTTTTCCATACCTCTGCTTGAAACACTATTCTAAAGCAGTGGAAAAAGTGGGCTTCTTGAATTTAATATGTGCTTTTTTTTGCCTCATTATTTTAAAAAGACAGGTCTTATCACAACTTGTTCTTCTAAGTACTACCTCAGTCTTCCTTTCCCCATTCATCTCTAGGCTTAGGCTGTCTATTCTAAATATATCTACCTCCTTTATTTCATCTTTATTCTTGACCCTTTTAGTAATGTAGCTGCAGTTTGTATCACTCTTTAGAAATTTCCTTGACAAAAGCAACCGTTTCCACATGAACAAATCTCAGTCCAGGCTTGCACATATCCATTTTCTGCAGACTTCAGTGTCTGATACTACTGATTAACCTTTTACTATTCTATACTCTCTCTACTCTTGCATTTTGTGACAATAAAAGATCTTACTATTTTTTGACTGACTGCCATTCTCCCAGCCTACCCTTCCCATCTGCCACTTCTTTAGTTTGAGAGGTTACTAACATTCATCCTTTGCAAGAGTAAATTAAATGGTCACTTTCCCCACATAATGTGTATTAACTCTCTACTTATATTCTTACCTCTAACCTATTTTGGAATACTAGTTTAGAGTGCACTATCTTTAGAACTTCTCTAATTGAATGTCTTTTCACCATTTTAAACTCCAAATGACTAAGAAAAAATTGTTTGCATTCTCATAAAAGCCTGTTTTGTTGTATTGTTCTCATAATTATGGTCTTCAGTGTCTTGATCATAATTATATAAGAAAGAAGGGATTCTAAAAAGCAAAAGTGAGGTGGAGTGTAAATCAGATATGGGTAAGAACTTGTATAGAAATGAGAGATGAGTTATGTGTGAGAAACCAAAGGGAGCCAGTTTGGAAAAGTAGATTAGAGAAATAAAAGAACCCGTATTGGATATGAGAAGCAGTATTGTGCTGCAAGGGGAGTGATGTGGTTACTCCTGTACTTTTAAGAGAATCACTTTGGGAACTCTATGAAGGATGGTTTGGAAAGGGGAGATAATGTTAAAAGGTAGGAGTGATGGGGAGGGAGACTTGAAGCAGGAGATCAATTAGGATTCTTTTGCAGTTGTCCAGGTGAGAGGTAATGAGGGCCCAGCTTTGCTAGGTTCTTGGTCAAATAAGGAGAGAAAAGAGTATTTAAACAAGAGATACTGTGGAGGTAGAAATGGCATGTTTTGTCAACTTATCATATATTTGTAGTTAAGGAGAATTTGAAGAGTCAGAGGTAACAATGAGATTGTGAAACTACGTGAATGTAAGGATAGTAGTGTCCTCAAAAGAAAAAAAACTATTGATGAATTTGAAAGGGAGTTGAATTTAGTGGGAAAGATAATGAGTTCAGTTTTGGATACATTGAGTTCAGAATTCTATAATTCATCCTGTTCAAAATATTTAATAAGCAGCTGGAGAGTTACATTTGAAATTCAGGAGGAAGAATTGATCTGTAATCTAACGTAATCCTTTACAAATTGTTTCATCAACTGGGAGATTTTTTAAATTCCCCTTCTTGACATCTCAGAAAAATTCTGACATTTAGTTGTGTTATAGTTGTTTTTATAAACAGGTATTTGTTGGTGGCTTTGTACTTTACAATGCAAAATAAACCCACCTAATCTTTTTTTTTTAATTGATTTGTTTATTTACTTTTAGTTTACAAGATTCAGTTCCACAATCCCTTGAGTTTCAAATTTTCTGCCTCCCCTTCCCCCCACCTTCCCTTGACAGCATATACCCACCTAATCTTAATGCCAACACCTGGATTTTATATTAAATTACTTCAAATCCCATCAAGAAGTCTTTCTAAAAATAGTTTTAGAACTCAGACATTCAGGGAATCTTAAGAGTTGATTTCAGTGTAATCTAAGAGAAGCGTGAATGCTAGATGCAAAAATGATAACCTAGAAGTAATTTGGAAATGTGCTTTGTTTCAAGATTTCAATAAAGCCAGTAAGGAAATTGCAATTTGTTCACAAGTTAGCAACAATTAAATTAAATAACAATTAAATTCTACTGTAAATTAGAATAAGTATTTGAACATTTGCATTAATATCTATTTTTATAATGAGAATTTCCCACTATAACAGTTTTTCAAATGTTCTTATGAATAAGCATGTATAACCAGATACTGAAATTTTAAGATATTTTGAGGTTTTGTGGTTCCGTTTATCTTCAGTGGTGGTATTTGTGCTAGCTTTTAAAATTGTAGTACCAAAAGGTATCATGGGGTAAAAAATAATGAATTAGAAAAAACTCTGGTTCCTCAAAATTATAATTGAACATTAATAATGGTTTAAAGTAAATTTGAAGATACAAAGGAAGTCATTCAACTCATATTGACTGAACATATATAGCTGCTAAGTAATATATTAGGCAATTTTTATCCATATTGAAGAATAAACAGTTCTAGATTAGATTCTAGTTCTAGTTTAGATTCCTCAGGAATCTAAAAGGGGAGATGGCATAGAAAGTGCTTAATCAAAACAAATTTACAAAACCAGTAGTTGCAAAAGTTGGTAAGAAGTAAGGATTTTACAGAAGGTTTGAGAGTTGCTTAAGTTAATGAGGAAGGATTCCTCATAGAGAATGGTCACAAATTTTGATTTATAGACAAGGTGGTGTAAAATGAAAGGAAACAAATTATTATTATGTATGTAGAAAATGTTGGGCAAGTGTCTAGAGGAGTTGAAAATGAATATTGGTGAGAAGAGAAGAGTAGTAATGCTAATGAACACCAAAAAAAGATAAAATGGAGTTGAACTGAAAGTGGAGAACACAAGCTTAGGAGAATGAGAGCAAAGTTAGGGAAAGAAGGAGTTGATTGGTGAGTATTACTTGAGCAGAATCATAGAATGTTAGAGTTGGAAGGGACCTCAGAGTCCATCTTGTGCATGCACTATATGCCTAAACAAGGATCCTCTACAGTATCTGTATAGTCAACCAACCCTTTTTCAAAGATCTCCAGTGACCAGGAATAACTGTCTCTGTGTGTAATCCATTCTATTTTTGGATGGCTCTAATTGTTACGAAGTGTTTTCTAACATCAAATTCAAGATACCATATTTGCCACTTTTAATCATTGTTCCTAGTTCTTCCCTTGGCATCCAGGCGGGGCAAGCCCAGTTTCTCTTCTGTTTGGCAATCTTTCAAATACTTGAACATAGCTTTTTTGTTTTCTTTAGCTCTTTTGTTCTTCAGACTGACCATCCACTTTGCCTTCTACTATGTAATCAGCACTCTCAGGGTACTTTCTATATTTAACAGAGGAGTAAGACGTAGTCACTGCCCCAAACGACACACTAAACTCCAGCTGGAGAGGCAGGACTAACATACATGAAACAGTTAACAAGAAATAGAATATGGTGTCTAACTGAGTGCTTTAAGAGTGGAATACAGGCTGAACTGATGTGTAGTCTTGGCAGTAGACTGTTTCTACTTTGCCAGTCAGTCAGTCAACATTTATTAAGTGCCTACCATGTGCCAGGTACTGTGCCAAATGTGGAGGATACAAAAAGAAGAAAAAGATAGTCTCTGCCTATAAGGAGATCACTGTCCAATGGGGAGAGAACAAGTAAACAAATATGTACAAACAAATCATGTACAGGATAAATGAGAAGTAATTAAGAGAAGGAAGGTATTAATTAGAGTTAAGAGGGGTTGCAGAAGCCTTCCCCTAGAAGACAGGATTAGAATAGGTAACATTTTATTGTTAGTATTCTCAGTCAGTCAGTAAACATTTGTTAATCAAACACATATGTGCAAACAAGCTATTTACGGGATAAATAGTAAATAATTTAGAGAAATAAAGTACTCTAGAGTTAAGAGGAATTGGGAAAGACTTCCTGCTTTCCTTGTTGAAAAATAGCCTGGCTAAGTTTGGGGTGGCTCACAATTAGGCTGGCTGCTTGGTGATGATTTATTCCTAAATGTACCAATTCCTAAAAAAAGAAAATTGCAAATGACCTCAGTCTTATGTGACAGTCCTTTTCCCCACATACATACAGTTACACACTTCTGTAATGGCAAAATAAGAGTAGTGGGGTGTAGTGCCAATGCAATATTTACAGTGCCCATGATCACGATAAAGACTGTGAGTATAAGTATTGCATGACGTTAGATTGCAAAATATACCAGATTTTCCAGGTACAGAACAGAACTGAAACATTTATTTAGACACCAGAAAACCGAATCCCGAAACCAGTAAGCTGATTCCATCCTAGAACCAAAGATAGTAAGAAGCCATAATAGTGCTGAGAGCCACATCATCCTTCAGCCTTCCCACAAACCAATACACCATCCTACAAACCAATATGCCTTCCCATAAACCAATATGAGATCAATATTTACTCACAAACCTCTCTGTTTCCTTAATGAGTGTCCTCTCTCTCCCCCAATGTCTGGCTAGTTCTGAACCAGCTTCCTGTGCGCTCTGCTTCCCTTTAGCAAAGCTCCTCCCACCACAGGCTCCGTGTGTTCACATCCAGCCTATTAGGAGGCAGAGTTTATTTTCAAAGCAGGAGAGGTCTTCAAACTCCCCCCTAGGTCTATTAAGGGTCAAGGAAGATATTCAGATTCCTATTACATGGGGACACTAATTTATTGGCATTAATTATGACAAACAAAAGTTTAACCACTGTTAAAACAGTTGTCATAAGTGGTAGACCAGAAGAGTCTAAAACAATTGCCTTAGTTTACAGATACTTGACTTACTTGCCAAGCAAGGAAAGATGGCAACTATAGGCAACATTAGAATATAAACTTGTTTGGGAAATCTTATGCAAAAGGATACTGGAAGGTTTTGATAATGAGCAAATAGTTTAAGGAAGATTTGGTGGAAGATCCAACTAAGTAGTCATTTCAAGGGTATTTTAGGATGAAACAACTAAAAAGAGGATAGAAGGAGAAGGAAGAGAAATGAGCTGCAAAATTTTATAATAATTTTTAAAATATCCTCAAAAATAGTAGAGCCACCACATTTAGACTCAGAAACCATAGTCCCTGGATATGTTTATGGTGAAAATGGCACTGACATTGGAAAAAGTAGATAGGAAAATCAGATGGTCTTCTACTATGTCCGTATAGAGGAGCTCATGCATGAGGGACATATTTTGAGGGTGTTGAGGAGTCTGAAAGGAGGGTAACATATCAGAAGTGATGGGAAAGAAGTCTTATACCTATAGTTCTACTTCCTCATCTTTATGAATTTTTTAAAAGAATAATTTACATATGCACCAAGGGCAAACTTTTTGTGAGAGGATTTGAAGGTGACAGGATAGGCTTTCATAACCAGTATTCTGTAAAAGACTGCATCTTTATCACCATACATTTCATTGCAGGATATAGAAAATGCAAATTCCACTGTAATTTGCTGTGGAAAATTCTTTGAAAATCTGATTTGGGGGGGCAGAGCCAAGATGGCGGCATAGGAGCAGCAACTTATCGCAGCTCTCACATAGCTACCCCAAAATACCCATAAAATATGACTCTAAACTAATTCTAGAACTCCAAAATACACACAAATATACTTTCCACTAAAGTCAGCTCGGCTACAAGGAACCATGTCAGCACTGCGAACCAAAACCAGCCTGGCCCTCTGTGCCCCAGGGGCGGCTGGACAAGAGGAGCCGAGCCCCGGCTGGAGCTTCGGGTGAGCAGATTGGCAGCAGCTGTGGAAGTATCCAGAACTATGTTAGTGGGACTTGTGAGGTCGTGAGAGGAAAGCGGTCCAGCCAAAATGCCTCTATAGCTGAGAAGCAGAAAGTGGAGGTTCTGCACCCGCCTCCGCATTGCTGCTTCAGAGCTCCTGGCCTGCAGACTGCAGGGAGACCAAGCGATTGTTCAGAGGCCAAGTGCTCTCGTGTTGAGCAGCCTGGATCCAGATCACGGTCTTGGGCTTTGGTCTTGTGGTCCTTTTTCCTTCAGTGAGTTGGAAGTGGGGGAAGGACCCAGCAACTTCCTGAGAGCTCCGGCAGCTGGGAGGACCCCAGCAATTTGGGACAGAGCTTTCCTCTCTGGAAGCAGAGCTCCATAGAGATTAAAAAAAAAAATCATGGACTGATCAACCATGAATAAGAATAAGCAGAAGAAGCAAAGTAAGAACAGCAACCAAACCCTACATTCCTTCTTTGGGGAAAAGAAGGACCAAGGCAGAGAGAGGGAGGAGGACAACACAGCCAGAGCTCCCCCACCAGGGGCTTCCAATAAACATGAAGATTGCCTTAAAGCTAGAGATCAGCTGAAGAAGGATTTTGAAAACCAAATGAGAAAAGTGAAAGAAAAATTGGGAAGAGAAATAAGAATGTTGCAAGAAAATCATGAAAAGAGAGTCAGCAATCTGACTGAAGAAATTAACACCCTAAAAAATAGGTTAACTCAAATGACAAAAGAGGCCCAAAAAGCCAATGAGGAGAAGAATGCCTTAAAAAGTTGACTTTGCCAGATGGAGAAAGAATCTCAAAAGAACTCTGAAGAGAATAATTCCATCAAAATTATATGGAGCAAATGGA
>CM053586.1:71216410-71259128 GCA_028646515.1 Pseudochirops corinnae | reverse complement strand
ATTTCACATGTTCAGCCTGTATTTGATTGCCTGGCCTTCTAGTGAGGGTTGGTGACGAGGGAGGAAGAGAAAGAATCTAGAATCTAAAGTTATATAATCAAATGTTAAAAATATATATGTATATTTATATATACAATTATTATTATTATTATTATTATTAATAACTACATCCAACTGGAACTTGAGATACACAGGCACTGTCGTTGGGAGATCCATCCTGCCCTACCAAACAGTCAGAGGGCTGAGGGGGGGAAGACATAGGAGAGAATAGATTGGGGGAGGAGGGATACACAGTAATGGCTGTTTTGGGGCGGTGGATAGGGGAAAGATGGGGAGAAAATTTGTTACTCAAAATTTCATGGAAATGAATGATGTAAACTAAAATAAAATAAAATAATTTAATTGGAAAAAAAAAGAAAATCTGATTTGGTAGAGCAAAATACCACTTTGAACAAAATACCACTTTAAATGATCTTCTCCTCGGGGCTGCTAGGTGGTGCAGTGAACAGAGCACTGGCCCTGGAGTCAGGAGGACCTGAGTTCAAATTCAGCCTCAGACACTTAACAGAAAAACTAGCCATGTGACTTTGGGCAAGTCACTTAACCCCAACTGGCCCCCCCCCCAAAGCAAAAAAAAAAAAAAAGATCTTCTCCAACATGTATCTCCTAATATCTTAGATTTATATAATATTCCTTGAAAGATATAACATCTGAGAACTTTGATGTTGCTCTGATCATTAATCTCAAGTGAAACTTAAAACAGAGACATAGATGTTCCCCATAAGTGTTAGCTACTCGCATGGAAGAGGAGAGAGTCTCTATAGATGAGGGGATTGTCCAAGGGCTTTTGTTTGCAGATGATATTATAATGATTACATAAAGTCTCAGGAAAATTGCAGAGCCTTCTCATAATTATGAATAATCCCTCTGAAGAGTGTGAATTGATTGTCTTCAAAGGAAACAACAAATGATGAATACCTATTACTTAGATTTTAATACATAGTTGGGTGAATAACCTGAGAAGTTCATCCATCTATCTATCTGTCTCTATGTTCATACATACATCCAACTACATATGCATGTTTGTGTGGCATAGACTTGATTTGGTCCAGAGTTGGACTGGGATGCTAAACTGTCTGTGTGCCCCATTAACATCCATGTGATATTAAGAAAATGTAAGCCCTCCAGCATGCTGAGTGGGACCCCTTGTGGCAAAGCTGTTTGAAAATGTGAACACTGCATGGGGTTGAACTTCGTGTCATTGAAAGAGTTACGCAGATAAATGAGATCACACATTCATTTGATTATTAGTGTTATAAAGGTGAGGGAAGTTTGGCATAGTTGTGCACATTTCATCCAGAATCAGATTTTGAAGAATGGGCAGGAGTTGGATAAATGGAAAAGTGAGGGAAAGAGTATACGTAAAAACTTGGGTGTATGAATGAAAATCATATTCGCAGGACAGTGAGATCAACCCTATTATAGCAAAGATGTTGGACAACAATGGAAAATAAGGTTAAAAAGGAAAACCTGGGACAAGATAAGGAAAAGCCTTGAGATCCAGGCAAGTGAGATTGAATGATATAGAAATTAAGGAGCCATTGAAGGTATTTATTTAAAAGAAGGGCAGGACAAAAATCAGACAGCTAGGTGGCTCAGTGGATACAATGAGTGCTGGGCCTGGCATCAGGAAGACCTGAATTCAAATCCAGCCTCAGACACTTAGTGGCTTTCTGACCCTGGTGAAGTCACTTAACCTCTGTTTGCCTTAATCCACCGGAGAAGGAAATGGCAAAGCACTCCAGTGTTTTTGCCAAGAAAACCCTGTAGATGGTACTATCATGCTTTGGTCCATGGACTCAGAAAGACTCAGACACAACCAAATGACTTAACAACAAAAACAAGGACAGAAATTGTAAATTAGGGAAATTAGTCCAGTAGTGATATGTAGGAAAGTATACAAACGAAATTTTGAAGGAAAGATTCACAGAACTTTGTGACCAAGGTAGATAAGTAGGTATAAAGGAAAGCAGTGAGTCAAGATTTTGAGATTTGCTAACTAGGAAAGTGAAGAAAGAAAATTTTAGTTTTGTTGCCTCTTTCCATTCCTTGCAACCTCCTACTGCTTACTCGTTATGATGACTCACTCTAGTACAACTCATTTACTTCATCTATAACATAGAAATAAAACCTTATCTGCTTAAAGACTAGATTTTACAAGCTTGTTTTTTCATGTCCTTTCTAAAATCTCTTCCTTGTAATTGTGGCAACATTTGAGAAATGAAACACTGAATCATTAAATCAAGTGACAGAATGGAACTGGAAATACAGATTTGAGAGTCATCAGTAAAGAGGCTGATAAAATAGATATGCCAGTTAGGAGAAAAATCAGGAAGCCAATTACTGACTGAATCTTGAGGTGTGTCTGAAATTAGAGGGTGAGAGGAAGAAGGCAATGCAGGAAGGAAATCAGAAGAGCAGAGAGAAGAAGACTTCTGCAGATTCAAAGGAAACTTAATTATTGACATATTTTAGAATAAGTTATTAAGGGTATAACTAGAAGAAAATCATTGAAAAGATAAAATTTTTCTGTAATTAAGGATTTTATGTGGCAAGTTTTTCTAAAAAGGTCTTTTCCATTAGATATAGGCTATCAAAGGTAATTATAAGAAATGCTTCTTCAACAGATGATAGTTTGAGTAAATCTGCTGTTCATGTTTATAAGTTTATTTGGCTCTCAATGGTTAGATATAAAGGGAATTAAAATTATGGAAATAGAAAACTTGAATTTAGGGTGAATAAGAAATACCCTAGTTATCTGTGAAATTCTTCTTCTAAATTATACATGTCATCCCCAAGTACCTCTTTTACCTCATTTGTAAAGTTTATTTAAAACTCTACTGCTGTTCTTGTCTATCTTTTGCTTCTTCCGCTCTTAACTTTTTACTCAGGTATGTTAGCCCGAGATAAGAAATTTGGAATATATAATACTTAGCTTCCTTCAAGATTTGGCTCAAAAGTATTTTACATCCCCCTGTTTTTAGGGCCCTCATATTGCTTTGTATTTATTTTATATGCGTTTTGTACTTATTTACCTATGTGTATGTTGTCTCCCCAGAAGGATGTTTTTGTTTTTGTCTGCATATCTCCAGAACCTAGTACGTAGGAGGATGCTAATACATGTATAGTAGAGATATGAAAACTGACTGGCATTTTTACATTTTTAGTTCAGAAGGAGAAGCATTCTTTTGTAACCCTGAGAACAGTTTCGTTTATCAAGGTCTTTGAATCAGAAGGGGAACTTGAGTTATGTTTGGGATTTTTAAAAGAGACACACAGCCTGTTATAGAGCAGAGAGGAAGAAGCAAGGAGACAGCATCCTTGGCCTTACCTCAAACTTAATGTGCTGAGCTGGAAAGAATCAAATGAGAGCCTGAAAAGAGAGCTAATATGGCAGAAAAGGAAGAAGTTGAAGTGGGCTATACTCAGCACATTAAGACTGAAAGGAAGTTGTAAAAGATATACTCTTTCCCAGTTTAATTGACTTTTATTTTGTAACAAAACACTTTTCGCTAAGTGGGAGTTATATGTAAACGTTTGTGGTGTAAAAACACATCAAGAAAACTTAAAACCAAATAGTGACCTTGTCTGAAAATGCATGCGACATTTCGCTTCTATAGTTTTAAGAAAATTAACAAATGTATTTCTCTCTCTCCTACCCCAACCATTGAAGGAAAAAAAAAAGAAAAATTTCATTTTTAGAAAAATTAATTAGTTTTCAACATTCACTTCCATAAGATTTTGAATTCTAAATTTTTTCCCCTCCCCAAGATGTTGTACAATCTGATATAGGCTCTACATATACATTTATGTAAACATATTTTCACATTAGTCATGTTGTAAAGAAGAATTAGAACCAGTGGGAGGAACCACAAAAAAAGAAACAAATACAAAATAGGAGAGAGAAAATAGTATGCTTTGATCTGTATTCAGATGTTATAGTTCTTTTTCTGGATGTGGATAGCATTTTCCATCATGAGTCTTTTGAAGTTGTCTTAGATCCTTGCACTGCTGAGAAGAGCTAGGTCTCTTGTAGTTAGTCATTGAGCAGTGTTGCTTTTACTCTATATAATATTCTTCTGGTTCTGCTTACTTCATTCAGCATCAGTTCATTTAAGTCTTTCCAGGAAAAACAAATTTGTTGTAACAGATATGCATAATCAGACAAAAAAAATTTCTTCAATGACTACATACAAAAATAGGTCACATTCTGCACACAAAATCCACTACCTCTCTGTAAGGGATAGCATGATTTATCATCAGTTCTCTGGATTCATGGATGGACATTGTAGTCATCATTGCTTTTAAAACTTTCAGAGTTGTTTGCTTTTACCACGTTGTTCTTATCATAGAAATTGTCCTGATTCTGTTCATCTTTAATCCAGTTATGAAAGTCTTCAGAATTGTTCATTATTAAATTGATATTGTAGTATAAATTGTTATTTTAGCTTTCCCTATCACACCCTGTATCACTTCATATAAGTCTTTCCATGTCTTTTGGAAATCATCTATTTCTTCAGTTCTTACAGCACAGCATTTCATCACATTCACAAACCACCACTTTATTTAGCCATTCGCCAAATGATGGACATCTCCTTAGTTTCTGGTCTTTTGCCACTACAAAAAAGAGCTGATGAAAATATCAATTTGCATAAAGGATCTTCTTCTCCTTCTTGGATCTCTTTTGGAGTATAGGCCTAGCAGTGGTATAGCTAGATTGAGGGGCATTGCATTGTTTAGTAACTTTTTGTGTGTAATTTCAAAATGGCAAGTTGGCAAAAAAGCAATATGACAAATGCTGGACTCAGTAGTTGACTCACCAATACCTCTACTAGGTCTATGCCCCTAAAAAAGAAAGAACAGTAGGACTCGTGTACGAAAAAATATTTATAGCAAGTCTGAACAGTGCATTGATCAACTATAATTCCAGGAGGTTGATGATTATGCATGGTTATCTACCGTCTCATGGAAGATGATAGCATTCAAGATACAGAATAAAACATTAATTTTTTTTTGGTTATTGACAATGTGGGAATTTGTTTTGCTTGCCTCTGTATATTTTAACAAAGATATTTTTCTTTTATTTTTTTTCAGTCGAGGGGACGTAGAAGAGGAAAATTAATGTTTATTTAATAAAAAATAAAAAAGCACCCTGAGTGTTTTAAAAATTGTTGCCTCACACATGATTTTCTTATGTGTGTGCATGTGTATACACACACCTGTCTGTCTACTTATCTGAAAACCATGTGTGAGGCAGTATAATTTTCAAAATTATGTTGCCTCACACATGGTTTCCTTCTATGTATAATATATGTGTATGCATGTAAAAACTATGTGTGAGGAACACAGTTTTATATATGCAGACACATACATACATCTCTAAACCTGACTACTGCTCTGAATTCATTTTATTGAGTGCTGTTTTAACTTTCCCATATAGTACATTAGATTCTAAAGTGTTTAAGTGTATTTCCTCAAGCATGAACACTAAGAACAGATCAGTGTAGAAATTCCACCACTGTCCATAGTAGAAGGGACTACACAGCATCAAGGGCAAGTTTGTATTTTTACCAATATCATGGGACAAAATGAACAAGTAATTCATTACCTACTGGCCAAACTTACATTAACAAACCTATGCATGTTTAGTTAATCTAGTCCTTAGATAGCAGGAACAATTTGTCACTGGGATGATACTCAGAGCCCTGGAAATCTAGTAGAACCTGTTGGAATTTATGCTTCATTAACATAGCCTTCAAGAATTCAGCATCTCATGATCCACATTAGCATTAAAGCTTTAGAGTAAGAAAGTTCACATGGCTCTAGAAGAACAGTTGTTTATGGACAGAGAAAATTCAAAGCTTTGACTCTTGATGCCTAAAATACAAAAAGCATTTATACTTTTTTTCAGACTGTTATAATATTGACTCTGAACATTTGTGTATCACAGTTGAAGATCCAGTCCTTTGCTATGGATTCTTGAGCCTCTGAATTCCTTCCCATCTCTGTTGCTGGGTGTTCCCTCTGGTGTGGTATTATCTGTGAATGAAGCGGATTTCTCATTGTGTTTCTAGCACATAGCAAACTTAATAGATATTTGTTGCCTTATTGTTTGAAGTAATTTTTTCTGCCTGTGGCTTTCATCATGTCCCCAAGCCTGAATCTATAATCTTCTTTGTACAGTTGCCAGATCAGCTTCCTTTCTTGTCTGCTGTTTCTTTCAGTCTCTTGCTCTCTAGTCATTCCCTCTCTTCTGTCTTCTAACATGCACAGGACTTTTTGGCTCTTTTATCCGATCTAGCTGTATATCTACTTCTCTCCTTTTATGGCCTTTTATTACTCCTTTTAAGACTACTTCCTGCCTTATTTTTTCTTCTGACTATCTTATCCTTAATCTATTGTTCCTAGTTATGACACTGTAAGAAAGCCCCTTTTCAGCTTGGTATCTTTAAAAATATATAGGTTGTACTCAGGTTATACTCATGAACTTATTATGTCACTCAAACTCTTCCTAGAGATATCATGGCTTAGTGAATAGAGTGATGGCCTTGCAGTGAGGAGTACCCAAGTTGTTCATATGTCAACAAGTAAGCCAGATCGTCTTTCTGAGTCTCAGATTCCTGCCGGGATAATATTACCTGAACGTCACAGAGTAGTTATAAGGATCTAATGACATAATGTATATAAAACAATTATTACTGTCCAGTTCCCTCATTTTACAGATGAAGAAGCTGAAGCCCAAAGAGATTAATTGATTTGCCCAGTCTCACTCACAAACCCTTCTGAGATTCAAACCTGAGTCTTCTGACTCCATACCTAGCACTCAAACCATTCACTGTACCACACTTCCTCTAAAATTCTGGTTCTCTGCCTAATGAACTATACTCATTTATACGTGAGTTGAGGCAGTCACATTTGCTAGAAATAGATTCCCTTCCTACTCCTCCAGTAACTATTTTAGTAACTTTGTTTTCAGGTACTGTTTGGCACTGCTGATGGGCAAGTGATTGTTATGGACTGCCATGGCAGGATGTTGGCACATGTTCTCCTTCATGAGTCAGATGGAATCCTGAGCATGTCCTGGAACTATCCCAATTTCCTGGTAGAAGATAGCAGTGAAAGTGACACAGATTCTGATGACTATTCCCCACCTCAAGGTAGAAGCTGATTCCTTTCATTTTCTTTATTATTTTTTAAAGTAAATACATACCTACTATTGATCACAACCTTAAATGTATTTTGAAAGAGAAAAAAGAAGACAAACATATATAGGGTTTCAAACTGACCTAGAAAAACTTTTAAAACCAAACCCTCCAAAAAGTAGTCCCCAGATTTTTGTCCTTGATTTCTCCTTTCTGTCTCTGACACAAACCCCTGGCCTAGTTGATTAGTCTTCGTTAGCATAAATTTCCCTGGCTATACGATGAGGATTGTGAAATGATACCTGTGATACTATAAGGCTTAGCTGGTTAATGGGTATAAAGAAGTCAGTGAAAAAATTATCTATTAATGGACTGAATAATGTGATAGATTAAAATCCCTTTTGCTTTTAAGATGAATAACTTAAATTTTATCAGGATTAGTTTTGTTATACTTAAGGGTAGTTCTATCATTACAACAAAAGGGGTGCATCCTGTATGTGTCCTGTCACGTTGTTATAGACAAGAGCTATTAGATTTATCAGTTTAAAGGACAATCTAACTCGCCTCTACGATTACAATTTTAATAGTTTTTTGTCTGTAACATAGAATTTAACATGTTATTTTTTCCATAATAGATACTGATAGATGCTACAATCAGTAGACTGTAGTTTAGGTCTTTGGTCTTTATTACCACTACTGTTCTTTTTAAAAGGACAAATATCTAGGGAAATAATAGTAGGGATAATATTTGGAGAAGATTTGAACAAAGACATTCCAAAACTCCTCTAAGTCAGCAAACTGATAGGTCTTTCTACTTCCCTATTACTGCACAGACCATCTGCTATAGATAAATGCCTTGGTTATATCTCCTTCCTGGCCCCTCTTAAATATTGAGGTACAAATTAGCTTCTGCTACCTCTTCTCTCTTCAAAATCCCTCTTTACGTAAGATACTCAGTGTTCGTACACTGCCTCTTTTTCATCTACCCATGGAAGAAAACATTGTCATAAATTCATTCTCAGAAGTATTGGGATTTTAATGTATTACTCCTATCTCTGGTGTCTGTATTTAACAAAGGACCATAGGGAACAGTTGATGTGTTTTTGCATATAAGTATATCAATAAACACTGGCTTTTTAATGTTATGTAGGGGAAATAAATAACAACACATAGCCACCATTCTAAAAATGCGTTCTTCTATACTCCGAGGATACATACCCTTAAAAATCTTAGTCTAGTGTACGCTTAAGGAATGAGTAGTAGTGTCCAGTGTATCTGTGAGTAGGTTATTTTTGGATAGGTGTCTTCTAGCACTTCTCTTATTATCCTGTCTCTTACTGTAATTAGAAAAAATGTTACTAATATGCTTATGTGGTACTTCATCCTGAACATTCAGCACACTTCTTAAAAAGAATCCCTCAGAACTAGGTAAAGTACAGTACCATAGAATTTTGGAACTGGTAGTGAAATTAAAAATAATTAAGTCCGACACTGTTATGATATACTTAAGAAAATGAAATACATAGAAGTTAAGATACTTGCTTACAGTTAAGATAGTAATTGGATATTAGGAATTCTGGTAATGAAAATCACCAGATCCTGTTGTCATGATTCCTGTCCAGGGGTCTTTTTGATGTACCACAATGCCACCGATGATTTCCATTTTATAGTTAGCTGAAAGATATATACGGGGGTGATCCATAATAATTTAATTTACATTCACCAAATTATAGAACAAGTTTAGTAATAAAAAGAATTTGAGAGTGCTGCTCTTATTGAATTACTCAGTTTGTACTCAAAAACACTGGGGTATCTTATTTTTTTTAAATAAATAAATTTATTTATTTTCTTGTTTACATCATTCATTTCCACGAGATTTTGAGTTACAAATTTTCTCCCCATCTTTCTCCTACCCAACACCTCAAAACAGCCATTCCACTGTATAACCCCTCCCCCAATGTGTTCTCTCCTATGTCCTCCCCCTCGCCCCTCTGACTTTTCGGTAGGGCAGGATGGATCTCCCTACCACAACACTGGGGTATCTTAAAAGAAAATAGAATAAATAACAAAATCTTGGCATTATGGCATAGTGCATTTAAGAGACTATAATGTAACCAAAACATCTTTAAAGTACCACAAAGAATAACAGTAAAATCGATACTTTTATGGACTCCTGAATCATTTCTGAGTGGGTGAATTCCATGTAGGCCTTCTCATAAGTAGTTCATAATGAGTATGGTCTGTTGGATCAAGCTTTATGAGTGTATCAGAAACTGTTAATGGTCATATCCCTGACTCACACAGCCATGTGGGAGGACTTTAATGATTTTTCTAACCATATGAATAGCTTTTTAAAAAAAAAACCCATCATTTACATATCCTAGGATTAAATCTTTCTTCAAATCTGGTTCCAATCCCCTGTGAGTATTTGAAACCATTTTACCCCTCTGACAGCCCACACATGGGACATCACGATTTGGGCAAGGCATCAATGGCTAGAATCCAACCGTAGCACTGTCTATAAGCTGTGTGCCATATGTTGAAAGTCATCAGAGAAATAATGACTGCAGCTGCTGCTAGAAGCTAATATCCACTAAATTAATTATTATGTTAAAGTTGTGAGACAACTTCTCTAATATAGGATGTTTGACCAAATAAGATTAAGATGTTAGTCTTAGCTCTCTTGTCTTTCTTATATTAAGAGATTGAAGTATTCAGATATTACATAGATAAATTAATCTATTTAGCTTCTGTACTAAAGGATGTTTTTGAGAAGACCTAAGTTATCTTGAGGACACAACCTTTTGGAAACTCTCAGACCTTTCTGATGCCTAAGAATTCTCTTTATTTCTTACAAGTCAAAATATGTAAATTGAGAAATGAATATGAAAGTGAGAGAAATGCCAAAGTAATGAGGGCACTATATTTCACTTGGTCTTTCAAAGGGTACAGCTGCTTTGTGGTCATGGGATTCAAACAGCCATAGAGAGCACTTTCAGTCAGAGCCTCCCATATATTGTGATTAGCTTGTTTCTTGTGTTGGTACTCTTACTATGCCATCATCATTCTCTGCTTTTCTTCCTTTTGGGGGACACTCCTAAAAAGAATAAAAAATACTCTTCATGGGAGAAACTATGTATTATAGAATTGTTGCTTGTTAATACAAAGTTCTAGAATTTCCATAATGACTAAGAGGCTCTTGCTTACCGAAGTACAATCTCATTTTGATATTCCTCATGGGGCTTCTGAAATAGTCTTCTACATTTCATACCAAAAGGACTTAGATTGTTAGGGTCCTTGGGAGTGCCTCTGCCCCCAAACCTAGAGTGGTTGGGGAGACTATAAGACCTCTCTAGAAGTATGGGTATGGACGGGGAGATACGGAGTTCCAGGCTATTTCTCGTCTAGAAAAGCTTCTGAGAGTTGAATTGATTTTAGGGCCCTCAGAAAAAGATCAGCTTCCCTCTCCCTAAGCAACTGTAACTTATATCTCAGTATATCACCTGCTTTTCTCTGGCAGTTTAGTTTACAGTGAAAGGCAGTATGCACTTATACTAAATGGGGAGTACCAAAATATATTGAACTCCCTGCCTCATATGAAAACATCCCAAGCCAGAGCCCATTATGTTTCTAGTTTTCTGTGGATCTGTGCTAAATTATAGCATTGTAAACCTGGATTTGTATCATGTAATCACCTTTTACTTACTCTGCACTCTTCTTCCTGCAGATGGTCCAGCAGCATATCCCATACCGGTGCAGAACATCAAACCATTGCTTACTGTCAGCTTCACTTCGGGAGACATTAGCTTAATGAACAACTATGATGATTTGTCTCCTACTGTCATCCGCTCAGGGTTGAAAGGTACAAAAGAATGAATCTGACTCTATTATTGTCTTCCTCTTCAGCTTCCACACCCCACAAATCATGTGCATGCTTACTTTCCTAAATGTGTTTTTATTAATTCCTGTCATCTGGGTGACTTGTCTTGTTCTTAATGGAGTCTATTTTTAATAAAGATCATATTCCAATTAGGTCCCTTATTGATGAATCAGTATCTGGTTTCATTTTCAAGAAATGTTTGTACTAATCAAGTATTAGTTCCATTCATTCTTTCTCTCAACTAATGCAAGAATATTAAAATATTCATCTACTGAGTGTACAACTCTTTCCCTGTACCTGGCTTACATTGTATTTGTACCATAAATTGACTGACTACTGTCATTGCTTATAGCTACAAACAGTAAAGAACATGTGATTTTTAATGAATTACCTTGTAATTTTAAGATTCTGGTTGATATTTTAAAGAAAAAGACAGTCATAGTATAATAAAGTAGCCTTGAAATGCTTGCGGAAATTTTATTTTGTTTATCTATTGCCAGACTTACTGATGTGAATGTAGTGGAGCCCTCACAAATAAAACAGTAATAAATTAAAAAAAATAAAAATACTGTTGTTTCAAGAATAAATCAGTCACAAAAAATAATTCAGTTAAAATGGTTTTCATTTTGAAATTTGTTACTACTGACAATACAATTCTTTCTTGTTTAATGGGAAGGTGATACTACATGGTACCAAAGAGGGTTGGAGTTGAAGGAATGTTAAAAATAACTGCATGCCTGACTTTCTTTCTGTCCTCAGCTTCAAGTGTCCCTGGGAAATCAAGATCCAAATAAGGTTAGGATTGAGGCTAGAACAGTACACAGTCCTTTCTTAGCTTTCAAAATTGGCCATTACCATTGGATTAGATAACATGAGTACTTACTATCATGTGGTTTGTCTTCTTGATTCCCTACATTGATCAGTAATGATAATATTTATTGTAAATAATACTATCTCTCTTCTTTGGCAGAAACACATAATAACATTTTTCATCTATTTTTAAAGAGACCTCTGTAAAATCTCTTGATCAATAAGCAGTTAATAAGCACTAAGTTCTTGGCATACAAAAATTTAAAAAAAAAAAAAGAACAACTTATTTTAGCATCCCTCTTAGTTATCTCATCCCAGTATTTTAAAACTCAGTTTTGGAGATTTCTTAATTAGATAATAAACTTCTAAAATCTAGGGATTATCTAAGAATCAGTTATTTTTACAGTATCTCACAATGATCTGTATACACTGAAGAAATTGATAAATATTTTCTGGTCAGCTCGTAGTATAGTATTATAAAGGATAATTTGAATTAATGTTCTTATAAATCCCATTTTAAAACTTTTTAGTAATCACTAATAATCTTTATCCAGCCCTTATCACAGTACCTTATACATCATAGGTAGTTGATAGTTCAGCCTGCTGAACTCAGTTGATTTGAAGTTCATAGAAATCCTAGATATGAGCTTTGTCCAGATTTGATTGTGCTGAGTAGAAATTACTATCTATGTTTTATACTTATATTTTCCCAGCATGCTTATGTATAGTGCTGCACCATATTTTGCTTTTTATTTTACATACCTTATGTCTTTTATTTATGTTGGTTTTTGTTGTTTTTTAAAATAAAGATTTTTTTCCCATTTCTCTTTTTTCCCCTTGCACTGGTATCTGTCCAGCTTCAATAAACTTCATTTGAACTGTCATAGGTGTATGGAATTATTATACTAGTTGTTTGAGTAAAAAGATGAAGAGAATTTTACTGAATATATCATTTCCGTTCAGGAAAATACAGTTCCAATCTAGATGTCATTTAAGGATTAAGAAAGAAAGTAATAGATAAATAACAATAACTGATATTTCTGTAGGGTTTTAAAGTTTGCAAAGTGCTTTACAACTATTTTCATATTTGAGACTATATTCATGTTTCAGTACAACTATATTCATACTTCACAACACCCCTATGAGTTTACTATAAATATTATTCCCATTTTTCAGATAAAGAAACTAAATCTCTACTTAAGTGATTTGCCCGTGTTCACATAGCTCATAAAAGTCAGAGGTAGGATTTAAACCCAGATCATCCAGTCTCTGTGTTTAGTATGGTGGCTTTCATGCTACTCTAGCCTTTCATATGGACAAGAAGAGTACCTTGAGACATTTTTCCAGATAAATAACAAACAAAAATTTCACATCAATCCTTGTTTCTGGATTTTCCCAACTGTTGTGTTTATTAATTCATTGGTAAACATTTATTAGGCACCTACTATGTATCAGGCACTTTGCTAAGCACTGAGTTACAAAAAAAGACAAAAGACATATATGTTAGTAAAATCTTAGGTAGCTCCAGTTGTGGGTTTTGTTTTTTTTTTTTTTGGTCTACCATTAGCTGCATATTTAAAAAAAAACAAACCATTTTTGTTAAATTTTCGTGAAAAATTTAAATAGTTAGTCCAGGTCCAGAACTTTTACAGTGTGTCTCATGCAAGTATAATATGCTCAACATAAATTTGTTGATAGTTGTACTTTTATTGATTTTTAAATTTTTAGCATCGAACTGATTCTGCCTAACAAATAGTGATAGGGACCATGTTTTGCCTTGTTTTTTGATGTGTCACATGAATTAGAATTTCCACAAGTACAAATTGGCAGCTTTTCTATAACCTAAGATGTTAGAGAGTTGCCTTGGAAACAGAGAGATTAAGTGATTTGCCCATGGTCAAACAACTGTTATGGGTCAGAGTTACTGGATCTTGAACTTAAGTCTTCCTGATTTTGAGCCAGCTCTCTATCCAGTACTACACACTGCTCTTGAGGTTCAGAACTGCTTTTTAATACTTATCATTCTGGGAAGGTACAAATGCATGGATTCATGTTAACTTAACTCACAAACTACAAAAGACTGTTTTGTGAGGCAGAAAACCCATCAGTTTATAAAGACAGCAAGAACTGACAGACACAGGTCTTCCCATGTCCAGTGCTGACCCCTGTCTACTATGCCATTGTTTTGCATAGTTCATTCTTATAAGGTACTAATTATTGACTTCTTCTAAATGCATCTCTAGAAACTGAGAGAATCCTCTACATTCCAGTATGTATTATGCTATTTTTCTAATTATTCTCAAGGCCATGTTTCAATCAGAATAAAAATTTATATATATATATTGCTTAATAGAAGAGTGAACAAATAAAGAAAAATGGAATTTGCTTTAAGACAAAAATGCTCATGTGGCAATCTAATGGAAAATGATTTGATTTTATGTTTAACTTACTTTGATCTTAACATTCAGAAAAATTGTTATTTTGAGGAGATAGAACATTGAGAAAAGTGATTTACAAGATACGGCCTGTGTAGTTATTTTATCTACTACAAATGCACAACAGATTCAGCTGAGTCCCTGTCTAGAAATATAATAGAGCCCCTTCGCTCTGTTGCTACTGAAAGATAGAATCACAATGATGTATACTAACTGTGTTACATCAGATTTTTTTGCCCTTTATAGTTATTTTTCAAAGGGTATAATTTAACATGTGGGATCTCCAAATTGACTTAGAGAGATGTTTTGCACAGAATTCTAATGTAGTAAAAAATTACCTAGAGTGCATACCTTTGGTGAAACCATGATCTTTCTTCCTCTGTCCTTCTCTTCTCTCCTTCCTCCCTCCTTCCCTTGTTTCTGCCGTAAATTCTCCATTTAAAAAATATTTAACAAGCTTATAACTCTTTTCTGTATATAAGTTTAAGGTGAATTAATTTCCTGTTCTTGATTGAGTACGTCTTTGTGATTTCAGAGGTGGTCGTCCAGTGGTGCACACAGGGAGATTTGCTTGCAGTCGCTGGCATGGAAAAACAGAACCAACTAGTTGAAATTGCCAATGGTACCTTTTTGAAGAGTGCCCTGGTAAAATTCTATAATGTTCGTGGAGAGCACATCTTCACACTGGATACACCTGTACAAGTAAGGAAATATATAACAACAGGATGCTGTTGTCAATTCCAATGTCTTTCAGTTATTTGTTGGAATGGAAAAACAAACCTACTATATAGCTCACAACTATATAATGTTTTACAATTTATGACAAAATTGAACTCTACAAATATCATTTGGTAGATTACCTGCACTGTGATATATCTTATGCTTAATCTCTTTGTTTCATTAAAGAAATTCTAGAAACATCAATTTATTCTTATTGACTTTACTTCACTCCTCATTCTATCACATTCTGGTTTCCACTTCACCATTGTGCTGAAATTATTCTTCCCAAGGGTCTTAATGACTTTCTTATCTCAAAATACAGAGGTCTTTTTTTAGTCCTTATTTATATTTGGCTTCTTTGCAACATCTGATCCTATTGACTACCTCTTTCATCATTAAATTTATTCTCCCTGGATTCTGTGACATTACATTCCCATGGTTCTCTTCTAGGCTTTCTGACCTGTTTCTTGTCTAATTTTCTGGCTCTTCATTTTTTTCAAATCATTTAAATTTGGGGTTCTTTCACTTTATTTAGTCCTCTTATTTCCCTATGCTTCTCTCTCTTTTTCATGATAAATCCATCAACTCTTGTGGTGTCATTTATCATATCTAGGTAGATTACTCCAAATTCTTTCTCTGTACTCCTTACTTTTCTTTAGCATGCCAGTTCCTCCAAATTCCTTGTGGGTATTACCACCTAGATGTCCAACTACACTTGAGAGTCATTCTGTCCAAAACCAAGTTGCTTCCAAAAGAGTTGCCCTCTCCCAAGCATCCGTTTCTGTGTCACCACCATCTTCTAAGTAACATACCTCAGAGCCATCTTTGATATTTTTCATTCTTCCTCTCTACCCCATATTTAATTATTTGTCAGATAATATAGGTTCTACCTCTGCAATGTTTTTCCCATTTCTTTCCTTTTCATACCAGGTCCATCATAGTTAAGATTCTTTTCATATCTTGCCTGAGTTATTTTAATGACCTCACGACTGTTCTTATTGTTTATAGTCTCTTTCTGCTTTCATCGTGAGAATTTATTCTGCACATACTATACTTATGACATTATGATGGATGCTGGGGATCCTCATACTCAAATGAATATGTGATCTTGTAAGTGTGAATATTCTCTCCAATGTTGCAGATTGCAACTCATTCTTACTTACCCATCCTGTGCATCTCTTCACTGTGTTTTCTCATAATTTTGCTCCTGGAGGCCTTACTCTCTTGACAATATGAGGATAATATAGAAACACACATCCCATCCACAGGTTCTTCTTCACTCTGGACATATGACCAGACCATTTCTTTTTTGATCATACTTTTCCATGATGACATCCTTAGTTCCTGTATGTTATGTTGCAGCCTTATATCTCCCATGTACCTCCATTGTTCTCTCAGTATTTCTCAATTTTATTTCTTCAGAGACAGTAGTATTACATGACCCATACACATATAACATGATCAGCAAATTGATATTAAAAAGATGGGCTTGGGGGTACTATGAATCTAAAACACTGTATATTAATAATATGCATATGATATTTTGATATGTTTGTTAGTTTTACTGAACTTTTTTCCAACTCTTTTATTCTTTGTTATGAAGGATGGCTCTCTGTGTAGGTGTGAAAGGATTTAGCATAAAAATAGGCTATATTTTAAAAGCTATAAGGGAAATTTTATTTTTTAAAAAAGGTTGGCCTTTATTTTTAGGGACAAGTTTGAAATCATTGAATGCGCTCTCTAATTTTTGAAAGTCCATTCAGTCTCCTTTCTTCTTCCTCCTGTTTAATCATGGGTAGAATTTGTGTTCATTTGCAATTTTTGTCCAAAAGTATCCATTAATGGTGGGCAGGCTTTCCAATAGGTTGTCCACCTAGAAGATGAAAAGTCATAGTCAGGACAAATAGGGTTTATTAATTGGTTTGTTTTTTTTTTTTTTCCTTTGGGTGATTGGTTAGGCTAAACTCTTTTGAATGGGTATACATCTCATCCAGGAACCTGTGCACTGTCCTGGGCTTTGATACAACCAACTACATGTCTTTTATAAAATAAGAATATCTGATAAGCCTCAGCATCCATAGAAACCCCTTTTTAATTTAAATTCTGCACTGGATCTCTTCTTTGACAGTGGCAATCGCCTTTGGTGAGCATATATCTCCCTGTTTTACTCCTTATTTGATAATTTTGAAGACAGTAATTTAAAAAGTTTACCTTTCAAGTCCTTCAAACAATTTTGCATTATTTTGATGTATGCATGTGAGACAATCTTTAATGGTGCATTTTACTCTAAAGAATCAAAAGCTTTCCTTATAATAATCAAACAGTAAGTACAGTGATCTTTTGTATGTCCTACATATTTCAGTAATTGTTTTATTGTAAAAATGTGGTCCCTTGTAGAATATCATTTGCAAAAAACTTGCTTATTCTCTACTAATACCTTCATCAAGAATGCCCTTGATGCATATATAAATTATGCTCATAAAAATTTTATATAGATGCTGTAACAGGCTGCAGGTTTGGAATTGGAACAAAATGAGACACTCATAGGTCATTCTATTCTTAACAAAAAGTTTTCTTGCCATAGCACAGAAAGGATACTCAATGAGGATACATTTACCTTGTTAACCCAGGCCCCGGGGCAAGAAATTCTTATAGATAATTTTGTTTCTAACACAGGTGGGAAAGTAGGCATATGGGTTAGTAGTATTTGTTCTTCTCTCATTTACCTTTTTTTCTTCTTTCACTTTTTTTGTTAATAATACAGTCACTCCTCTGAAACATAAACCTGTGTGACCCTGGGCAAAGCACTTTACCTTTCAGTGCTCTAGACAACTCTTTTAAGACTCTAAGTTACTGAGAGGGTACAGGTATACATTAGTAAAAGGAGTTTCCTGTGCTAGTGAAATAAGACATCTAGGTGGCTCAGTGGAAGGGCTTCCAGAGCATTGATACCCCCTATGGAGTTTACATCTGGCCTCAGACACTTCCTAGCTGTGTGACCCTGTGCAAGTCACTTCATCCTGTTTGCCTCAGTTCCTCATCTGTAAAATGAGCTGGAGAAGGAAGTGGCAGCGACTTCAATATCATTGCTGGAAAACTCCATATGGGATCGAGAAGAGCTGGACGTGACTCAGTTGACAAACAGCAGCAATAACACGGCATTGAAATCGCAGGTTTAGTCTTTAGGTTCTGTCCCCTTACAAACCTTGGATTTTCCCATTTCTTTTCCACATTCTCCTCCTTCATACACCCTGTAAATTTCTCCCTCAGGACCCTCACAGTTGTCAGCTATTTAGCATAGATCATCTCTGTGTACACTTGTTGTTATCCAACTGCTTTCCCTATTTTTCTTCCTCTTATGAGCACCCCCAAAATTATGATATTAAAAGTCCAAATGTAGAGGGTCAACTCTCTATGATGGTGAAAAGAGTTTGTTATAAAAGTCTCTTTCTATCCTTTGTTGTCTTCTTGAGCTCCTGCCTTAATGACATTTCTCCATTGACTCCCTCACCAAATTTTCTTTAAACTGTTCTTTCTTGCTACTGCTTTTCTCTACTTTATAATTATGTTCATAATATGTACATACATACATATATATGTATATATACATAATATATGGAGAGAGAGACATAACTAGCATGTGTGCTAGCATTTATAGAGTACTTCAAGATTTGCAAAGTGCTTTACAGATAATATTTCATTTAATCCCCATAAAAACTTTTGGAGGTAGGTGTTGATATCGTCTCCACTTTACAGAGGAGGAAACTGAAGGCAGACAAACTTGCTTAGGTTCACATAACTAATATAAATGTCTTGAGGCCAGATTTTAGCTCTGATCTTCCCAACTTCAGGCCTAGCCCTCTATCTGCTCTACCACCTAGCAGTTTCCATAAGATTAAATTTTTTTTTAATTTTGCTTTTTGGAGGGGAGAGGGTAGGGCAATTGGGATTTAGTGACTTGCCCAAGGTCACACAGCTAGTGTTAAGTGTCTGAGGTCATATTTGAACTCAGGTCCTCCAGACTCCAGGGCCAGTGCTCTACTCACTGTGCCACCTAGCTGCCCCAAGATTTTAAAAATTAATTTATATTTTAGTGATTATTTCAGTGGGCTATTTTGTCTTTCTTTGTGGAAAGTAAGTCAAGTGTTTGCTCTCCCAGCTTTTTAAGTCCCTTTCGATCTTTCCACCATAGCATTTGGTTTACGTTGTTTGAACTTATGTATGAAGTTATTATAATCAATTTCTCATTCCTTTTGAGGCAGCTAGGCAGCACATTGGATAGACTGCTAGGCCCAGAGTCAGGAAGACCCTAATTCAAATGTGATCTCTGATAGTTGCTAGCTGTGTGAGCCTCAGTTTCCTTATTTGTAGAATGGGGATAATAATAGTGCATACCTCCCAGAATTGTTGTTGTGATCAAATGACATAATAATTGCAAAGTGCTTAGCATAGTACCTGACATGTAGTACAGGCTATATACATGTTAGCTGTTAATTTTTATTATTATTATTATTTTAAACATATCTTATTTTTTCATTATAATTGAGTTAGGTAGGTCACTAGTTAGTTTGTTGTAAAAGGGATTCTCCAATTCTATTTGGTTCAACAAATATTAAGTGCCTCATGTCAACAGGTCATTCTGCTCACTCTTGGAACACAAAGATCCTCCTCCAAACTTCCCTATATCCATTAATGGCACTACCATCCTTCTAGTTACTTGGGCTCACAACCTTGGAGGAGAGGAATCCTTAACTCTCTTTTACTTTTGTTGAGCTTTAATATGTAATTAGTTTCTGAATCTTACTGATCATGCCTACATACCTCTTTTATCTTTTCTTTTATTTCTACTAAGTTACCCTGCTAGTATAGCTCACATCTCTTCTCACGTGGACTACTTTAGTAGCCTCCTGCTTAGCTTACTTGCCTTATTCTATTCTCTCATCAATCCAACCTCCAGAAAGCTGCCAAACTGATCTTTCTAAAACATAGCTCTGACTCTATTACTCCCATAATTTGAAATCTTTAGTGTCTCTTTCTCCTTTTTTAAACTTATAACAGGATTTCTTGACCTTTTTTGATGGTCTCTGTAACTCTTTTTCGAATAATGTCTTTAAATACATAAGATGAAATATCTAATATTACAAAGAAAACCAATTATATTGAAAATGCAGTTATTAAAATCCTTTTTTTCCTTCAAAATTTTATTTTAGACTCAAACACCAGACACAAACACAGAATATAAAATGCTTTTTAAAAAAATATATACAAACCTTAGGTTTAGAACCCTGGACAAAAATTTGAACATGAATTACAAAGAAAGCCATTTTCAATCGTTTTTCTGTCCTGATTTTCTACTGTTCCCCTTCATACCCAGGGTTAGAGTCAAACTGGTCTTTGGGCTCTTCTCCATATGAAACCTGCCATTCTTTTTCACTGTGCCTCTCTTTATCACCACCTGATATTATCCCCAGGTTCCTTCAAAACAGAGCCAAGGTACCAACTCCTGCATGAAGCCCTTCTTAATTACTGTCTCTTGCCACTCCTTTCCAATTAGCATTCTCTCCCTCTTGAATTTATTACATTTTACATAATCTACATTTATCTCTGCATGTTCCCCCCCCCACCATAGAATGTTAGCTACTCAAGGGTAGAGAATTCTTATTTTTGCCTTTTTAGTCCCAGAGGATAGTAGACATTATCCAAATGTTCAGTTGATTTGAATCAGAGGTTCCCAAATTTATTTGGCTTACCACCCCCTTCTCAAAAAAAAAAAAATTATTCCATGTCCCCCTGGAAATAATTATCACTTAAATGTTTTTTTAAAAAATTTGTGTCATTTCAAACATGCACACACACACACATATATATTTTAATAATGCATCTTAAATTTAATGATTTATTGTAAATCTGTAGGGTTTTTTTCCTGCATTGAAATTTTGATGATACAGTATTACGTCATATAACTGGATAGCATCATGTTGTAAACAAGTCATTACGTTGCACATATTCCTGCCAATGCATACTGGACTTCCTGACAACGCATGACATACTTGCTTGTTAAGACCTGTCTGCAGACTTGACCACTGATCAGTTATAACTTGTATTTTGTGTGTTTATTTGGAAAATAATGTAATCATTATATCTTTAACTCTGTTACACAACAGATGAAGCCTGTATGAACAGCTTTTCAAAATTTTCTTATCTCTTTCCTTGTGTTTTTACTGCTCCCTTATTTTTATTCAACACTGCCCATTTGCCCCTGAAGCTACTACTGCTCCCCTGAATCATTCCATTGCCCCCTAGGGGGCGGTATCGCCTGCTTTGGGAAGCTCTGATTTGAATGAAGCTTTATTTACTTTCTAACTGTTAGTGGCTTGCTTCTTTAATGATATCAAAGTCTAGATACTAAAGATACTGAATACTAAAATCTGTGGTCAACTAGGTGGCACAGTGGATAAAGTGTTGGACCTGAAGGCAGGGAGACTAATTTTCTCAAGTTCAAATCTGACCTTGGACACTTAGTAGTTGTGTAACCCTGGGCAAGTCACTTATCCCTGTTTGCCTCAGTTTCCTCATCTGTAAATGATCTGGAGAAGGAAATGGCAAACCACTCCAGTGTCTTTGCCAAGAAAACTCCAAATGTGGTCACAAAGAATTGAACATGACTGAAATGACTGAACAAAAAAAGACTAGAATCATCACAGTAGTGGTATGCCATATATATAGACGTGGGCCATTTTTATGGCAGAAAGAAAAGCAATTTATTGGACTATTTATAAAAAGAACTTACTGAAATTTATATAATATAGTTTATACTAAAATTAATTAGATTGTAGATTGAGTACAAACTGAAGCCCAGCAGAGACTTGTGGCAGGTAGTATTTACTTCAAAACTGATTCTTTTGATTTAGTCACAACAATGATGCCCATGACTGAAGATTTCTTTAAGGATTAGACAGAAATTTATGCCCCGCCACCCTATGACATAATTTGGTGTTCTTTATTATATCTAGTTATTATCCTTTAATCTCATACCATGAATATACAATTGCATTGAAAATAACATACTGTACTTTAAAATTAATACATGTAAGAGAAATGCAATATGTATCTTCACTCTGGATTTATATACCCTAGTGGGTTTGGTCTTGCGGGCTACATACATCTCTTCTCATGGTTTTAGGTATCACATAGCTGTTAGATGAGAGTAATTTCCTTACTTGGATTATAAAGTATCTCTGCTACCAGACTGATTCACTGTTGGGGTGGGTCAAGCATGTTACTTCTCAGAGCTGGCTGTTGACTCAGCTTGGCTATATTAGCTACCAGAAGATTGCTGTTGACTCACTACATATATAACAATCCCTGTTCCGCATGGCAATCCTTTCACTATCCAAAACTTGAGAAAAAACCTCAATAGATAAGTGGTCAAAGTACATGAACAGGTAATTTTCAAAAGAAGAGAAGTACATCATCAGCCATCATATAAAAGAATCTTCTGAATCACTAAGAATAAGAGAGGTGAAAACTAAAAATGAATCTGACATTTCACAGCTATTACTTTGGCAAAGATGAAAATGGTTAGCTATTGGAGGAGCTGTGGGAATTCAAACACACTAATGTGCATTGTTGTAGATTCATGACTTGGTCCAACTAGTCTGGAATACCTGAAATTAGACTAAAAATGTGACTAAACTGAATGTCCCCTTTGACACAGTGCCTTCTATAAACGCAGAGAGAAAGGACCCAGATATACAAAAATATGTATAGTAGTACTTTATTTAGCAGCAAAGAACTAGAAAAACTGGGTGCCCCTCAGTTGGGAAAGGACTCAAAAATAATGGTTTGTGTATATAATAAAATATAATTGTACCATAAGAAGTGGTAAAAAAAAAAATTCAGAAAAACTTGGAAAGACTTGAATGAACTGATGCATAAATATAACCAGATAAATATAATCATATAAATATAAATAAATGTAACCAAAACAATTTACATGATTACTATGATAATACAAAGTAAAAGAACCTAGAAGCTCTGGTTCATGAAGTAACCTCAGAGGACTGATGTTGAAACATATTTCCTACCTTTCAACAGAGAGAGAATGGATTAGAGATGTAGAACGAGGCATATATTTTCAGACATAGCCAATGTGTGCCTGACTGTACTTATTTATTACAAGGGTAATTCTATGAGGCTTGGGAGCAGTGATACAAAAAAAAAATCTCAGTAAAACATTTAAAAAGAAAATAATATTAGTAATAATATCTAAAGATACTTATCATACTCCTCCCTGAAGTCTTCACTTCTACAGAATAAGCATTTCCAATTTCTTCATTCAATTGAAGGTCAAAGAGGTTCAGTCCGATATAGACAGATACCAAGCAAAAACTTTTGAATTACATGTAGTAAACTCATTCAAACTGCTTTAACCCCTGAAGGATTATAGGTGATTTGAAGGCAGACATGGAATTATATGGAGAACTTAATAATTTGATACTTTAAAAAAAGCAACACATTTCTGCCACTGAGGATAAAACTTTACAAAACAGAATATGGCCAAGATGAAACAACCTGGTCCTCACTCAAACTTCTGAAAAGGTCACTTAGCTTTATCTCAATTTGAATGGCAAAACTTCATGCCCTGAATGCATATATACTAAGACCTTCAAGTCTAGAATGGGGTGACTAGATACTTGTCATTATTAAGTTGGCAATATCAGAATTACAATGAGAATTTTTAGACCACAGTATAGTATACTGAATACAATCTTTACTTTGCTGCAGTCAGATGTAAGAAAACCAAAGAACTTTACGATATCTGCAATCTATTCACAAAACTCACAAAAGCATTTAAACAGAGTTTAAATATATAGTTATCCAGTTCAATAGATAGAATTCTGATCTTTGCCAAAATGAGAAGTTGGTAATTTTAGTTTCATCTGATCACTTTCAATCTTCAATATTTTTTCAGTGTTAACTGTTCTCTTTTAAATATGTATTTCTATTTCATTAAATATTTCCCAATGATATGTAAAAAAATTGTCATTTAAAAAAATTTTGAATCCTAAATTCTCTTTCTTCTACCTCAAGAAGGCAAGCAATTTGATATTGAATATACATGTGAAGTCAGGCAAAACATGTTTTCTTATTAGCCATGTTGTAAAAGAAAACATAGACAAAAAAATTAAGTTAAAAAGAAAGTATGCTGTGATCTACATTCAGAGTTCAATGGTTCTTTCTCTGGAGGTAAACAGAATTTTTCATCATTTGGAATTACCTTTAGTCATTGTCTTGATCTGAGTGGCTAAGTCACACACAGCTGATTATTCTTATAATGTTGCTATTACTATATATGATGTTCTCCCGCTTTTGCTCACTTCACTTTGCGGAGTCTTCAATATTTTCTAAGCATTATGAAATAGGAGACAAGAAAGGATCTAGAAGTTGGTAACAGAATTTATTTTGGATTCTCTGGGAAAGACCACCACAAGCTATAGATATTTGTAAAGATCAAAGAGAATGCAGAATCATAGGCCCGAAGCGTTGGATGGAATTTGAAATTATCATCTAATTGAATCCACTTATTTTATAGGTGAGAAAACTGAAGCCCTGAGAGGTATAAATGATTTGTTCAAGGTCAAATGACTAGTTATTGTCAGATATGAGTCTTAGAAACCAAATATCCTGATTCCTAATTCATTGTACCTTTATCATTAGTTCAGAGTGATAACTCAGAGGATTCCAGAGTTAGAAAGTACCCCTAAATTGTCCATCCAGCCTCCCTCCAACAATGTAGGAATTCCTTCCCTAACATCCCTAATTGGGGGTGGTGGAAAGAGGTCATGCAATCTTTACTTAAACTCAAGTGACAAGGATATTCACTATTTTCCTAATCTATTCTGTTGAACAAATCTAGCTCTTGGAAGCTAGTTTATATATTGAAACTTGCTCCCTTTAAGCTTTTATCATTGCTTCTTATTCTGACTTGAGCTATTCAGAATAAAATTAATCCCATTTTTGAACTACGCATGCAAGAAAACAAACTGGTGCTCATAGTATAGCTCTGTGGATCAACAAGCTTACTGCATTCAGACACCATTCTAGTGCAGGCAAACCTTACATATGATGTTTTATTTTCTTCTTTAACACAGAATGTGGGAAAATGTCACTGTGTCCTACTAGAGCAATACATGAGAGAACTGAATAAAAAAAGCCAGCATGCTACTTGGAAAGTTAAGAAGAGTTTCATACCAAGATCTAGAAAGACTAGAGTTTAAATGGAGACTGAAGCAATACATGCTATCATTCTTTTTCATGTTTGGTTTTGCTTCTTTTTTTCCCAGTGATCACTCATTGGTTACAACCCTTCTATACAACCAGACTATTGTACAGTGTGAAAGTATTTGCAGATCCTATACATGATTGCATGCCACCATGGGGGGAGAGGGAAGGAAGGGAGAAAATCTGAAACCCAGGGGATTGTGGAACTGAATCTTGTAAACTAAAAGTAAATTTAAAAAAAAAAAAAGTGTTTCATACCAGTACAGCTTAAGTCAACGACAACAAAAAACATTAGTGGTACTCTCTAACTTTTGATGAAGCTATAAGAACTAGACTTTCTGAGTTAGTTGTCTGCAGCAGTCTCATCAGTCTCACTCATACTGAATCAATCAGCATTTATTAAGCATTAACATTCTAATGTGGGAAACAACATGTATAGGTAAAAGGTGTAAGTAATATATACAAAATTAATACAAGAGCTTATGGGAGGAAGGGAAGACCATCTACTGATAAACTTCAAATTCCCTAACTATGCAAGTAATTTGTGTTAAGGTGATATTCAGTCCATTTAATTGTCTGAATCTAAAAATCTTGAAGAATAATAAAACTGTCTAGGTGCCACTTGAAAGTATTTTGATAACTCTTTTGAAACATAAACTCTATTATACTTTAAACTATTAATGAATACAGTGAGTTCTCTCTCTTACTTTATAAGGTTTCTCATTCTTTCCACAGGTCCTTTTAAAAATAGGAAAAAATTATATAAAGTCCAGTTAGTACACTCACTGAAATATAGTTTATCTTATAAGTTTTTTTCTTGCATTGAATATGTGTTTTCAATGTGTTTTGAATGTTATCTTATTTAGCCACACTGAGGCTTGAATGTTATCAGCTTCATAGATTAAAGTTTCAGTTCTGCAAATAGAAATTTTGTCTGATTTGAGGAAAAGAATGTATTCCAAAATTTACAGCTGAGTTTTTCATATCAGGCAGCCGCTGTCCAAACACAAATACTAATCCCTTATTATTGTGCTTCTATAGAAAAGTTTTTTTTTAATTGAATAGTTGGTACTTTTCCTTTAAGCAAATGTTAATCTTACCAAGTGGAGAATTTCAGGAAGACACTGAGTTTGGATTAAGTTTAATGATGAGCCAACAGTTGACTAGTACTCTTGATAGTTGATCCTGGGTGATTGAGTAACAGGAGGCATTAAAAAGTGACACACGAGATTTTGTGTCTCCTGGGTACTGTCTGCAGTCCTGATGTGATAAAATAATGTTTGATGCAACTCCTATCCTTTTTTAAAACCAAGAGCACACAGCATAATAAGAGGTCTGTCAGATTGTGAGTTCCATATTTTGCTAATAAAAAAAATAATACAAGAGAGTTTGATTGGGCTAGCAAATTAATAGTCCAGGAAAACTAACCAACAGCAAAATGTAAGTAAAATGAAAAACATTGAGGTAGCCTTTTATACAAGGAATTTCAGCATGGAATCAAAATTAAAAGATATTTTATATAAATCTCTATCTAAGGTGGTCACTAAAGCAGTGGGTAGTAGGTAGACTGCTTACTGTCAGGAATACTAGGGTTCAAATTCTTCATCTGATACTTACTAGCCACATGACCTCAGGCAAGCCACTTCCCCTCTGGGCCCCAGTTTCTTCATCTGTAAAATGAAGTTGAACTCTTTAGATATGTGATCCATTTGCCTAAGACAGAATAATAATTCATTTCTTAATGTTGAATTCTTAGAAGCTTCTAGAGACAATTGATAATCTTAACTAACTGGAAGTTCTTCCTTATAATTATAAAGAATTAGGAAAACTGTTTTATCTTTACCATTTCTTTTGCTAGTTTATCTTTTTCCAAAGAGGTTCACTCCTAAGAGAAGCAAACTAAATTAGCATTTGTTTCCCTTGCCCCTGTATATTTCTCCGTAAAAATAGGCAATTAGGGGCCCCAAATTAATCTAATATAAATTCTTTAGTAATGTGTTGGGGGAGGGGGCTAGTATAATGGAAATAGCACTACTGTTGAGTCAAAAGAGCCCAGGTTAAAATTTCTCTGCTATTTGATGCTTACCAAATGTATTTAAATAACTATATGTAGGGGGAGGAGGGGACTGAAAACTAACTTAAAAATCCTATATGTTTTTATCGTATGCATTTAAAACACTATTGTGAGAAATAGTCCATAGTTTTCCTATACTTTCCAAAAAGTATGTAACCAGAAAAAAAGGTTAAAAATCTCTGTTCTATATAGTTATTTCTTTAAAACTATTATTAAGTGTCCTTACAGTTTTAGTTTCTTCAGGCTAAATTCTTTTCCACTCAGTTCAACAAGTACTTATTGAACAACTGTATACAAAACATATGAGGCATTATGGATGAAGAGATAAAATTAAATAAGCTCTCTCAAGGAGTTTACTTTCTACATTTACTAAGATGATCCTAACTCTCTCACTCCCACAGTGCTAATTATTTTAAGAGAGGGAGCTGAGGAGGGAATGAATTCTAGGGATAAGGAACTGTCTATACAAAAACATGAAGGTAGAAAATGGGACACAAAGTTCAGGGAACAGACAGAAGGCTAGTTTGAACAGGACAGAATAACATGAAAGGTTGTATTAATGGAAAATAGATCTAGAAAAATAACCTGAACATGGACAGTAAAGGGCTTTAAAAGTGAAGTTATTAGCAAGACGTTGAAGATTCTTGAGTCAATGAAGGCATGGTCAGACCTGCACTTTAAGAAGATTATTTTGGCAGGCATGTGAAAAATAACTATCAATTATTCCACTATTGTAATAGTCCATGAAAAAATTAAAGAGGTCCTGAAGTAATATGAATGAAGAGATAGGAGATGTATAGAACAGATGTTGCAGAGGTAGAAGTGACAAAACTTGTCAGTGGATTGGATATTGGAATGAAGGAGAATGGTACATCCAGAGTAACTCAGGTTATACATTTGTATTATTAGAATGATGATGTTGCCCTCAGTAGAAACAGGGAAGTTTGGATAACAGTGAATTTGGGGAAGAAGACAATATGTTCCATTTTGGACATGTTGACTTTAAGATGTTAATGGGAGATCATAGTCTAGATGTCCAGCAGGTGCATAGCATGTTTCATCATTAGTCCTTTGGTATCATAATTGATCATTATGCTATTCAGAGTTCCTAATTCTTTTAGAGTTGTCATTATCATATTGTTGTCATTGTACACGTTGTTACGGTTCTATTCACTTCACTCTGAATCAGTTCTTTTAAGTCTTCTGAGGTTTCTCTGAAATTATCCTCTTTATTATTTCTTATAGCACAATAGTATTCCATATTTATATATAATTTGTTCTGCCATTCCCTGGATTATAGGCACTCCCTTTATATTTCTATTCTTTATCCCCTCAAAAAGAGCTATAAACATTTCATGTAGCTTTATTTCAATTTTTATTTTAGGTAGGATTTAGTCCCTCAATCTACCTTTGCTTTAATTTCCCTTTTCTGTTCTCTCTTTTGCCTCCTATTTTCCTTTTGAGTAGATATGTTTCTGTACCCCGCCCCCATTGTGTGTGTGTGTGTGTGTGTGTGTGTGCGTGTGTGTGTGTGTGTCTGTGTCTGTGTCTTTTTCTTTCCTTTGACCAGTTCTGATGAGAGTGTCAGGTGTCAGCTGTTCCCACACAGCCTCTTCCTCTTTGTTCATAGGAGAGACTTCTACTTGAGCCACACAGATTGAGATAATTTCCCCAATCTTCTTTTACCTTCCCTTCCAATGTAATCCTCTTCCCCTCTGTTTTCATTGGTGAGATCATGAGCCATAACAGAACCACTCCCAGGCCTTTTGTCTAATTTGACTCCCTCTATGATCCTTCATAAAGGTTAAATTTACCTTATAAGGAGGTTATGGGTTGGTTTTTTATTTTTTTATTTTTGTAGGGGATAGGTCAGAAATTAGCAATCTTAGGTAAGGTTGAAGACAGATATATCATGTATTATATATCCTATAGCAAATTGCTCTATACACTAGTTTTCCATGTTGGAAACTTCAAAGGTTGATGCTTTCCATTTATGAATTAGATAACCCACTGGCTATCTAATGATTTGTGTAGTGAAGGAGAAAGATGCTATTTTCTTGAATTTTATGTTTTGTTTGCAAGTTACAAGCAGGATTAGTTGATATAGGGAACTCTTTGGGGACAATATGTTTATCCTTGTACTTTGTAATTTAGCACAGAAGTGTTATATAGCATACAGGCCTTATCTGCCATTCATATGTATTACCTGCTCTAGGACCACTCAGTGTCCATTTATGATGACAGACTAAAGCCTAAGAGCATGGGTCTTACCTAATCTCAATGCTCTTGGAGTAACCCTAAGGGCTTCTAGGGCAGTTATTGAATGCTGTTACTTATGAACCCCCACACATGTGCTTCTTCCTTTGATTATCAGTTGATATCAATTAGTCAGCCAAACTTAATTACATTTTAGAAAGAGGAATACTTAGAAAGTGTGGTAATAATAGTTGTCACAAAATAGTAAACCCTACACACACACACATATGCACACCAAATGTTCGTGATACATTCTTCCACAAGTACCTAGAGAATCCTGGGGGAAATGGACCCAAGCTTAAAGGATCCATATCACACAGAGGTAACTCATAGCTCCTGGTTGCTGACAGCCCTTTTCTCCCTTTGTGGGATACTAATAAAGTTCCTTTTAGCATAGTGTATCTTCTCTGTTGATATTCTTCAAATGTCTTAAAGCTACCTTATTTCATTGTGTCTAGTTTGTCCTTGGCTCCCAAAACAAACACTGTAACCTGTTCCAGGGATGATTCTCTAGGGGTAGGATGTTGATGGAAAGTACAGAATTCCAGGCTCTGTAAAGTTCATAAGTGTCTCTTCTGGTCAAGGGAGAAGAAGAGAGGAGATGAAGGATGAGGCCAGGATTCTTTTCTCCCCTTCATTCCCAATTGTTTTCTTCTCAGAATTTTGTCAGGGGACTTCCTTTCTGCTGGCAGATACTTAATCCTCTGAAGTGCTTTACTATTTTATTTACTTATCCATTCATATATGTATCCATTTATTTAATTTATTTTATAAAAGACACTCAAGGCATGAATGTTTCCTTAGTTAAACTGAACACACTTTCTGTGTGATTTCATTTCACTTTATCTAGTGACTATAATGGCTTTCAAATTTTCAAGGATTTTTCAAGCATAGTTGAAAAAATAATGATTGATTGATACCTACTTTTTTGTTTACAGCTTCTTCATACCTCTACTTACTTAGTCTTAACTAAAAAAAGTATTGTAATATAACATCTTGTCATATATTTTAGGAAAGGTGGAATAATTTATGGACTCAGTTGGCCACCTTCCCTCCCTTACAAATATAAAATGTATGGTGCATATTCAGTCATGTGACCATTAGAATAGAGGACTAGGCATTTTCTCTATCCTCATGACCTCCCAGATTTCTCCAACATAGAAATTATGCACAAGAAATGAGACTATATCAGTTGTCTGAGTGATCTAGACCACCAAGATATACAAATGATACAAAAACTCAGTGAACTAAATGCTATAAAAACCCAGTGGGCTTCAGGAACTCACTCATGGCTTGCAACAGAACATAATGCTACCCCTTCCTCTTCCCAGTGCTGGGGAAAATTTAAGGCAGAAACTCACTTGTACTTCAACAGCAGCAAAGCAACATTCTTAACGTAACAGTACTTGGTCAAGGAACTGAAGAACATTGGAAACTGGAAAAGGACAGTTCAGCACTCTACTAAACTTAATAGGAAGAACCCAGTTCTGTTCCTGCAGATGTTATTTGGGGCAGAGACTGAGACTCATGAAATGTGAGTTGCCCAACTTTCAGATCCAGTATCAAGGGAAATTGCCATCAGAAGGGAAGGAGTCCAAAAGTAAGCAATAGCAGATAATAAAGAAAAAAGACAAAAATTGACAAAGATCTCAGGAGGAAGAAAACTGAGTTAAAGATCTTGTTCATAAGCAGATTAACAGAATATAGCAATAACAGAATAACATTAACTTCCAGATAAGATAAAAGAGTGCAGCCATCAAAGAACAAATAGATAACACAAAGAATAATGAATTAACACATGATGAGGCAGAAGACCCTATTAATTCCCAAGCTATCATGGAACCACAACAGGATGTTCTTGAATGGTTTAAAAAAGAAATAAGAATTTTGAAAGCAGAATTTATGACCTTAGCAACAGAAATAATTGACAGAATAGAAAGACTTGAATCAGCAGTGGCAAGTCTCCAAAGAAACAGAAAAAGAGAATAATGGAATTCAGATTCATAGAAGTGAAGGATAACTTGGAAGAAAAGAACAAAAATCAATAAAGTTAAAAGAAAAAATGGTGTCCGTATAAATAAAGCATACTAATCTTGAAAATAGGATGCATAAAGACAACTTGAGAATTACAGATCTCTCAGAAGAACACAAGTCAAAAAACCTGAACAATATAAGAAAATTGTCCAGAACTTCTGAACACAGAGAATATTGTGCCTATCCATCAAATGAGATAATATTTATAAAGCTCTCAGCACAGTGCCTGGCACATAGAAGGTACTTAATAAATGTCATCCTTCCTCCCACCTCCCCCCCACCCCTTTATCAATTTGAAAGAATCCACAAATCTCTTCCAGGAAAAAATTCATTCTCCCTCTCTCTCTCCCTCCCTCCTTACCTTTCTCTCTCTCTCTTACTCTCTCACTCTCTCTCCCACTCTTCCTCTCTCTCCCCCTCTCCCCTTCTCTCCCTCACACACAAACACACACACACACACACACTTTCTCTCTCTCTCTCTCAACTCCAAGACACATGGTTGTCAAGTATGACATTTCCACTGTCAACAAATTAATCAAACAACCAGGAGAAAGAGCTTTAAATATAATAAGAAAAGGAAATTATATAGGAGTAGAAATATAAAGGAAATATGTAGGAATATAAAGGAAAGGAAATTTGAGTAATACAGGATAATTTTGTACCCACTAGAAATCACAGGAGGGAATGTAATATGTTCCAAAAAGTGAAGAAACTCAAGAGGCTATTGAACATGACCTATCCTGCTAGCTTGAACCTAAGAGGTAATTTTTAAAAAGATGGACATTCAATAAAGAGACATTCAGAGCCTTTCTAGGTAGAAAAACACACCCAAGCAAAATTATTGTTTCTGAAACACTCCAAACAACAGATAAACAAATACAGTAATCAAGGATAATAGTAACAAAATAGCAACCAAAAGACCTTTAAGAGATTTCTTTATGAAAGTACAGAAAAAGACAAGATTGAAAGCAGAAGGCCAATAGAAGTGATAGTTAACAAACAGCCCTGAAATACTATAGAGTAAATCTCCTGACACCCTACCTATAGCGTGTGTGTGTATGTGTCTGTGTGTGTAAACTACAGTAGGGGAGGATACATAAAAGTGGAGAGGAGAATATGTGATAATACTCTAATCAAGTCAAAGGCTAGCAGTAAAGAAATACAGGAAAACAACTCCTGTCATTTTTTCAGGAAGAAGAGAGCCTCTAGGACAGTGGTTCTCAACCTGTGGGTCGCGACCCGAACTACACTTTCACAGGATGTTTTCCGATGGTCTTAGGAACCAAGACACCGCTCCTCTATCAGTCTCCAGGCAGGTCTGCCTACATGCAGATAAGCCTGTATATGAGTATTAAAGGGTTGCCACATTAGGAAAGTTGAGACCACTGCTCTAGGAGAATGGGTGGGGAGGCAAAAGGAAGGATTGAAACAAGGAAAGATAGAGAGTTTGCTTCCGTAGTGGGCTGGAATTGTTCAGTCATTTCAGTCATGTCCAACTCTTCATGATCCCATTTAGCTTTCTTAGCAAAGATACTGGAGAATTTTTCCATTTCCTTCTCTAGCTGATTTTTACGGATGAGGAAAGGGAGACAAACAAAGTGACTTGCTCAGAATCCCACAGTGCTTGAGGTCAAATTTGAGCTCAGGTCTTCCTGACTCCAGGCCCAGCACTGTATCTGCTGTGTCACCTAGCTGCCTAGGCAGGGAGGACCTACCTCTGGTCAGTGCTTCCATGAGGGAAGAGATGTTCTGTGATGGGAAATGGGAACCTCATATTGGATATAATCTTCAGGAATTTGGTGCTGTATCAGCAAGCACACTAGCATACCCAGCATGGCTGCTAGCACAGGTTCTTAGATCTGCCTTTCTCAAGGAAAGCAACTCAAAATGGGTTAACAGTGTCACTTTAATCAATCAAACATATATCATTTACCTAGTTCAGGGGAAAAAGTCAGCATCCTGAACTTCAGAGAATACAAACAGAATACAAAACACAAGTTACGAGCAAATAGAGAAACAGATCAGCATATGGGCTTCCAGTCGTCTGACCATTACATCCATACCTATTCAATTACCAGAGAGGGAAGCACCAACATCTGGGTTTTTCAAAGCCGGGGAGCTCAACAACTTCCCAGGGTCTTGTCTGACCAAATCACACAATTCTTCTCAGAGTGAGCCCCAAAGCAACAACTCACATCAGTGTATATATAGCCTTCTCCTGCGTCAGAGAATGTCACAGCCCTCTGGACCCATGGCCCAATCACAAAGTAATAAGGCCCGGGCATTCCTGAAGAACAAGCCTCCCGCCACAGGCTCCACGTGACCATATTTAGCCTGTTAGGGGGCAGAGTATACTTTCAAATCTGGGAAGGTTCTCAGAGCCACTTAAGCCTATCAAAGGGCCAAGGGGCAGGGAAGATCTTCAGATTCCCACAACAGGTACTTGGAAAGACTAGTCATTGGGCCTCAGAAGGAGAATTGGAGGTTCTGGGGGCAAAGGATACCTAGAAGAGTGAAAGGGCATGGGAGGTTGCATGACAAATGGAGAAAAAATAACCATGGAGAGGACACAGGTTAATATTGAAGCTCAAAATAATGAGCTACTTAGAAACATTAAATCCATGAGGAATATGGAGAATAAAGGAGTAAGTATAGGAACCATGAATCAAAGAATAGAACTCTATAATAGAAAGTAATGAGGGGCAGCTAAGTGGCGCAGTGATTAGAACACTGGCCCTGGAGTCAGAAGGACCTGAGTTCAAATGTGGCCTCAGACACTTGACATACTTACTAGCCATGTGATCTTGGGCAAGTCACTTAACCCCGATTACCCTACCTTCCCCCCTCCAAAAAAAAAAGCAATGATAAATAATAAACAAAATGAAAGAAAGATGATTTTTAGGAAAAATTGAAGAAAATGAAATTGTAAAAGTTTAAAGAACAAGTTAAAGAGCAGGAAAGGAAGGGGAATTTTATTTGACTACTCAGCTTAGAGGGAAACAGGAGGATGAATAAAAGAAATACACAAGCAAGAAAAAAGAAACTAATAAGGTAAGCAAAACTAGGAGAAAAGGTAAAAAATGGGGAGGGGGCACTTTATGGGTAAGGAGAGAACTAGGGGGAATGAGGTTGCTTTAAAATAGATTAGGCCCAAATGACTAAAGACAAAAGGTAGTGTGTTTGCAGAGAAAGAGGGAGGAAACATCCGTGTGTGTGTGTGTGTGTGTGTGTGTGTGTGTGTGTGTGTGTGTGTGTGAGAGAGAGAGAGAGAGAGAATATAAAACCTAATTCTCATAACTCAGATATGAAATTGATTAAACAATTCCACTATCTGTTTACGAGAAACATATCTAAAAAACAAAGTTAATCACAGAATTAAAATTAAGGGCCAGGAAGAAAATTTACCATGCATCAGGTTAGTCTGAAAAAAAAAAACCAGTAGTTGCAATCAAGTTATCAAAACAAAAATGAATATTCATAACATAAAAATGGATTAACAAGGAAACTACATCGTATTTAAAGGAACCGTAGGAAACAAACCAGTATCAATATTAAACTTATTTAAAGTCAGTATCTAAATTTGTAAAAGAAAAATTAACAGAATCCTTAAGAAGACATAGGCAGTAATCCAATAGTTGTATGAGATTTCAGTGCCCCTCACTGTTTTTGAATAATTCCAGCGATCATTTGTATTTGTAAGAAATTATGCATATAATAAATATGCATGGAAATCTCTACATGAACTGATTTCAGAGTGAATTAAACAGAGCCAAGAAAGCAACATACACAATTTTTTTTTTGTAAACAAATGAACCAAAAAAACCAACCATGAAAAGAAATCAAAAGTCAATCTTTCAAAATTATAAAGAACAAGAATGGCTGGAAGGAAAAGATATTTGAAGACAACTTCATCCTGCCCTTTTGCAGTTTTTTGTTTCAGTTTTTTGGCATATGTTTATCAGTTATGCTGATTTTTCCTCTTTTTGTCTTTAATATTTTTCTTTTATGGGATGACTGACTAAGAGGAGTGGGAAATGTCCTAGAGGAAATTATGGTGATGTGAAAAATCAAAAGACATCAATATAAACTTATTTTAAAAAATAAAATATATGGTGTCCAGTTTCTAATCTTTGAAATGCCTCAAGGCCTTAGTGAAGTTAGAACTCCATATTCTTGGATGAGAATTAATAAATTATCCTGTATTTTCTTCCTATGATGCTTCTCTCTGGACTAACCTTATCCAATAGCAGCTTTGAGCTTTGCATTTTCTCAAGAGAAGCAGCCTTGATTTATAAAGGAATCATAGATTTCCATTTCCCTGACCCTGTCAGTACCCCATCTATGGTCACATTGTCAGTTGTTGTAAAGAAGGGGAAACAGAAGATAGGAGGTGAAGCTTAGAAATTGGTCTTAACTCCTCTTCCTCTTCCCCTTCCCCAAGCTTTCCCCTTGACCTTTTCCCACTATACTATTCCATTACAGTAAAAAAAAAAGAAAACTTTTATTATTTCTCAGTACCTCACTACCTTGCCTTGCCCTCCCAGAGCTCTTTCCTCTGGCAACAGAAGCTAGTACCACGAAGTTTTGGTGACCCTCCTTTTGCTGTTGGGGCTGCACAATTTAATTCTATACAGCTGGGCACTGGGATATACAGAAGTTTAAAATCTCGTAATTCCTACCCTCAAGGAGCAGACATTCCCCTGTGCACTGTTGTCAAAGAATAGATAGTCTTGGGAATCAGATTTAGAATTCTAAATATACTGTGCCATAAAATAGTTCAGATAATATTATTGGTTAAATAGGTTTTGTGAAAAGGTCTGGGAACCTGACCCTCCCATTTAATGAAAATAGTGAACTTTTATATTATCCTCTTTCCACAGCGTCCCATAATCTCAATTTGTTGGGGCCACCGGGATTCACGCCTGCTTATGGCATCTGGACCTGCCTTGTATGTGGTTCGTGTAGAACACCGGGTCTCTAGTCTTCAACTCCTGTGCCAGCAGGCTATTGCCAGCTCCATTAGGGATGACAAGGATATCAGCAAGTTAACCCTGCCACCAAGGCTGTGCTCATACCTCACTACTGCCTTCATTCCAACAATTAAGGTAAAGCAAACTTAACTTTGTGCCTCTTGACATACATGCCTTGTTCCTCTCTCTGCCACACCCCCTACAAACAGGCATGCTAATAAAAGGCTGAGATTACCGATGGAACAAAGGAAGTACACCCACCTGCTGATGTTGGCTAAAGAGCAAATTAAAATGGCAGGCTGGGGCAAAGGTACTGGAGCAAAGTATTTTCATTTTTTTTTGCATATTATTGCATTTTCATGCTTATTACACTTAACATCGGTGTTAATCCTTATTTCTCATGAAGTGACTAGAAGGTTGCACAATGAATAAACTGCTGGACTTAGAGTCAAGAAAATTTGAGTCCAAATCCTGTGCTTCATATCTATGCCCCTGGGAAAGTTATTTAACCTTTCTCTGTCTGAAGTTCCTTATCTTTAAAATGAGGATAACAAGAACATCTTCCTCACAGGGTTGTAGTGAGGACCAGGTGGTGAAGTAGGAACTGTAAGTGGTAATCTTCATATTATTGAAGAGGGAACGGAGATCCAGGCAAGGACTTCACTAGAAAGAGTAAGAAAGAACTTTCTTCAATGCAAGGACCTATGAAGAAACATGCTTCCCATCTCCTTTCAGAGGGCTGATGTCCTTAAAATTAAGATTGAGACATGCATGGCTTAAGTGGGAATTTGTTTTTTCTATGCTAATTTGTTATGAGGATTTTATTTTTCCTTTTTTAAATCACTTGATTGGGGTTTGTAGGAGAGGGAGGGAGAGAAAAGAAATGCTTGTCACCTGGGGAAAAAAGAAAGGATAAGAACTGGGATTTAAACTCCTGATTAAAAATCTAGCACCCTTTTCCCTTTTCCATATTGTCCCTTTTAGGTCATACATCTGAGTTAACATTCATAACCTAGCCACCACTATCTTATCATCTCACTTTCCCCAAAGAAATTGAAGTGCATAACTGGATGTGTTAAATTATGTTGCCACTGGTACTTTATAAAGATTTTAAAACAAAGTTTCCATCTTTTGCCATCTCAGCACAATTGATGCTTATCTTATGGCCAGTACTTGAAATCTTAGCATCGGAATTTTTTTGTAGAAAATGAAGGAATGGCAGTCAGTGTTGTTTGTCAATAATGAAAAAGGAATTTCCTTTTTTAAAAGAAACTATTTTGATCTTAATTTTCTTCCTTTTATTTCCCTTCATTAAGGTAACACCTATTCTTACCTGTATTCTTTTAGCCCCCTATCCCAGACCCCAACAACATGAGAGACTTTGTCAGCTACCCAACTGCTGGCAATGAAAGACTCCATTGTACCATGAAACGGACTGAAGATGATCCAGAAGTAGGGGGCCCTTGTTATACACTCTACTTGGAATACCTTGGTGGATTAGTACCCATCCTGAAAGGGCGTCGTATTAGCAAGCTTCGACCAGAATTTGTCATCATGGATCCAAAAACAGATGGCAAAACAGGTGGGATGCCTTTTGGGGGGTGAGGGGTGGGTATTTTTAGGAACTTTAAAGAGTTAATAGTATTTGTAGAAAATGCTACGCTAGTAAAGGGTCATAGGAGATTAATCTGTTTAGAATATAGAAGTATTTATTTATAAAAGTTAAGTTGTTGGTGGATAAGGACACACAAAAAATCCCTAAAGCAAGAGTATAAATCTCTCATTTGGCCTTCCCAGGCCTATGAATCTAACCTTTTTTTTTTTTCAATTTATAGCACTAAAATGTAATACATGGTCTCTGACCAAGAATTTCTTTGGATATACTTTCAGAAAATTAGAGTTTGATATGCCCTCTTTTTCATCAGGTTTACATTTTCATATGCCCTTTAAGTGTATTTTAATTATTGGAAGCGTTGTGCCTATTCGGCATAGCATCTATAAAAACTATTCTACTCTAGAATTATTGCCAGAGTTTGACTAGATTGATTTAATATTGTTTTCCTTATAAATTTGATTTTTGAATTCTTTATATACTCTCTAATTTTGGAAGTTCAATTAACGACCTAATTGGAGAATATTCGTTTTTAAAATTAGTTTTTGTTCTTTCATTTGGTTGTGTCTAACTCTCCATGACCTGTGCACTGTACTTTCCAAAGGTTTTTCTTCCCAAGGATACTGGAGTGATTTGCCATTTCCTTCTCTAATGGATTTAAGGCAAACAGAGGAGTGACTTTACCTAGGGTCCCATAGCTATAAGGTCACCTTAGAACTTAGGTCTTCCTGACTCCAGGCCCGGTGCTCTATCCACTGAGCATCCCAGCTACCTTTAAATTTAGTGCCATTATGTAAATTCCTCAGTGCAGCTAATTTGATTCAAACTTGGGTAGACTTTCCCTTTAAGATTTTTTTAAATTGCAATTAGGGTCTAAGAGGAGTGATATTAGAAGCCTAGTAGCTTTTGAAGTTGCATGAATTTTCTGAGTAAGGAATACTAAAGTGGTTGTAAAATAATAAAAATGGTGATATTATTTTGTATTTGAAATTCAAAACAAAGTTTTACTTCAAATAATTATTTGTCTTCTGAAATCAGAACCTAAAAATTCTTGTTTAGCATTAAGAGAAGGAAACTGGCTCCTTCCTGTCTGTTTGGCCACAATTTCATGGTCTCTCTTGCTGGATTATCATCCATATCTCATCTCCTTTGTGTAAAAATATAGAACTTTCTTCTCTCTCACACTTCTCCTTGGTGAGCACATCAGCTTACATGTGTTCAGCTGTCTTTTTTTATACAACTGGCCTCCAGATCTATTTATCCAGCCCTACTCTTTCTCTTGAGCCTCAGTACCACATTACCACCTGTCCTTTGGGTGTTTCCAACTGGATATTTCAAACTCACTCTGTCTAAACAGAACAAATTATCTTTTCCCCAAACCTTCCCCTCTTCTTGGACCTATCTCTGCTTAGGGCAGCACCATCCTTCCAATCTCCCAGGTTTGTAGCCTCAGACTTATTCTTGCCTCTCTCCTATTTCTCCTCCTTATATCCTGTCATTTGCCAAAAAGATCTGTCATCTTCATCTCCATTTACATGGCTACCATTCTTGTTCCAGGCCCTTATTATCTCTTGCCTGGAACACATAGAAGGGAGAGGAATTCCTTATCCTGTTAATCTTTTCTAGAAGGATTATGAAACTACACCTTTAGCCCTGGTATAAATCACTTGGCCAGTGGGAGAAATATAAACATACATTCAACACATCACTGGAATTATCCATGTTATCATTTTGGAAAGTGAGATCCTTAGTTATTGTCTTGCTAGAGAATTACTCTGACTAATCACTTGTGGGTTTCTTTAAACCTAGAATTAATTTTTCTTCTCAGCTTGTCAGCACCTCATTAACAGTTTGACATTCACATCTTAGCTTCCTTTTCAGTTTTTCACTCACCTCTTACCTTCTCTTACCAACTGTTAGGAGAAGAATATTTTCTTTTGAGTTTGTGTGCTAGGTTACTGCTGTTGAATAAATATATCATAATGCAGAAATCACAGAGGAACAAACTTAGATTTTACTATGAACACAGGTTTAGGATTCAGAAAAATAACCCTGATCAAAGATAAGGATTTTTAGGAGTCTTTTTAAAGACGAAAAAATACGTTAGAGAGACAAATAATTTTTAATATACAGCAACTTCATATATCCTCTTAGGTCATAAAAATTGAACAGAGTTAAAACAGGATTATAATTTCATATATCCTCTAAGGAAACAGACCTATTTAAACAGTTCCTATATATAAACTAAGTCAGGTTACAGATTATAATACACTCGCAGGGTTCACAATGGGTCACTTGAGGGGCAATATTTATACATTTCAAAGATGGCTACAGTTGGAGAGATTTGAGATCCTCAAAAGAATCAAGCCTTGACTCCAATTTTAACTTCTTTTCTGAGAAATGTTTTGATGCTTAAGTGAATTTTCACATTTTATAGGACAGATTTCAGCCAACTCATTAACCTCCTAAGAGAAACAGCCCTTAACTCCTCTCCCTCATAATAAAAATTAATAAAAGAAAATAAAAAATTCTCATAACACAACTACCTCTCATGACCTGAGCATTCATTCTGCTCTCTTAGCTGAAGTTCTTCTCTTACTTCTCTGTACCTCCTCTTCCTTTTCATATGCTTCTGCACTAGTATTTTTCCATTTCCCTAGTCTTCTTCAGTCTTAGGTTCTTCTCTTTCTTTAGTTCTAACCCTTTTCCTTCAGTTGGAGTCCTTCTTTTCATTTTTTTTTCAATTTCTGCTAAGTTCTCCCTCCCCATATTTTCCCTCCCCATATTCAGATTCTGCCCTTCAAAATTTGAAAGCCTTCCTAAGTGCTTTCACAGTTCCTTTTTCTTCTTCAGCTTCCTCTCCTCTTGTTCCTTCTCCCTTGGAACCTAGAGTGTGTATTTAAGACTTACAAAGCTTATTAATTAAATTTTTGGAACTTGTGTGCTGAAAATATACAAAACCTAAATCAGGTGAATTCAGATTCAATGATGAATTTGATTTGAGCAATGTGGATTCAACTTTTCAAAAGTAATATAATAAATTGAGTACCCTCATTTGGACTTGTAAGGGGTGGAAAATGTGGGTTAGACAAGGGTTGCCCCAAAGGTCCTTGGTCTTAGGAACTACCTAATCATTTCTTTTGAGCTAAGAAGGGAGGCTTAAAATGCAGATGTCCTAAGAAACCTATCAGTCATTTGTATCATACTATGAATACTTTAATCCTATTTTTGTTTTATTTTCCTCCTAAGGCCAATCTAAGATTGTCATCTTTAATATAATGGTAGTCTTAATTGCCAGGGAGTACTTTAGGGGATGGCAAACTTGAGTGAGCTGTAAAAAATGAAGTAGATAGCGTTAGACTGTACTGGAGATCTGGAGACAGGCCATAAAGGGCAAGAGAGGGTGGTGGGAAGGGTACCAAAGACAATCTAAAAACTATATAATTTTGTTCAGTGTTCCTTCCACTGAAAATCATCTTGCCCTACTGCCTTTCCCTCAATAAGTATTTTACTTAGATCAGGGATAGCCAACTGGCAAGGTGATTTGGAATTGGATAGACAGAATAATCTTAGAGGACCTGACTTCTTCTGCTGCCCAGGTCTATTTAAATAAACATTCTGTACAAATATCCCCCTATAATTAAGACCTTTCAAATCATATAGGTTGGACCTGTTACCATCCCAGCTTCAATTTTAGCAAATAATTTCATTATTCTTGTCATTATTAGTTATGTTATAAATAAATACAGCCTCAACTCCTTAAGAATCCCTGAATTTTATCCTTTTTTTTTCTTTGCATCCCTAGCAAGCTTGGGACTCAGTAAAATCTCCCAAAACATTTAACAAGAGAGCAAGCTCTCTGGGGCCAGACCTGAAGTCTCCATTGGTCCCAGAATTAGTGACAATTCCAAGGAAGTATCTGATAGTCATATGTGAACTCAGTTGAGTATTTCCTAGACTCTTGAGTCACAACAGACAGTCCAGCCATTTTGGTTCCAGCAGTTAACAGAATAAAAACTGTCATACTATTTTACACATTCTGAGGCATTAAATTGAAATCACCACCTTCATTAGGGACATATAATCAGACTCTCACAATATGCTCACTGTGGAGAGGTTCTGCGTAATTTCACATGTTCAGCCTGTATTTGATTGCTTGTCCTTCCAGTGGGGGTGGGTGACGAGGGAGGAAGAGAAAGAATCTAGAATCTAAAGTTCTATAATCAAATGTTAAAAATATATATGTATATATACTACTACTACTACTACTACTACTACTACTACTACTACTACTACTATTATTATTATTATTATTATTATTATTATTATTATTATTATTATTAACTACATCCAACTGGAACTTGAGATACACAGGCACTGTGGAAGGGAGATCCATCCTGCGCTACTGGAAAGTCAGAGGGGCGAGGGGGAAGGCCATAGA
>CM053586.1:71187766-71215910 GCA_028646515.1 Pseudochirops corinnae | reverse complement strand
ATACACAGGCACTGTGGAAGGGAGATCCATCCTGCGCTACTGGAAAGTCAGAGGGGCGAGGGGGAAGGCCATAGAAGAGAATAGGGGTTATGCAATGGGATGGCTGTTTTGGGGCGGTGGGTAGGGGAAAGATGGGGAGAAAAATGTGTAACTCAAAATTTCGTGGAAATGAATGATGTAAACTAAACTAAAATAAAATTAAAAAAAAAAAAAGAAATCACCACCTTCATTCCCCAAGGAATATACCCTTCTCTACATTCAGCCTTAGTAAGTGAAAAGCCTTACCTTATGGGGACAATCTGTTGGACAGTAACTAATAAATGTTTTTTTAATAGAGTGCAATCATAACATTATCATAATATCACTTAAATTTAGTGGGGTATTCTATCTTCTCAGATGAAATCTATGGAAACAGTTTGATTTCTACCATGATTGACAGCTGTAATTGTTCCGACTCCAGTGATATTGAGCTGAGTGATGATTGGGCTGCCAAGAAATCTCCCAAAATCTCTAGGGCTAGCAAATCACCTAAACTACCCAGGTAATCTCAGCTTTTTGTAAGATCTTGTGTGTCTTCTTGTATAAGTATCTCTGTCTGTATGTGTACACACACACACACACACACACACACACACACACACATTCTCAAACATCGTTACTTGTCATTCTAATTGTCACAGTGATTATAGCAAAGAGTGTGTAACGGCTGGGGTAATGAAAGATTTTTATAAGATCTTTCATTAGAAATATTCTACCAGATGAAATTAGAGCTTTGGGTGTTTTTTTTCCTTATATAGAAAAGTCCCTCAGTTAGGAAACCTATCTTAGCCCTTGAAACTCTTCTCTGTACTTATTAGTGACAGTTACAATATAGGAATACTCCTCTGATTCACTTTTTGTATCTCAAACTAGAAACAAAGATAGGGCATGGTTTGTCTAACATTATGGAGAATATTTAAATGAAATGCTTATAAAACTCTAATTGAAAGAAGTATGTTAAAAAGAAAAATGTTTAGTGGCTGCTGCCTCCCTAAGGAATTGTGTTAAATACTGACAAAGCATTGTGATAATGAGTGCAGTTAGTGAAAAGAGCAAAGCAGTGGGAGTCAAGAGACCTGGGCTTTTGTTCCATCTCTGCTACTAATTAGCTGTGTGATTGTGAACAGTGAGTAAATTACCCTACCTGGGTCTTAGTTTTCTCGTTGTTAGAATTAGAGGGTTGTACTAGATATTTGAAAAAATCCTTTCCTGTTCTAAAATGCTCTGACATCATCAGTATACGGTGCTCGATCTCGTGATCTAGGCACTTGGCCCCTTAATAACCTCTCTTTCCCTTCTAAATGAGATATAACCATAACATGCCTTACCTTGCTTTATAGACTTATGACCACCTGATGTAGTAGATAGAGTGCTAGAATTTTTATATATGATATATGATAATGGGCAAGTCACTTAGCCTCTTGGAACCTCAGTTTCTCCATCTGTAAAATGGAGATACTATTGTCACTACCTACTTCACAGCTCTGTTATGAGGTAAACACTTTGCTTTTCTTAAGGCACTATGTATTGAATTGTTAGAGCTGCCAAATGATTAAACAAAGTAACCTCTCCTATTGTATTTTGTAACTATTAATTTTAAACTTTTTAACATTTTCTTAGAGAAAGATTCACATTAAAGGCTGTTATCTTCATGTTTTAATGAAGAAATCAATACTCAGGGATTTGCTCAAATGTGTTGCTAGTATTAAAAACTATTACTTCAGTCTGTTAAAATCAAGAATGTTGTATAAAGTAACAGTGTAAAAATGAAGGGCATAAATTTTTTATTTATGTTTTTTTCTATCCTAATGAGAGTAAATGTCTCCCTGCCACATTTTTCGTCATTTTCTTCAATTATCTTTTTGTGTGGTATTCCCAGCAGAGGCCACATATATACACACATACATACACATACATGCATACACACATACACATAACATACATACGTATATGTTCTTTCTCAGTATCATACAGCTAGTAAGTGTCTACGGTCAGATTTTTAAATCAGGTCTTTCCAGGCCCAATGCTTATCTACTGTGCTTTCTAGCATCAGTACATCTTGGAAGGAAATGTAGATGTCATATATTTGGATAAAAGCCAGTCATTGTTTTCTTTTCTTCCTCATCAAGCAAAGGAAATAGGATAACATGCCACTGATACATTTTGTTAAATTGAGAGCCTAGCCTTTAGGACTGACCTTCCATGAGAAAGAGAAATGATTATTTAACATGGGAAGAGAGGATTAAAAGTCACAATTTGTAGGTTGGAGGGAAGTACTTGATAAGTGATTGTGTAGTTTAAATATTTCTACCTGTGAATATCTAATGACATTTAACACTACTTTCTGGCAGAATCAACATTGAAGCCCGAAAATCTCCAAAGTTATCCCGAGCTGCTCAAGAGATATCCAGGTCTCCAAGGTTACCAATTAGGAAACCTTCAATTGGCTCACCAAGCCTAACTCGAAGAGAGTTTCCATTAGAAGATATCACTCAGGTAGTGTATACCTTCCAAGCTCACATTGTCTTTTTGTAACCACAACACCTGTCTGATTTTGTTAGGCTTGATATACTTCTTTTAGTTTGCTTTTTTTTTTTTTCCTTAGTGACTGCTGGTGAAGTGGAAAGAGGTGATTTATAGACATTACAGTATCAGTAAGTCTCAGAAATGATCAAAGACAAAATGTGTTCAGCAAGTGAGATGCTCTCTTTCCTCTAGCCCTTCCATGTCCAATTTGCAAATGAAAGGGTGGCACAAGGAAGGTAGTGATGTTAAATGTTCTTGGAGTAGAAGATAACTAATCAAATCCAGCTAACAGTTACAGAAGTAGACTGACCCTTTCACATGCAGTTACATAGTGGGAAGTAAGACTATTGTAAGATTAGCAATGCAGTATTTGTGTTATTTAAGAGTACTGTAGACTTACTAATAAAGATTTATTATATAATAATAAATCCAAGCAGTTTCTAGTGGGGAAGAAGGTTCCAAAGTCATAGGACATCTCCTGGGTGGTTTTTCAGATAGAATTATGGTGGCCAGCTAAAGGAAAAGTGGAAAAGGCAACGTGGTAAGATTAAAGATGAGTTCTCAAATAAGGTATTTTTCTTTTTGCTTCAGAGGAAGAAGGGATTCTCCTGTATTCCTTAGCACACTAGCGCCCTGAAAGGAGATGCTTTTAAGAGAACATGTGAGAGAGTTGATATTTGTCTTGAGAAATAACTTTGCTTTTAAAATTTATTTTAGTATTCAGTGCTCCTGGCCAATAATAAAATAATAAATCAGTTGGTGATTCTTCTTTTCTTTTCTTCACAGCACAACTATCTTGCTCAGGTTACATCTAATATCTGGGGAACCAAATTTAAGATTGTAGGTTTGGCTACTTTCCTGCCAACTAACCTTGGTGCAGGTAAAAATTTATTCAATGTTCTTTCTCTGTTAACTTATATATCTGGTTTTGAAATGGAAAATGGATTGCTGTGCTACTGTTGTTCTGCAGTCTTATTTTGCCTTCAGTCTTGAGCTGGTGACACAATCGATAGAAGATTGGAACTCAAGTCAAGAAGATCTGAGTTTAAATCCAGCCTCAGAAAATTACTGGCTCTGTGACCCTGGGCAAGTCACTTAACTTTTTGCCTCAGTTTCATTTCCTATACAATGGGGATAATAACAGTACTTACCTCACAGGGTTGTTGGTGAGGATCAAATGAGATTTTATTTGTAAAGTGTTTAGCAAATGCCTAGCACAAAGTAGACATTGCATAAATTCTTATCCCTTTCCTTTTAGGTAGTTCAGTTTCTCAAAACTCTCATACTATAAATATATAATGTCATATATTATAAAAGAGGATGATGTAAATTGATTTTAGAAACTAGGGGGTTTTTTGGTTATTAGACTTTTCATTTTTTGATACTTGATTATGATTAAAATAACAGAAACAGTATCCTATTAAAGGTACAAGAAAGTTCTGGATTTTATTTTATTTATTGAACCTTTGCTTTTGATATCTTCATGGTACTGATATCTCTAAGCTCGTAAATCAAAAGAAACCCGATACCAAAGAAAGTAAGAAAGAATCTTGGTGCTAAAGAGCAAAGGGTAGTAGAAGATTAATGGTCAATTAGTATTAAATTCCATAGTGGTGATTCTTAATAAATATAGTCTTGAGCTTGATAAATTAATCTTCATAAGGAAAAATTATATTATCTTTGCCTTAGATGTTGTCTAAGAGAAAGAGTGAAAACTTACCCAAGGGTCACTGAATAAATTAGACAAAATTGGACTAGAGAACATAGATCTCAGGCTCATCCACCTTGTCTCCATTGATTGCTTCATTAATAATAACAAATAGGTGTGTACATTAAGTGTAAAGATTTATGCCAAAGGATCGTTTCTGGGGCAATTTAATCCTAACATGCAGGAAGGTGTAGTGGATAGAGCACTATGCCTGCACTCAGGAATATCTGTGTTCAAATCCAGCCTCAGATACTTACTAGCTGTGTGACTCTGGGCAAGTCATTTAACCCCTTTGCCTCAGTTCCTCATCTGTAAAATGAGCTGGAGAAGGAAATGGCAAACCACTCCAGTATCTTTGCCAAGAAAACCCAAAATCGGGGCACAAAGAATTGGACTTGAAACAACTGAACAGCAACAACAAATCCTAACACAGGGTCTCTCTTTGGATTAGGAAATCACATTGACAGGCATTATTATTCTTAGTTGCATTGTCATTCAAGAGTGTGTAGGTCTTCATTGAAATATAACATGACACTATATTACCATAGTTCTCAAGTGGAAGACTGACTCCTATTTGGTCTTAATGAGCTATCCATAGCTTTTCTTTTCTAATGTTTACCAATGCTTTTTGCTTTTAGTTTTTAGATATTTTAGTTTAGTTTTAGTTTTCAAATATTTTCCAATATCTCCTGTAGAACTTTCTCTTTTAATAAAAAAAAAAAATAAGCAAAACATCTTTATACCACCTCCATCAGATGGCATATGTAGCATTTTGTACCCTTAATCTTTGGTATTTTCTTGATGGTATCTTCTGCGATATCTTCTAGAGACTACCATATTTATCCAAATTCTGTTGTCATTTTAAAGTTGTTTTCATTTACACTATTGGGTCATTATTGTTATTGCTCTTTTGGTTCTGCTTTCACTTCTTATTGGTTTTGTTCAGTGTGACTGTCAAATCCTAAGTCTGCCTTAGGAGAGCTATCTTCCAGCATAATTAAATCCTATCAGCCTATTTTCATAAATCAGATCTTAGTCTCTCTCTGCATTCATCTCCAAATGTTAGGTATTATTGCCTATTTATGGACAGTGGAAGCACAGGAAAAGAAAGGACAAAGAAATGATTTGAAACTATTTTGCCTAATTATGTCAATGAATTTTATAAATAAAATGAAATGATATTTACAAAAGTATAAAATACCCAATTAATTAAGAAATTACAGAATTTAGACAGCCTAGTCTTTAAAAAAAGAGGGAGAAAGTAAATTATAGATAAATTCTTTTTTAAAAATCCCCGTACAAATGATTATACTAGTGAATTCTATCAGATGTGCAAAGGAAAATTATATAACATGTTTGCAGAAATAGGAAAAAACTGTTATCCTACCAAAGTCCTTTTTTGCGACAAATATAGTTCTGATACCTAAACCAGGGAGCAACAAGTTAGAAAAAGAAACTGTAGATCATTATCTCTAGTTAATATTGATAGGAAAATATTGAATAAAAAATGAAAATTTTAAAAATCTTAAAATGTTAGCAAAGTGGCTACAATAACACACTATTTTAGGGTTGGATTTAAACCAGGAATGGAACATTGGTTCAATATTAGGAAAATTATAAATATAATAAATCATATTAATAACAAAATACTTGAAATCATATAACAATAGATTCAGAAAAGACTTTTAACAAAATATAACACATATTTATGTTAAAAAAATGCTGGGAGATATTGTAATAAATAAGTGGACTTTTCCTAAATAGAGTAAATAGCATTACTGGTGAAGAAAAATTGCTAAGAAACTTTTACAATTAGATTGGGTAAAGTAAAGATAGCTGTTTTTCATCTTGTTATTTGAAGTGGTTTTATAAATGCTACCTATGGCAATAAGGCAAGAAAAATAATGAGAAAATACGCAGAGAAAAAATGAAATTATTACTTGATGTGATTTACTTAGAGAACTCTAGAAATTCAATTCAAAATCAACAGAAATTATAACATTAGTGAAATAATAGAATATAAAATAATCCCACAGAACTCTTCAGCCTTTCTGGTAATACAAAAAAAAACCAAACAAATCAGAAATAAAAGATAGAAAAAAAACATTTTATTCAAAATAACTAACATGTGTAGAATGTTTGGAATTCTACTCATCAAGACATACACAAGAATTATATGAATACAACTGTAAAACACTCTTTACAGAAATAAATATTTAAATAATTGGAGAAGAATTAATTGCTTCTTATTATACCATGCTTATATAATAAAATGACATAACTTCATAAATTAATTTGCAGAATCAATGCTATTCCTGTCATCTACTAAGTAGTTATACAAGACAGAATTATAACAAAATCCTTCTGAAGGTGCCAAAAGGTCAAGAATCTTATGAAAAACAATTTTTTAAGTGGGAAGAAAGGGAACCTAAAAGTTCTAGATCTCAAACAATAATGCAATGCTGTAGTTGTCAAAATAACTTGGCACTCATTTTAAAAATATTTTAATATATAAGTGGAGCAGATTAGGGATACAAGTTCCCAAAGCATAGTAACACAGTGTTTATTTAATAAACTGAGACAAACTAGCTACTGGAATAAGGACTCACTATTTGACAAAAACTACTTGGAAAAATAGAAACATGTCTGGGAAAACAGACTCAGAGCAACATCTTACACAACTTCAAATGAGCGCATGACCTAGTTATAAAAGATTATGTCACAAGTTAGAGGATCAGGCAATAGAGGTACCTTCCACAATGATGATTAAAGGGGAGACTCTTAACCCAACAAGGGATAGCAGAGATTTTAGGAGATAAAACTGAAATTTTTTGATTACATAACATTGAAAGTTTTTGCACAAATTGAATCAATGTAATTAAAGTTAGAAGGGGAGGAAAAAGTATTTGTAGCAAATTTCTGAAATCCAAGATACATAGAATCTAGTATAAATACAGAAGGTGAGATTTGTTCCCAGTAGATTAGAGGTCAAAAGGTATAAATAGGCAAGCTGTGAAAGAAGAAATTCAAGTTACAAATTAACATGGGAAGAAATGACTAACGATAAGATAAATTCAAATTAAAACAATTCTGAGGTTTCACTTCATCCCATCAAATTGGCAAAAATGAGTCGAGACAGAACTCTCTCATGACAGTATTGATACATGTCCTGACAGGTCTGGGTCTTTGAATTACAGACTAACTTTGTATATTTGTCTGCTATGCCTAACTTCCTTTAACCCTATTTAAGAGCCTGAGTGAAATTTCAGGTTCAAATTGATAATTTATTGAACATGAATTCAGACACTTCACAAAGTGTGAGTGATCAGTCCTGGAGTCATCCAGATAGAAGCTACCCTGTTCAAAGGAGGGAGTACAATAGATGTTGAAAAAAATGTTGCCCACCACCTTAGTGCCAAGACTCATTCATTATTGAGATGTGCCACTGAGAGCCATTATTATGGCTTTAAAATATTATTCATGACACTTCCAGTAAGCAACCTATCAAGTTTTTCACTTTTTGGTGGGTTGCTTTTGAAGCAGATCAGGGAGATTTTCTAGTATCTTCTGATTTAGACCATCTGCTAAAATAGAAGTGTTCAATCCAGTGTACAAAGTTCCAAGATCAAACATTATCATGCGTAGTAAAAAGCAGCTATAATACCAATGAGGTCCAGCCTTTATTGTAATTTCCATGGTTTCCAATCTTCACTAAACATAAAAATGTATAATTACACTATTGATTAGTTATTTTATTCTCTTACATCATTATTATCAGATTTCCAATTGGTTTTGTACCTATTAAAGTTTTAAATAACTTTCCTAAGTTGTGTGTCTTCTTATAAATGTTTTTGTAAAATACTCTGAACTTGTGGTTTTGTTATGAGACAAATAACTAGAACCACAATTTGTAGTATGAATTCAGAGATCTAGTTTATTATTGTCTCAAGTCCCATCATGGTCCAGTGCCAGAACCAAGATGACAAATCTTGCAGTTCTTTGGTAATATATTGGCTTAGAGTTATAAGGAGTTAACTGCCTTTCTCCTCTTACACTCATGAATTTTCTGACACTTGGAATCTGCTCATATGATATGTCTCTCTTAATCACTATATTCTTTCGTCCCATTAGTAATCTATAAAACCAGCCTGCTGCATCTTCAGCCTAGGCAGATGACCATATATCTCCCAGAAGTACGCAAGATTTCCATGGATTATATTAATTTACCTGTCTTCAACCCTAATGTTTTCAGTGAGGATGAAGATGATTTGCCAGGTATGCAAATTGTAGTAGTTTCTATATAGATGAATAGGCCTTATGTGTGGGCAAGTATTTGTAGTTGTCTTTACTTCTTTCTCTCAATTATTGAAGACACATTTTCTTTCTTAATAACAGGTTACCAAGTGGAAACCTCACTCATGGATTTTAAAAGAGGGAAAATAATCCAACTAACTGGAAATTGCAGCATATATTAATGTGTGTGATAGATTTATAGTCTTGTGGAAAGCCATGAGATGCCCACACAGCAAGTATTTAGACCATTCCAGTATCTAAAAGGCATTGCACAATGTCTTGTCTATAGTAAAGATGAAGATGAATGGAGATGGGGATCATGAAAATACCTTACATTATATAGGACTTTACACCCCCAATAATAATAAGCAGCTTATATTTATGTAATATTTTATAGTTTACAAAGGGCCTTCCTCACAGCAGCTTTTTTCAGTAAATATTGCAAGTATCTTTACATTATAGACTCAGAGATTAAGTGATTTATTCCATCATAGAATTGATAAGGAATAGAGATGGGCTTTGGGCTTAGGCCTTCTGACTCCAAATCCACTTCCCCTTCTAACATGTTGCCACTCTAAACTCTTTCATATCTAGCCCAATTAATCTGAAAAAAAAACTTTTTTGAAAGGAAAAATATATAGATCTCTACTGCATAATAATTACACACAAAAACCGTATTTTTTTTTTGTTAAATGGACCTTCGATTAGCATAAGAAACTCCGTCCACCAATGCAGTTTAGTGCCTGTCCCTCAACTAATACCCTTAGAACCTGTCCAAAGTATTGAGAGGCTACATGACTTTTCCCAAGACTCATAGGCTGTATGTGTCAGAGGTGAGAGTTGAAGTCAGTTGTTCCTGAGATCAAGGCCATCTCTTTGTACTATACCATGCTGCCTTATAAAATTACTTTATGAAAAATATATTTACTATGGATGTTTTGTGTCAGTTCTGATATTCATTTCTTCCCTCATTTCTCTCTTCACTTATGTTATTTTCATATTAAGGACCAAAGACATCAGCGGTTTTGTTCTCAGAAAACACAGACAGCTACAGCCATTCTTCATTATACCCCATGTGGCTTCTGTTCATTTCAGCTATAGGTACTAAACTTAGGGCAGTGGCAGCAGCCATGGTACCATCTGCTGGGCTGAGCACTGTCCTGTCCTCCTTCCATGAAGCTCTTTTTATTTACTTGTCAGTTTTCCCTTCCCTTTTAGGGTAAGGAGAAAGAAAGGTTGCATCTTTTTGACACTGTCAAGTCCCTGTAGGACTTGGATCAGGTTACACTATAGGTATTCTTCCCAGCTACTCTAATTCCTTCAGTAAAGTGGTGCTACACTAGCTCAAGGGAGAAGATTAGTCTGAATTGGTAAAAGTTCCCAGAAAGTATTTTTAGAGAGACCGTTAGGTAAACCTAGTATAGGGTTCTTTTAATGACCTGTTTTTAGTTAATCAAGCATTTATTAAATGCAGGGGGTACAAAGACAGAAACAGAATTCCCTTCTGTCAAGGAGCTTATACATATACAAATAAATACAAAATGCATACAAATTAAATACAATATAGTTATAGTATTAATTGTATATTATTAGTTGAGCAATTAGATGGCACTGTGGATAGACCTCTGGACTAAACTCAGGAAGTCCTGAGTTCCAATCATGCCTTTAGTGCTTCCTAGTTGTCTGAGCCTGGGCAAGCCACTTTACTTCTGTCTACCTCCATTTATTTATCTGTAAAATCAAGATCACAATAGTACCTACTTCCCAGGATTGCTGTAAAGGTAAAATAATGTTTATAAAGTGCTTTACAAATCTTAAAGTGCTATAAAAATACTGCCATTGCTCTTACTGCTGCTGTTATTATTATTTGGGAGAGAGGCATTATTTAATTAATGGATGAAACTGGTTGCAAATTGACCTAATTTTTTGTGTATGAAATCTAAAGTGCTCAAAAGTCCAAGAAAAAATGGTGCTCTCAAAAGAATACCTACAGTAAGCATTTATTAATATGTGCTAGACAGCATGCTAAACACTGGAGATACAAATAAAGTCAAAAACAGCCCCTCAAGGTGTTTAGTTGTTTGAGTTTTTTTCTTCAGGAAACCCTTTCTTTCATAATTAGTATAAAGGAAAGCTTAAGTCTAGACAGTAAATTATTGCTTAATTTATATTAGTGACTCCTAATTAATTGGATTTTTCTGCATACCTCTATATGATTTATTGTTTGAGATTTTTTTAAAAAATAGATGCCAGGTGTAGTGGCATGTACCTATATTATTAGGTACCTGAGGATAGTGAATCTCTTGAGCACAGGAGTTGTGAGCTGTCACTTGGGTGATAAGTGTGACATTGGTATGAGCCCCAGTAATTCCAGCGTGAATGAGATAGACCCACTGGAGGAATTCACCAATGAAAGAAGGGAACCAGCCTGGTAGAAGGGTCTTCCAGGGTGAGAACGCTGTCCAGGAGAAGTTGGACATTCCAAGGTGAAAAGGACTCAGGTGCTGAAGAAAATTCTCACAAAGTAAACCTTAATTGTAATTTAGTTGTCCTTAATAATATAGGCCTTAGGAATTCTTATGCAGCAGAATTACATTATATAATATAAACCCCTCAAGTTTTTTATTGTGGGCACAGACATCATGCTGGCTGTTGGACTGAAGCAATTCTCATGCAGTGTTTACTCCTGTAGATTTTATATATAATAATTAACAGATGAATTATTCAACCAGCATAGATGTTAGTCTTACATTGGTCCTTTTTTGTTGCATTTTTATCTTGTTACTATGTTATTATTTCTAGAATGAACCCCAACATAAATATTTTATGTATATGTGTATATGTGTGTGCATATGAAATATACACACATAAATACACAAATACATGGCTATACCCACAGGTAGGCCCTTCCATGTAGACATACTCTTGGGATGTTGACCAGAAAGGAGAGTGACTTACTTGTCTAAAGTTTCAGGCCAAACACCCAACAGAGCTCCAAGTACATGATGACCACTATTTCAAGCTCTTTCCCTGCTAATAAAGTTGGAGCTAATTTGATGGTATAATAATCATTGCATTCTGCATGATATACATAACCCAGCCTCTAATTTTCCCCTATCTTCTTTGCTTTCCATTTAAGTAAGTTGTAGAGATCTGTTCTGTTGTGAAGCATTAGATGTTATTTCCTGATGTAGTCCGATGCTTGAAAAGATCAAGCAATAACTTAATCTGTTACAGAAAATCCATTCTTCTTGCTGACATCATATATTTGAAGATGCATTTCTTAGAATGTGCTTAGTCACACAAAATGCTATTCTTTTAACATTTTTCACTTGCTTTATTTAAAAATGAAAATTCTTAAAATTAGGCATTGACAGAGAGCAGGGATGAAGTAATAATGATTCTTTGTGTTGGTAAGTGTACAGAATTTCCAAAATCTGAAATGTCTGTGGAGTTTATAAAAACTAAAAGTATATATATCCAAGCTCTTTTTGTCTTATATGAAAAACAGTAGGAAGGGGATAGACATAAACATCATTCTGAACCTGAAATGCATTTCACTTCAAAAATCCAGAGACTTGTTTCAGCTACCATCAGATCAAATCAGTGCTTGTCTCTGTGCTGGATGCACTCGCTCTTCTGCCTTGAGCCAAGATTGCCTTCATGTTGCACAGTCTTTTGTTTGTGTAACTAATATCAAGCTTTCATATGGAAAAAGCTTCCATTTCCTAGCACTTTGGAGCTGCCCAGCCAATCAACAAACGTTTATTAAGCCCCTTCTGTGTGCTAGACTTGATGATTAGTGAGGAAATAAAAACAGAACACTCCCTGTTTGAAAGGAGGAAGATAAAATAGGCATTATCTGCTTTGGTCTTCCCCAGAACCATTTGAGGTGGCACTTCGTAGCTACATGACCCTGAGCAATCCACTTACCTTTAGTTTGCCTCAGTGTCCTCAGCTGTAAAATGGGAATAATATTAGTACCTACTTCCCAGGGGTTATTATGAGGATTAAATGAGATCATTGTAAAGTACACAGTGTCTGACACGTAGTAGGTCCTATAGAAATGCACATACTATTCCCCCTTTTCACCTATTACTCATCCTTTCTGTGTCATGTAGCCTACCACTACTGGCTCCAGTCCTTTTTACCCTGAAACAGGAAAGGATTTTTTTAGCTAACAAGACCAGATCGCATGCTTCTTTTTTTCAGAGGAGCCACAGAATGAGAAAATACATCCATGAAATTAATGTCCTTGTGTAGAGTTTGTACACAGCACTTCCTTACTAAGGGGCTCATCCATTACAAAGAAGCCAGTTTTGTTTTTTTTTTATATATTCCCTAATATCTCAAAGAGATAGAAAATCAGGAAGCTGGGGGTCTTGCTGAAGTCAGTAGTATCACATACTAAAAAAGCAGTATGGCCATTCTAACGAAGGAAAATTGGGCTGCCATTCACCGGCCTGCTTATCCTGCCTTAAGATCTCAAATAACAAATCATGATGATTTTCTGTAACTTTAAGAAAATAATTTTGGCCCCAGATTCAGGCATGTGATCCTTATTCTGACCCAATTTCATTTTACCATTTTGTAAGCAGTTTTTTTTTTCCCTTTCTTGTAGTTCCTGGAGCATCTGGAGTACCTGAGAACAATCCCCCTTGCACCGTGAACATCCCCATTGCCCCTATTCACAGCTCAGCACAAGCTATGTCCCCTACACAGAGCATAGGGCTGGTGCAGTCCCTTCTTGCAAATCAGAACGTGCAGTTGGATGTCCTAACCAATCAAACATCATCTGTGGGAGTGGCTGACCATGCCAGTGATAACACTATTCAGTACCCAGTCCCCAGTAGGTATTCCAGTCCAGGACAGGTGATTTTTGGAGGAGTAGAAATGGGACGGATGATTCAGGCACCTCCTCAGCTGTCCCTCCCGCCACAGGGGGCAATCCAGCTGTCTCTGGGGGATCATGGAGACAGAGAACATGAACACCTCCAGAAGACAACAAAGGCCCTGAGGCCAGTACAGCAACTGGCAGCAGAAGGGGATGCTGTGGTCTTCACCACTACCCAGGAGATCCAGATGAACAAATTGAACCCACCACCCCCTTACCCAGGAACTATCCCAGCTGCTCCTACCACTGCAGCTCCTCCCCCACCCCTGCCTCCACCTCAGCCCCCTGTGGATGTTTGTCTGAAAAAGGGAGACTTCTCTCTTTTCCCCTCTTCAGGACATTACCAAACCCCTCTCGGCTATGAGAGGATCACCACCTTTGACAGCAGCGGTAATGTGGAAGAAGTGTGTCGGCCTCGGACTCGGATGCTGTGTACCCAGAACACTTATACCCTTCCGGGTCCTGGAAGCTCAGCCACCTTGAGGATCACGGCCACTCAAAAGAAGACCCCACAGCCCTGTTCCAGTGCAACCCTCAACCGGTTAACTGTCCCCCGCTATTCCATCCCATCTGGGGACCCACCCCCTTATCCAGAAATTGCTAGCCAGCTAGCACAGGGACGAGGAGCTGCCCAGAGACTAGACAACAGCCTTATCCATGCAACACTGCGCAGGAACAACCGAGAGGTGGCTCAGAAGATGGTTCAGTTGGCAGATAGTCAGCGGGCTACCCTACAGCATCCACCGAAGCCTAAGAGTAGTGCAGTAACTGCCCAGTACCAGCCAAGGCCACCTGCTGCTCTGTACACCTGTAGCCAGTGCAGTGGCAGTGGAAGTGGTGCAACTAGTGGTGGAGGGAGTGTGGGGGGTACTGGTGCCAGCAGTGGCACATCTGGCCTCAGTGGTGGCATGCGACCTGATCTGAGCTCAGTGGGCAGCTCCCAGCACAGCTCAGTCATAGCGCACTCGGTCAGCACCTCACCCTTGGCCTCCCAGTCTTCATACAATCTACTGAGCCCACCTGACAGCTCTCGTGATCGGACAGACTATGTCAACTCTGCCTTCACAGAGGATGAGGCCCTCTCCCAGCACTGTCAGGTGGAAAAGTCTGTTAGGCATGCAGCACTAGCTGAGACAACTATGGGAGTGAAACGGCCACCCCCTTACCAGTGGGACCCTATGTTGGGAGAGGATATTTGGGTTCCTCAGGAAAGGACAGCACAGAGTTCAGTGCCCAACCCCCTGAAACCACCACCTTTGATGATGGGTCAGGCCCAGCACCTAGATGTGTCCCGAGTGCCCTTTGTTTCCCCCAAGTCTCCAACCAGCCCTACTGCCACTTTCCAGACAGGCTATGGGATGGGAGTACCTTTTCCAGGAAGCTATAATAATCCCCCTTTGCAGGGAATGCAGGCTCCCTGCTCCCCAAAAGAAGCCCTGACCCCAACACAATTTGCACAACAGGAGCCCACTGTAGTACTTCAGCCAGGGTATTCATCCAACCTTTCCTATTGCCCCTTGCCACCCATGTACCCAGGAAGCAGCACATGTTCTAGTTTACAGCTGCCACCCATTGCCTTGCATCCTTGGAATTCTTACAGTGCGTGCCCACCTGTGCAGAACTCCCAGGGCACTCTTCCTCCCAAATCACACTTGGTTGTGGAAAAGCCCATTGTGTCCCCACCTCCAGCTGAGCACCAAGGCCACCTGGGTACAGAAGTGATGGTGGAGACTGCAGATAATTTCCAGGAAGTCCTCTCCTTGACAGAAAGTCCGATCCCACAGAGGACAGATAAATTTGGGAAGAAGAACCGTAAGCACCTGGACAGCCGTGCTGAAGAAGGGAATGTCCAGGCCATCACAGAGGGCAAGGGGAAGAAGGAGGCAAGGACTCTGAGTGACTTCAACTCCCTTATTTCCAGCCCCCGACTTGGGAGAGAGAAAAAGAAAGTGAAGAGCCAGAAGGACCAGTTGAAGTCAAAGAAGCTCAACAAGACAAATGAATTTCAGGACAGCTCTGAGAGTGAGCCAGAACTGTTTATCAGTGGCGATGAGCTGATGAACCAGAGCCAAGGCAGCAAAAAGGGGTGGAAAACTAAAAGGAGTCTGAGGACAGCCAGTGAGTTGGAGGAATTCAAGTGCCGGAAAGCCAATGAAAAGGAGGATGGGAGGTTGGGGAGTCAGGGATTTGTGTATGTGATGGCTAATAAGCAGCCTTTGTGGAATGAGGCAACACAGGTGTACCAGCTGGACTTCGGAGGGCGAGTGACCCAAGAATCTGCAAAGAACTTCCAGATTGAGTTGGAAGGGAGACAGGTAAGACTGCTTTAAAAGTGGCAGCTAATTTTAATTTGAAAAACCACATGCAGTCCCAGAAATTCTATTTTACCCTTTTGGCCTTGCTTCTTTTTCAAAAATTACTTGTTTAAAAAAATTAACAAAAAATTATTTTTTCTCCCTTCTCCCAAACCTATTAAGAAGAAAAGGAAAAGAAATAATCCTTCTAACCCCTGAGTATAGCCAAGCAAAACAAAGTCCCACATTGGCCATGTCCAAAAAATATGTGTCTCATTCTGTACCTAATCACTTCTCTATCAAGAGATTTGTTCTCCCTCCCTTTCTTTTTCCTTCCCTCCTTCCTTCCTTCCTTCCTTACTTCCTTTTCCTCCTTTCTTCCATCCTTTCCTCTCTCCCCATCCCTATTTTTCCCAACTTAAAAGTACAGCAGCCACTCATGGAGCCCATTCCATTGTTGATGGTACAAAAGCTTTGACCAGTTTCATTTCTGGTGTAGGCCAGTTCCTCCCTCCTTAAGCAACCAAGTGGCCCCCTATTTCCAAGGGTTCCCTGTATCAATGTACAACTTAGTGTGGACACCCATTCAGATTTAGTTCTGCTGAACTCAGAACCCCCAAGCTCCAGTGAGCTACCACCCTCAGCCTACCTAGTAGCAGAGATCGTAGGCACCTGCCATCACATTTAGCTTGGACTCATTTTAAAACAGAAATGTTTCACTTCTTTAAAAGAAATTCTTTATGTACAATGGATTAACAACTAGTATTACAAACTAGTTATTCAAACAAAGTGTATAGTAATGAGAGAATTCAGACAGTACATATTTTTACACTTTTCCTGTCAGAGCAATTAAAAGGCTTCAATGTGTTCATTATCTTTAGTAATACTGACAGCTCATGAAACTTTCTACAAAAGCAAACCCCAAGGATTTTGTTCTATGTGCCAATAACTGAGCCATTAATTAAATAGAGCCAAAAGAGATTGTCAATATAAGCAATTCAATAGCTCTCTGAATAACTAATTCTCTTTGGTCTGGCAGAGTTCCTTTTACATGCTGACTTTGATTGTGGTCACACTCAGATGGTCTGTGAATTCTATGAAGGGCAGTGAGATTTTACTTCAAGAGACATTTATGAATCTGTACATTAAGCCTTGAGTTAGAAAATGTTTTTCTACCTTGCTACAGCCTTTTTATCCAGTTAAACTTTATGTTTATTAGATTTTTGTAAAGTTTACTTTTTATTTTTTTAAATTTCTAGGAAATTCTGTTAAGAACTTTACCAGAACTGATACACTAATGCTTCTTTGAACATTGCGTGATTCAGAGTAGAAAACTGGGTGATTCAGAGTAGAAATTTTTTCAAGGGTAAATCAATAAGCAAAAATGAAAGCCTGTCAAACTATCATCAGAAGTAAATGTATTCTGAGATTCTGAAAAACCTCAGCTGCCTTTGTTTTCCCCATTCAGCTTTCATTTCTGCCCTCCTTTGCACTTTAGATTTTGAAGAGGGAATAGGCATGCCAGTTTATTACAAATGAGCTACTTATAGCAAAATTTGGGGATTTTTAGTTTGACTTTATAGGTCAGGAATAGGATGAGCTCTATTAAAGGAACCTTCTCTTCAAGTTATAGTCTGTTTCAAGGTTCTGAAGCCTTTTTAGTTCCTTGAGGATTAATTACCAAATTCCCTCTTGTTGAGCCGTGTTTTTGCCATTAAGAATCCTGTTCAACATTGAATAAGACAAAAATCACCTTGTATTTCAACAGGGATTTTAAAAATTGAGTTGAAAGGATATTGGGCTTTAAGGGACAGTTTTTCACAAAGGGTGTCCCATGAAATTTGCACAGCAAGCATTCATTCCTCAAGTGACTGGAAATCATCTTTTAGAGAGAGGAAAATTAACTGTACATAGTAGAAGTAAAACTAGTTCATTAAATTGTCTCCAATATTAAAGAGGAAACAAAATGGGAGTATGGTTAATAAACATCAGTGAAGTCAGAGGATAGGGGTTCAGATCTCAACTAACTCACCTGTGGCCTTACGTGACTAGGAAAAAATCACCTTCCTTCTCTGGACCTCTGTTTCCCGATCTTTAAAATACACTTACCTAGGTGATCACTAAGTTTCCTTCTTGCTCTAAATCAGCGGTTCTCAACCTGTGGATCACAACCCCTTTGGGGGTCAAATGACCCTTTCACAGGGGTCACATTGGTTGTCTAAGACCATTGGAAAACACATCTTTCAAGAGGTACATGGCTTGTAGACTGAAGGACCAAGATCTGATAGACTTAAGGCAGCAAGCAGCCAAAGGCTTCATACGGAAATATTTATATGGTCCAGGAAGCAACAGAACTACTGTAAACAAATTCTTTTCCCTTAACAACAAGAGGCTGCCAGTTAAAAAACCTGCAATTCAGTTCGTGAATAATAATTGGGGAACAGAGAAAACAAAGTGCCAACAAGTTCAAAAAACAATGGATGCAGAAAAAGAAGCTAGCTTCCAGAAGACCAAATATTACATAAGTCTCATTTTAAAAAAATGGTTACACTGTTAAAAAGATCACATGAAATTTATTAAGCCTGTTTTGTTTTTAAAAAAAAAAAAAAGGAAAACACATCTTTCCCATGGTCTTAGGAACCGAGACACTGCTCCTCTCTCTATCTTCAGGCGGGTCCGCCCACATGCAGATATGCCTGCATACAAGTATTAAAGGGTTGCCGTATTAGGAAGATTGAGAACCACTGCTCTAAATCCTATGTTTCTATATGCTGGTTTGTTTAGCTTGCAAGTTTCTCAGAAGTACCATGAAATTCTCTTGGGTAGGGAGAGTAGGAGTGGAAGGGAAAAGAGAGAGAGACCCTTTCTCCATATAATTGGATCATATTATTGTTTTCTGTTCAAACTTAAAGGGGGGAACTCTAATCGCTACTATTTAGCATTAGCTGGTATTTAATTGCTAGATTGAATTTTTCAATAATTTTTCATCTCACTTTAGTTAATCCACTTCAGATTTTGACTTAATTCATATCTTCCCCTAAGTTGCCTTTTTTTTTTTTTACATAGTCTTCACAAAAGAAAGAGTTGCAATAAAAATATCTTTGGTCAGAAATGTTAAGGGCTGTTAAGGGGTCCCCTGAACTTATCTTTTTGAGTTGCATTTTCCAGAAATACTGGACCCAGAGCACGCAGAAGGCCCTGAATGTGTCGGACTAATCTCTCCTTCCAGCTGACATAAATTGTTGTTTGCATTCCAAACTGTACTCCCTGTGTGACCCTGGGAGTCAAGACAGGTGTCAGTCTGTACTAGGCTTGTGCAGCTGGGCCCTTGTAAATAAGGAGACCATCATATCTTCATGGTCTAGTACTTCCCAAGGGAAAAAAGAATGTGGCTTCTATGTTACCTTGCTCCTCCGCTTTGGTTGGGGTTTTGTCCTTTTCCAGCCTTTACTGTACCTTTCCACTCCCATGCCTTGCCCCCTTGAGGTGCGGGTTCTCCCATCTCCTCCTTTCTTGGTCTGGTTGTCATAAATATGCAAATTTATGTATGAATTATAAACTCTCTGAGTTCCATATGCATGGTCATTTCTCTTGGAATAAATTTAGTTTTCATGTAAGTGTTGTGAAGTTGTGATTGCCTGTTGACAAATGTAAGATCACACTGTAATTGAGTAATCTGTAATCATTATTATCATAGTAAGGTCTGCTGTCTATCATGTATTTGACCATGGGTGAGTCAGTTAAGCTCCATGACTCTTGTTTTCCTCCTCTGTGAAACGAAGGAGTTGGACTAGGTCAGTCAGTCAACAAACACTTATTAAGTGCCTCCTGTGTGCCAGGCACTGCGCTAAGTAAGCCCTGAGGACATGCGAAGAGGCAGAAGTGAGTCCTGCTCACAATCCAAGGGGGGAAAGCAAGCAGATGTGTACAGACAAGCTAGGAATGGGATAAATAGGAAGTTATTAACAGAGAGAAGGCCCTAGAATTAAGAGGGGTAAGAAAGGGCTTCCTTGAGAAAATGGGATTTGGGTAGGAACTTAAAGGAAACCAAGGGAGCCCATAGGCTACTGAGGAGGGAAAACATTCTGGGAATGAGAGAGAGACTCACTGAAAATGACTAGAACTGAGAGATGGAGTGAAACAGTGCAGAAGCTGGTGTCACTGGCTGAAAGAGCACATGTTAGGGAATAAGGTGTAAGAAGACTAGAAAGACAGGAGGGAGGGAGGTTAGGAAAGGCTTTGAATGCCAGAGGATTTTGTATCTGATCCTGAAGCCTATAGGGAGCCACTGGAGTTTAGTGAGCAGGGGGGCAACAGGTTATTGCATCAGTCCAAATGTGAGGTTTTGAGTGGTGGCGGCGTGAAGGACAGAAGGACAGGCATTGGCAGTAGAATGGATAGAATGAGAGATAGTGATGAGTCCAGCATGACTCTTAGACTGTGAGTCTGAGGGGCAGGGAGGATGGTGTGGTCCTCTACTGTAATAGGGAATATATGTGGGGGGGTGGGGGTGGGAAATTTAAAGGGAAAAACACTTAGCTGAGTCTTGGAATATGTTGAGTTTAAGATGTCCACTGAATATCCCGCTCGAGGTGTCTGAGAGGCACTTGGAGAGTCAAGACTAGAGGTCGGCAGAGAGATTGGGGCATGAGTGGTAGGTAACTTCTGAAAGTCCCTTCCTGTTCTAAATCTGTGATTCTTTCTTTGATCTTTGGGGATAGCCTCACATACCAAAATAATAATCTTTTATTCATAGTTACCAGTCCCTTAATTAAAAAGAAAAAAATAATTATTTTCTAAATGATTATGTGCATTCACTATCATCCTGGCAGTTATTGCAGTAGCATGAAATAGAGACCTGCCAAGGACTGTAAAGAGCAGTTGTCATGTAGACTTTCATCTTCAGTCTCTCACAAGGACAAACTACTGAATGTGTCAAACTTCAGGAAATTTTGGTGGCTGGGACTACTGGAGAAGCACCCTTAAGACAAGAACTCAATTTTTTCATAGATCACATGATTAACGCACTTTAGGATTGAATTGAATTTTAAAGTTTCTTTTGTCTTGCAGTTTTAACTGTCTTCCTTATTCTCTTTCTTCTTCCCCATTGCGCTATTATAGGTAATGCAATTTGGAAGGATTGATGGCAATGCTTACATTTTGGACTTTCAGTACCCCTTTTCTGCTGTCCAGGCATTTGCAGTTGCTCTGGCTAATGTGACTCAGCGCCTCAAATGAAAAAAAAAAAAATGACTCAAAGGAGAAAGAAACAAAGAAACCTTTTCAAAGAAGTCCAATCCAGAAAATGCTGGCGAGCCCAATGTTGGGTGTAACAGAGGTGCCTGCACGGACCAGAAGACAACAGCAAACTGGAAGTCTATCAGGCCCCTCAGAGAGGCCACTGAACTGTAATTGCTCTTGTTTATTTGGGTTTTTAGTATCCTTTATCTTTTTTTTTTTTATATAAAAACAAAATATAGTGCTGGTGTTTGAGAGCAAAGGGCTGGAACCATTCATTGTTATGTTGGGAAGTGTAGCTTTGGCTTGTGGTAATGGTTCTATTGTGTTTGCTGATGTAAAGCTTGTGGGGGAGGGAGGGAGGGCTGGGAAGTGGGGAGGGGAGAACAGGACAACTGTCCTTTTGGATGGACTGCCTTGTATCACGTTATTCTTTTAAAAACATGGCTCATACATGTTATTTTTCATTCCCTTGTTGCATCCACCTTTTATTACTACCCCAGCGTTGACAATGGTGTAAAAACAAAAGCAAAAAAAATTTCAAACTCCCACAAAAAAATACTTGAAAATTCAGGTTCTGTTTATTGATAACTGAATATTGCAGGCACCTTTTTTAGGGTGGATGGAACAAAATATGATTTCTAAATTCCAGGTTGTTACTACATAGAGAATAATTGTATACCAGCAGGCATTTTGGTAACACGCTGTATGAGAGAAATCTGCTTCTGAAAGGTGATGTCATCACCTGGGATAAATATGATTTGCTCTGTGATGAAATGTGAGGGGGAAATGGGCTGAAATTTTCCAATATTGTTAATAGTACTATGTGTACATGTAAGTGAGAGGCCTGTTATGTCTCAGTATAGACCAAGTTGAAGGGCTATCTATACTTCTCTTTGAGTGCTTAATGTTTAAGACGAGTAATTTTAGGAGTTACGGCATATGTGAGAGTTTTCTTTCCTAAAAGCAGTGACAATTGTTTGGCACAATTGACGGAAAGGAGGTGAAGAGGCTGAAATCAGAGAGATCTAGTTAGATGGCCACTTGCTTGGTATGTTAAACTGGGAATACTTTGGGACAGTGTGGGTTGGATCAGGTGGCTACTGAGCTTCCTTCCAGCTCTGTAATTCTGTGGTTCTGTAGTGGGATGATAGTGAATTTTCTCAAACCAGTGGTGTGTAACTCCTGCTGAGAAACAACTCCAGCCTCCTATAAGTTGGGACAGGGTTACATGGAAGAGGTTTCTGTATGTTTTCTCTTTTCTCTTATCCTCCAGATGTCTTCACTATTCTCTCTTTCTTAAAGAGAAAAATTTTCCTAATTTTTTCTTTGAAAATATGCTTTACTTTCTCTGCTACATATAATTCTAAAATCCTTGAAGTAATTTTCCATTAGAATGGAAATTGTAACTCATGTATTTATAAGGGCATATTAATCAGGGTAGTGAAAGATGTTTGCTCCACCAAGTTCTGGAAGTTGTCCTGTTGTTTCCCATGAATAAAGTTACTTATTTAATAGTACAGAGTATTTTGCAGAGGAATAAAGCCTTTACAAAAATCAATAACAGAGAGCCTTAGGAATTACTGTCAACAACTTGCTTAAACTTTTTCAATGCATTTCTATTCCACTGGTTTGCTGCTGTTAAGAAAGTTATTATGCCCACCCCGGGTTTATTTGTACATTCACTTGAATGAATGCTTCTTAAATGGAAGGAGGACAGAATGATGGCTGTGTGCAGTACAAACAAGTCCATCACAAATGCTTCTTTTAAATATGATTTTGAACATCTGGGCATTCCATTTGGACCACTTGTATAAATGTCATTTTTGTGCTTCAGCAAAGACCTTCCTCCTTTAACTCAGAATTCAGACAGTTCTCCATAGCAGAGGGCTCCTTTTTTGTATCACCTTTGTCCAGCACCTCTTCCTATCTTCAGGTGGAAAAAGGATTTCTTGGGCAGTGTTTAGGCCCTGAAACCAAGATCTTAATTGATTTTTTTTTTCTGAATACACAAGTTTGATATTGCTAAACAGTGTTCCTAAGAACATGCAAAATGTTAATTTTAACTTGTCTACTAGTTTAGGATCCTGTATTTGGGTTTTATTTGAAAACAGACAAGTGGAAAGTGTTATAAAAAATTAAAATAGGTAAGTTCATGATCTACGCATTTATTTTTAAATTCCCTATTTGGTTTTATGAGCATAGCAAAGCAGTATCTAGTCATAAGAATTAGAAATAAAAACTGGCTCATTCATTGCTAAAAGCAAGATATTGTCAATAGCCATTTTCTTCAGGCCCTAAAAAATCATTGATATGATTTTAAAACATTTTGAAAGTTACTGTTTGCCAGCCAAAACTGAGTTTAAGATTTTATATTTAAACGTTACAAACCAGTTTTTTGGTAGATGAGTTCTTCTAGGAAGAATTTAGCAATGTGTTCAGAATTATCTAATTCTTTTATACATTAGTTTTCTGTAGCCTGATAATGGCTTTTCAGTGCTTATTTTTAGTTGTGCAATAATTGTTACAGCCTAGTTTTTTAAATAATTTAAATGCAAATTCTCTTATTGTCCTAGAGACAAATTATTTATCTTGCTTAATGTAATAAGTGTTTTTAGGGATTATTTTATTACTATGTACTGGTGAGTTATACCCACTTTCTTATTTATATAAAAAGCATCCTTGTAACTAATTATTTGGTAGCAGTACATTTTGCTGCAAGAATTACAGAATATGTATAGAAAGATTTTCTTTTTGCTGGACAATTTGCAACTTTTTATAATTTAAGGAAAAAATCCTGTTAATTAGGCAGTTAAAAAACAACAACAATATCTTTGAGTATATTCCATTAATACTATGGTTTCCTTGTGATAATATAACCTACCTAGATGTTTTCCTTTTGGTTTGAACTTTTTTTTTAATTAAAGAGTATATTTTGAGTGGGGAAAAATGAGAGAATGGGATAGCACTGGGGAGAGAATTTTAAGTAGTCTGCTTCAGATTTTTTTAAAGCCCTGTTTGATTTCTGAAATATGACATAAAAGGATAAAATGTAAAATATGTAATAAAAGCCTTTCTATATGAGGGGCAATGCACAAGGGAATTCTTTGGAATTGCTGTTCAAAATCTTTATGTCAGATGAGTATGGAAATTATATAGCAAAGTTAATTTGCCTTTTAACAAATCCTCAACCTGCTCCCCAAAAGACAAATAGGTTCTGTTCCAAATCACTTTGTGCACTTTTTAGTGCTTCAGCCTCGTTTGGGACCTCTGCAGTTCAATGTCTGGATGGGTACCAAGGAACATGCAGCTAGTACTTAACACCTGTCATCTGCTCTGGAAAGTATAGGGGACAGCATAATCTGGTACCAAAATAAAGCATAAATGTAATTATCTATGGTAGCTGTATCTAGAGTGTTTTTAGATTAAGGGTGAATTCTTTTCATCAGAGACCTAATTAAGTTGTTATGAAGTTTATGTGTGTGTACATACATACACACACACACATATACACACACATATGAAAATTCCTGATGGGAGCTCTAAATTTTTTTTTAAAAAGTGTTAGTTTCGTAAGAATCGGCTTCATGAAGAATATACTCTTTTCACAGAAGAAGATGCATATATTTGACCTAGAAAGCAATTTACAATTTGTTTTACCTTAAGTACATTAAAAAAATAAGATTTTGTGTGCAAACATACACTTTAAATGTAGGTTACCATGATATTGAGGCCAATAAAACAAACATTTTTCTCAGTTTTGATTGTACTATAAACCAAAATGTTTTCCAGGTTAATTCTTCTTGACTTAGACTATTGTTAATTGTATAGTATCCTACTGAACTACAAGCAAAAACTTGTGTCGTTGTCTTGTTGTGATATGATACAAAAAGCACTAAACTGTAAACCAGTTTCTAATGACTTCTGATGCTGGCTTTACAAACCCTTTTCTAGCTATGTGGTTTCAGGTAAGTCACTTGACTTCTCTGGGGCTCAGTTTTCTCATTTGTAAGAATGATAGGTCTCTCCCAACTCTAACAAGAGTCTGTTGTTTCAAGTGGTATAGTTTTAAGGTTCTACTTAGGTGATTTGAAATACAGGTTTAATCAAGAGAATATCTTTCTCCAGGATTGCTAATGAATGTATGTATGGAATTCAACAATTTTCATTTTTTAAAAGTAGTCCTTTTAAACAATTTGTCACTAGGAAAGAATTGATTTGGAATTTTGTTTGCTTTCTAAAAATTCTCCAGAAGCCTTGAACCAAAGAGGATGACAGAGGAGTCTCCTGATTGTTTCCTATGTAGTCAGCTTCCCTGCCTGAAAGGCAATTAAACCACCACTCCTTATTTGCATTATTTCCATTGAGAAATAGTGTATGTAGAATGGAATTAAATATGTGTATGTTTATGTATGTATGTATGTATACGTCCAAGAAGACCTAGAATTTCTGAAATGTTCTCTCCATTGTTACACTGACTTGCAAGAGGATTCTTTGCTCACACAGCAGCTTTGAAGAATGAACAGACATATACCTGTAAGAAGTTTTTCATTTGGCCATGTAAATGTTTAAAAGGCTAGTCAAGATAATGTTAATTTTTTTAATTGTAAAGAAAAAAGTTTTTCACATAACAAATATTTGAATTCATAAAATTTCATAATAGCACACAGTTTGTAACTTATCTCCATTATATGTTTATGTCTCTGCTTTATGAAACATCAGAGGCTTTCTTTTTCCAGATATATACATATATATGTGCATCTATGTTTATATTTGTGTGTTCGCTTTCAATTATATTTTCTCATTTTTATCTTCTAACTTTCTGTTTGGGGGTGGGCATGGGGCTTTAAGAACTTGTTGTTTGTCGTAGATAAACATATATATAGTGTTGTGGAATAGCATGGGTATGCATATGACTGAAAAAGGCACTATTGTTTACCAAAAGGGATATTCTTTGCATTTGTTTACAAATGCATTGCTTTGGTACTGTAATTTTGTACATTATTCCTAAGTTTCTTACAACTGTTTTTGTCTTTCCTTCCTTTCTTTTTTCTTTCAAATTAAGTGTGCAGTTATGAAGGTACATAAGTCCCAAACCAAACAAGACCAGCATGCTATTTCAGTCCCTCGGGGAACAGAGTACACCTGTGATGTGTGCTCTTTCATAATTATATAGCATTATATTTCAATTGACTGCCTTGCTTTCTTTTACTTCCTGAACCAAGAGCTGTTCAGACCCTGCATTACATTGTGATAAGACTCACCCTAATCTGCCTCTCCTTATGTATTTTGTGTATTAGATTGTGAAGGAGGTATCCTAGAAAGTATTAATGGTTTCCATTTTAAAAAGATGTGGTTTGTCTAAATTCTTTACTGTCTTTATTATTGAGATGGATCAATTGCCCTATTTTTTTTTCCTTGATGATTTGGAGTTGTAAGAGTTGTCCAGCTGTTGCTTAATAAAATTTTGCAGAATAGAAAAATCAGTAACTGTAGAATTGAGATGCTTTTTTAATTACTTAAATCCTTTTTAAAATAGATCACTGTCTTCACTGAAATTTCTTGAATACCCCATAACTAACTTTCCTGTATCTACTGTATTTTGTGATTACAGTTTAAACCATTTGGAACTGTTCCTACCATCGTTCATATGGGACTTAAAAACCCTTGTCATTAGGCTGTAAATTCCTAGAGGAAAAGAACTATGTTATATTTGGGGTTTGGATAGGAGGCTTTTTGGAGAGATGGGAGGATGAAGATAAAATTCTGTGGTCTAAAGAGTATCCAACACTGGTATTCTTAACCTTTATTGTTTGATAGACCACTTTGGCAGTCTGATGAAACATAAGTACTCTTTTCAGAATAACACTTTTTAAAAAAAGGAAAGAAAAAGAAAAAAAAAACAAATGATTACCAAAGAAACCCATTTTATTAAAATATAGTTATGACAATATTAGAGAAAAAAAATGTGTGGGTCCCAGATTAAGAACCTGTGGTCAAAAATAAGTAATAAATACATAATTGATACATTTTTGTAAATTTTCAGAAAATCATAGTCATTTTATTCTTCTCTATTTCTAACTTATCAGCAATTATTAAAATCTATTTTCCCTTCCATATAATTCCTTTAGACTATATAATTTAATAAAATGTTAGTAGGGCTGAAGTGGTATGTACATTTTCCAGAGTGTGAATATGTTTTAGAGATGTTCCTGTTTTGACTTTAAAGGACAAGATTAATTTCTATTTTAGGAGGCAGAGAGAAAACAACTATTGCATTCTTCTGATTATACAGATACTTCTTTTATGAGGATAACACATATTACTGATGTAAATAGGGTTCATCTATTAAGCGTCTTTTTTTTCAATAAGAAAACTTCTAAGAGTCATTTCTCCTTTTCCATTCTAGTATCTTTTGGTACATTCACATTGCACCTGCAGTCTAAAAATAACCGTGGAGCTGTAACTGTGTTCTTCAATTATATTAGTTCTAGAAGACAATTTCTGCTTTTAGAGATTGACAAAGTTAAGTGTCCTATAATTCATTCAGCAACAGAAATCAAAGGAAATTTTACAGTAAATTCCATGGCATAAACTAAAGGTCTGAATTTCCTTATCTAAATAAAGTAGCAAGGAAGACTTAGCAAAGAACATTGTCATTGTAAACTCTCAAGAATAAATCTATTGTTGAACTTCATGGACTTGTCCCTTAGCTATCAAGCTACTCAATGGAAATCCTGTCCCCAGGCTTTCTCTTCTGCTATGATTTTTTAAGTCTAGGTAAAGAAACTTTGGCAAATTATCTTTTCCAGAAAGAATTTTTGCATTCTTTGGAAATGACACATCCTAATTTTTTAATCTAGTTTGTAGTATCTTATCTTTATAGCCTTAGAACCATAGAGAAGAAATTTAGCTCCTCAAAAATTCAAAGAAAAAGAAAAATTATTCCATTACATTAGGATGTAAGCTCCTTGTGAGTAGAAATTGTACCATTGTGGACTTGTATCCTAAGTGCCTGTATCAGCAATGCAGTATTCACAATGCCTACAGTAACTATAAATATGCTGATATAGTTATTAATCACAAAATGGAACAGGCTCTCTACATAAGAAATATAGATAGTGCATTCATTTAAATACCAGAAGACTGAGT
>CM053586.1:71163071-71187266 GCA_028646515.1 Pseudochirops corinnae | reverse complement strand
CAGCCACTGCCTCTGACGCCGCTTCCAGTCCGCACCGCACAGAGACTAGCTTGGCTCCGGCGTTCTCTTGCTCCACCCCTTCCTGCTACATCAGCAAGCTCAAGGGGCGTGGAAGATCTTCAAATCCTAGTATCGTTACAGTGCCTAGCACAATAGTAAAAGCCTAATAAATGCTTATTGATTTATTGATTAGGGAGCATCTTTCCAATGAAGCTGTAAACTTTATGATCAGTATGCAACAGTTTTCCTTTTCAGAAGAAAATCAAAGGTCTAAAAAAGGAAATGATTTTTCATAACTAGAGCAGATTGAGAATTAGATTTTGAAATTTCTGAGTACCAAGTTTGTATCATAAATTTCCTTCCTACCTCCCTATTACAGTGTTTGTTAATGATGTGTCTACTATAAACTACTCCTAATTGCATTCCCCTACTCTAAGCATAACACTCCCTACACTACACTGGGAGATAAAGAAGGGGAAAAAAATCCTACACCAGTGAATAAACTTTTATAATCTGAAAGTCTTTCCCTCTATACAATGTGAACTATACATCATGAGATTTGATTAACTTACTTTTTGAATTAGGGAAAACGTTATTTGCTACTAGATTGATTTCATATGGGAATAAGCCAGTGATATATCAATTCACATTTTCCAAAGCTTAGAAATTTTTCCTAGAACAACTGGAAAACATGAAAATTTCAGTGAAGAGGGGTACAATGATAATTCTTATTTTGCATAATGTTCATAATAGAATAACGTCAGTATAAGTAGTACAAAATACAGAAGTTTAGGAATATAACACCAATAAGAAATTAAACTGAATGTGAGAAAAATACCCTTATTACCTACATCCATGCTAGTAACTGGCACTTCTCCTGAGCTCCTAGTTTTCGAAGCATTTTGTCTCTTTAAGAGGTATGTTCAAGCTTAAGGGTAAGGTCTAGCAAGATAAAGAAATAAATGTTCATATCTAAGACCAGTCCCCTACCATCACATCAAAACAGCAAGATATGCACCTAATAAAGTAAAAAAAAAAATGAAGGGGAGTGGGGAAGAAGACATTCTTAAAAGAAAAACCTGACAAAAATCAAGTGACTAAACAAATGAGCAAAGACTTCGTAATACAATGAAGAAATCCTATGAGGTTTTAAAAAAATGCAAGAGGATTGTTCCCAAAGACAGGAATACTCTTTTTAAAAGTGTTTTATTTTTTCCAATTATAATTTTTAATTTTTGTTTTTTATAATTTTGAGTTCAAAATCTCCTTCCCTACCCCCCCAAGACAGTAAGCAATTTGATATGGGTTTTATATATATGCAATTATGTAAAACCTATGTCCATATTAGATATGCAGTGAAAGAAGAAACAGTTTACAAAACAATTATTTTTCGCAAAAGGGAAAAACCATGAAAAAAAACTAAATATGCTTTGATCTGTATTCAGACTCCATCTTTTCTTTCTCTGGATATGGATGGCATTTTCCATCATGAAGCTTTTGGAATTGTCTTGGATCATTATATTGCTGAGAAGAGAGAGCAAAGTCAGCCATAGTTGATCATCACACAATGCTACTGTTACTGTGTACAGTGTTCTCCTAGTTCTGTTCATTTAACTTTGTATCAGTTTGTGCTAGTCTTTCCAGGTTTTTTCTGAAATCTGCCTGCTCATCATTTCTTTTACCACAGTGGTATTGGTAGGAATACTCTTGCAATAACAAACTCTTCCCAGATGAGATTATATAAGAAATCCTAGAGTGGATAATGGAATCTCAGGAAGAGGAGTAAATTCCCCAGGAAGGTAGCAGCAAGGGAGGGGGACCTCTCTAAATATCTAGAAATCACCAGAATAAACCCTGATAAGGAAATTGAAGGGGGGTAGATCATAATTATTTTTCCAGCTCAGGTTGGCATAGGGAGACAAAAAGGTCTGCAGAACCAGGGGAAGGAGAGGGAGAGGGGAAGGGTCTGGTCAAGAACATGCCCCATGGAGCACTTCAACATAGAAAAAGGTCATGCCCTATATCAAGAAGCAGTTCAAGACCTATACTAGGGCACTGCAACTTTGTGCAGCAACTCCCCTGCTCTGGGTAATAGATCCAGGGCAGATTGGAGAGGGGATGTGAGCCCAGAAATAGCATTCTGGGGTAGAGATCAATTAGGGGCTCTAAGTAGTATATCAAGAAAGGAGCAAATTCAAAAATTAAGTGTCAGCTACATGGCTTACTCTGGGAGCAGAGTTGGATCTCAACTCTCAGCTTCTAGCCCAATGTGAACACTGCAGAGTATCAACTAGAGTAGGAATCTCAGACCAAAAGAGAGCCTTAAGTTTTGTCACTGAATTAGTAGAGCTTTCTGGCTAGATGAGATTCAGTCTCCTGTGCCTCAGACCCAAACCCCACACAGGAGTTTGCAGAACTCAGAGTGAGGTGGAATGGGGTGGCTTGATAAGACTTTGCTCTAGATCCACGGCAGTGCTAGAGCTAGGTCAAGCAGGAGAGCCTATTGTTATTTTAAATGTGAGCATTTACACTTCAGAAATAGGTAAATGCTACAAATAAGGCATTTATTGTGCTGTTGATTGTCTAGTCTTGAGCAAATGTTGGGGAAAATGTTAATAACATGCAGATTAAACTTCAAAAGTGCATCATATGTACATTTTAAAGAGGAGAACCAGTTTTTTTTTGATATTTATAGCACATGCCTGGATCATGCTACTTTGAGAGCACTGAAAGTTTGCACATCTCCAGCCTGAGCTGTTCCTAATAGCCTGGAATAACACAACACTCAATATCCCCCCAAAACATGGCAATAAGACAAGCTCAGAACTTCTCTCCAGAAGTGTTAAGAGTCTGGCCCTAACATCAAGCCCATGTCAAAATGTAGGCTAAACATGCAAAAAAAAAAAAAATCCCCACCACAAAAAAACAATTATGGTGACAGAATTGCTCAAGACACCAATCTGGAAGGAAATTGTTCTAAAACATCTGCAATATTTTGAAAGGAAAATACAACCTGCGCTCAAATTCAACTAGAATTCCTAGGAGAAATCAAACCAGAGTTTTTTTAAAAAAGTTTTTATAAACTAAATGAGAGTACTAGAGGAAAAATTGGAAAAGAAATGAGAGCTATAGAAGAAAGAATTGAAAAGGAAATTAACAGTTTCACATGAGAGGTACAAAACCTTATCCAAGCAACAAACTCCTTGAAAATTAGAACAGAACAAATAAAAGCCAATGATTTCATGAGACAACAAGAAATGTTAAAGTCAAGAGACTTTTAAAAAATAGAAGAAAATATAAGATGTCCCTTTAGCAAAAACAAATATTGAGGAGGAAAAAAAATTAGGAATTATCGAACTACCCAAACATCATGACTCAAAAAAAAAAAAGCCTAGTCATAATATGGTAAGGAATTTTAAAAGAAAACTGCCCAGATCTCTTAGAACCAGAAGGCCAACATTAAAGGCAACATCCAGAGCTTCCAGATCAAAGAAAAAAACATTGAACTATAAAATAAAGAACACAAGTACTGAGGAACCACAATCAGGATCACACATAATTTAGCAGTCACCACACTTTAAGAGCAGATAGGTTGGAATACTGTATTCCAAAAGGCAAAGGATAAAGGCTTATGGCCAACAATTACCCAGTAAAACTGAGACTAATCCTACTGGGAGCTGGGGAAGGAGGAAGATGAGTAGAGAGAGGGATAGGAAATGGACCTTTAATGAAAAAGAGGATTTCTAAGCAATCTTGATGAAAAAATTAGTTTATGTAGAAACTTTGAAGTTCAAACAGGAGTAAAAAAGAAACATGAAGGGACAAATATGAACAATTACAAAGAACTAAAGGATAAGCAGCTTACTTTGAAATATTAGGTAATGATACATGTATGCCCTCTGAACCCTATCACTAGTAGTCACAGAAGTCTAATGAGGCAGATGTCATGGTTCTTTTATGTCTTAAAAGAAAAATGGAAAGGGGATGGGGGAAGAGGGGAACACGCTAGGGTTCCGGGAAGGGAAAAGAAAGTTAGGAAAAGTTATGCAAAGGGGGAAGGGGTTTGAGGAGCAGCTGATGCTAAAACCTCCCTCCTCTCAACTAGTCAAAGGAGGAAAAACAGTTGGATACAGAAATACATTTCACTGAACAGAAACTAGGGAAAGGGAGAAAGTGGGGGGGGGGGGGATAAAGGGAAGGTAGACTAACAGAGGGATTAGTCCTAAACCAAACTAAGAAAGTACAAAAATAGAGCTTTTTTTAAGCCAAAGAATGGGAATCTAAGGGAGTGCTGGCAAGTTGGGGAATGGTGGAACAAGTTATCGTTTATGAATGTGATGGAATACTGTTGTACTTTTAAGAAATGGATGAAGGGAATAGTTTCAGAGAAACCTGGGAAGATTTGTATTATCTGATGCAGAGTGAAGTGAACATAACTAGGAAAACAATTTATACAATAACAATAATATTGTAAAGGCTTTGAAAGTCTTAGGAATTCTGGTACAATGTCCAACTACGATTTCAGAGGACTAATGTTTTCCTCCTGAGAGGTGAAAGACTCAGAGTATAGAAGAAGACCTCTAGCACTTCAGCACAGTGTCTGGCACATAGCAGGTGCTTTAATAAATGTTTGATGTATGTATGCATATATGTGTGTATCTCTATATACACGTGTATATAGAGATGTACACACTTTTTTTTTTTAGACAGACTATTGGAAAAGTGTTTGACTATATATGTTTGTAATGGATTTTTGTTTTGTTCTCAATTGGGGTGGGGTAGGAGGGAGAGAGGCCAGATTTTTGCTAAAAAAAACAAAACAAAACAACTTTTTAAAAATTTAAAAGAAAGAAATCCTAGAGTGATGAAACCCTACCAAAGAAGTAAAGGCAGGGATAAGTAATAAAATTAGAGGGTTTTTTTTTTTTTTTGGCAATTTGCAATTATGCTAACAGTGTAGTTAAAATGTTCATACCCTTTGAGTCAGATTCCACTGCTAGGCATATATTCTAAAGATATCAAAGACATGTTCCATATAAACCAAAATATTAATTGCAGCACTTTTAGTAGTAGCAAAGACCTGGAAACAAAGTAGAAATCCATTGATTGAGAAATGGCTAAACAAATTGTCACATATGAACTGTTATGCTGGAGCCAGCTCTAACCAGCCCATTAAACGAAATTTTCAGCATGAGCATTTATGCCTCAGAAACTGGCAATCGCTAAAAATCAGGGCTTAATTTATTGCTTTGCTGATTTTCTAGACTTAAAAATGTTAATAATTCAGATTAAATGTGAAAGTATGTATACATACATTTTCTCCCCAGAAAGCCCAGTTTTAAAACATTTACTAACATACATCTATATAAAAATGACATGTAGTCTTACTGCTTTTTAAGATCTGTCACTTGTATGACCTTGAGCAAGTCACTTAGCCTTCCTGAGTTTCAGTTTCCTCACATGTAAGATGAAGGGTTGGATTATACAGACTTTAAGGTCTCTTCCAGCTCTAGATCTATGGCCCTAGGAATATAAAGAATTCAAAGCAGCAATGAAAAGACATGACCTAATGCAATCTTGACTACAATATTTACATGGAGAGAACAAAAAAAGAAAGGAACACAGTGTAATTAAAATGATTAAGCTTGTCCTTGAAGAAGAGATGAGAAAATATGCCTTTATTTTTTTCAGGAATGGAGGAATATAGCTATGAAACATTGCATACACTATCAGACTTTGTTGATATATTGGTTAGTTGTTTGGGTTTTTTTTGGAGGGCAATTGGGGTTAAATGACTTGCCCAAAGTCACACGGCTAGTAAGTGTTAAGTGTCTGAGGCTGGATTTGAACTCAGGTCCTCCTGACTCCAGGGCGGGTGCTCTATTCACTGCTCCATCTAGCCGCCCCTGGTTGGTTTCCTTGATCTGTTTTTTTCCTCTTATTTTTTATTCTTTGTTACTAAAAGATGGCTCTTTTAGTAGGGGTGAAGTGAGAGGACAAGTATATTTGGAAATAAAAGTGATTCAAAACCAAAATGTATATAAATAAGATTTTGAATGCATTAATTTTTTTAATAACTTTGTTTTCAAAAGGATAATGGTTTTGAAAAAGCAAAACAACAAAATGCAAAAAAGAAAAATCCAACCCAATGTTTCAGTAAGAAATACTCAAACAAAGCCAAAAGACTCCTTTAGAAAGAATAACCAGCACCATTCTGATTTTGATCTCCTGCAGTGATAGTAGTCTCTGTAATATCACCGTTACTCATAATCCAGGTTGCAGGATAATTTGAAGGGAAAATGTCCCAGCAAGCTACATAATGTTTAACTCACTAAATTTCACTGTTCACTTTGGTCTACTCAAAAGCCCCTTGAATTTAGCCTAAGGCTTTCCTGGGGATGATCTTCCCATCAATAATCCTTCCATTTGGCTCTGATGTTCTAGAAAGACACTGGGTGCTAATATTAAGTGCACACTAGATCAATGTATTTATTATGCTGTAAGATAAAACACTGAACTAAGTCCTAGCTCTGCCATGAAATTAACAGTATGACCTTGGGGTGGTCAGTTAACTTATGAATGCTCAGTTTTCCTCATCCTTAAAATGAGGGAATTAGACAATGGGAATTTTTAACTCTCATCTAGTTCTAGCAGTCTATTAAATTACAAATTAGTACAGAGGCACTCTGGTATAGTGGATAGAGAGTTGACCTCAAAACCAAGAAGACCTGGATTCAAGTTCTGCCTTTAACACACTTTGGCTATGTGATCCCGAGCAAGTCACTTAACTAAGTTGTTCAGTGTTCTAAGCAACCCTAGAAGACTATAAAATACAGAGGAAGGTGCTAAAAACAAATAAACACACAAATAAAGTAGTAGGCTGAGAACACACAGGTATGATACAAAACAGTTCTCATCTTCTTAGTTTTCAGCATTCACTTCCATAAGATTTTGAATTCCAAATTTTCTCCCCCTCCCCCAAATGGCATGCAATCTGATATGGGCTATAGCCTATGCAAATGTATACATATGCATTTATATTAAACATTTCCACATTACTCGTGTTGTAAAGAAGAATTAGAATCAATGGGAGAAACCATGAAAAAGAAGGAAAAAAAGAGAGCAAATAGTATGCTTTAATCTGCATTCAAACTCCATAGTTCTCTTTCTAGATGGATAGCATTTCCATCATGAGTCTTTTGGAGTAGTTCTTAGATCCTTGCCTTGCTGAGAAGAGCTAAATCTATCAAAGTTAGTTATCACACAATGTTGCTATTACTGTTTGCAATGTTCTCTTGATTCTGTTCACTCAGCACCAATTGATGCTGTCTTTCCAGGTTTTTCTGAGAGCGTTATATCCTTTGACCATTTATCAGTTGGGGAATGACTTGTATTCCTATAAATTTGACTCCGTTTTCTAAATATTTTAGAAGTGAGGCTTTTATCAGAGACACTGGTTGTAAAAATTGTTTCCTAGCTTTCTGCTTCCCTTCTAATTTTGGTTGCATTGACTTTGTTCATGCAAAAACTTTTCAATTTAATGTAATTAAAATTATCCATTTTGCATTTCTTAGTGTTCTCTATCTCTTGGTCATAAATTCTTCCATTTTCCATAAATCTGACAGGTAACCTATTCTTTGCTCTCCTGCTTATAGTATGAGCCTTTATATCTAAAGTGTGTACGCATTTTGACTTTATCTTGGTGTACAGTGTAAGATTTTGGTCTATGCCTAGTTTCTGCCATATTATTTTCCACTTTTCCCAGCAGTTTTTGTTAAATGGTAAGTTCTTATCCCAGAAGGTGGAGTCTTTGGGTTTATCAAACAGTAGACTACTATAGTCATTTACTACTGTGTCTTGTGTACCTAACTTATTCCACAGATCCACCACTCTATTTCTTAGCCAGTACCAAGTAGCTTTGATGATTTTAACCTTCCATGTGATGAAAAGGTGGAGTTAAAAGTAAATTTATTTGCTAGGTATTCTATTCATACCCTAGGAAAATGTCATAAACAACTCTGTGATAATGAATACAAATTTTAAAAGAAAAATACCACAAGAACATCTAGCTCACAATTCCAAAAGACTCTTTTAAACTAAAATATGTAGTTTTGTTTTTAAAAATGTTTGACCAACAGTGAGGAATTACTTTTCATATGACTACTGTAGGGAAGTCATTTATTCAAAGTTGTAGATGGGGAAAACTGAGGAAAGTATATAGGAAACCCTCAGGAAAATAAAAGACCAAGAGCTATTCTAAATAAATAAGTGGCCAAAGGACAAACTAAATCTTCAACTTTGATATGAAATATTACTCCAAATAGCTAATAAGAGAAATGCAAATGAAAACAATTCTGAGTTTTCACCCCACATTTAGCTTCGGCAAGGCTAAGAGAAGATAGAAATAGCCTGAGAGAAGTACAGGAAAACAAGCACATAAATGCACTCGGTGGAGCTGTGGAGTGATCCAACCATTTTGGAAAACAATTTGGATGTATGTGAGAAAGTTTGACTCAGAGATTCCATTTGGGGGAAGGTTAGACTAAAAGGTTCCATGTGTATGCCAAAATATTCGTAGCAGTACTTTTTATAATAGCAAAAACATGGGGGGAAATGGGTGCTCATTGATTGTGGAATGGTTGAACAAGTCATGGCATATGAATGTAATGGAATATTATTTTGCTATAAGAAACAATGAATATAAAGATTTGAGAGAAATGTGGTAAGACAAATAAATTGATGAAAAGTGAAGCTAGGAAAATAATGTACACTTACTACAACAACATAAGTGAACTCTAAAATAAAGGTAAATTCTGTGTATTATAATAGCCAATCTTGGCTCTGTAAAACATGAGGAAATATGTATATATCTCCTTTCCTTAGAAAAGTGAAGGAGGACTAAGAGTTAAGAACAGATTGTTTTTCTTTGTTGCAAGAAAATGTCCATGGTGAGGGAAGGAAGGCAAAAATCATATCCAGAAATAATAATATGTAGAAAATAAAGACATCAATAAAGTGTCATTATTTTTTTTTAATAAAAAGAGCCTACTACCTAAAGTCAGAATACTTAGGTTAAACTGCCTATGCCAGTTACTAGCTTATTGGCAAGGACCCTACACATACTAGTAATCTGAACCCTTGTAGGTCATCATCCAAAACCCATGCTCTATTCTTTACCTCTTGATTCCTCATTTCAATACCCTTCAACCTTCCATACCCCAAAGTCTCAACCAATCCTTCCCTTCCACTGTGCCCTCAGGAATGACTATTCCATTGGCAACAAACTTGCCTTCATCTTAAATCTTTTCCTCTTCTGCTCTATCCATTTTCTGTCAATAACCAAGACCTGGCTCCCTACTAATGACAGCCTCCCTGGCCACCCTTTCTAGTACTGACTGCACTTTCATTTTTACTCCTTGGCTCATTAGTTAAGACAGGGGAGTTAACATACTCCTTGCTCCCCATTGCCACTTCTAGGTTCTCCCCCTACTTCCATCACTCAGTAACCTCTTCTGCTTTGAGATCCCACAAAATCCACATCTTCCACTCAATCAAAATTCTGATAGTTGTCGTTTACAGACCTCCAGGACATTCTCCTTCAATGCATTCAGTACTTGGCTCACGCTCTTTCTCTCCTCAGCTTCTGTCATCATAGTAGGGGACTTCAACATACATACTGACTCTTCCTCAAAAACCTTAATCATTCACTTCCTCTATCTACTCACTTTCCATGACCCATTTCTTTATCCCATCCCATCTCAGTCACACACAAAGTTAGGGATTCTAAAATCATTCAGGAGATGTTCACATTATTAGGAACACCAGAAATGAAAACGGACAGAGAGAACATTAGATATATTTCTCCCATCTTACTTTGCCTTATAGGTATATACTCACTGAGTGCAATGGTGGCCTGAATAGAGTCACTATTTAAATTATTTCACCCTTTTCTGGACTAGGTTTGACTCAAGTGAGTCCTCTGGTAAATTCAGCCCCAAATTCCAGCTTGGTGTGTGTTTTTGAATCCTGTTGACTGTATTTTAACTATATTTTATTTAGCTATATTTTAGCTACCTCCTAGATTTGTGTCATCTGGAAATTTATCAAACTTATATATCAAAGATTCCATCTGTACCTTTAAACAAGTCATTAAGAAAAAATGTTAAACAGCACAGATCCTTGGATCACTCCCTGGGAGACTTACAATCAAGTTGCATTCCATTAATGACTGCTCTCTGGGTCAAGCCATTTGACCAGATCTGAAGTCAATTAATGACATTAATGCCCAGACCACAGTTCTTCATCTTGCCCATTTTAGAAAGGAAGTCTATTTCTGCAAATATTAAGTTTGTTGTCTGTTTTTCTCTGTTACTAAATGTTTATGTTTAAAGAAACACACAAACAGCCATGTGGCTTACTGGATAGAGACCTAATCTCAGATTCAGGAAGAACTAGATTTGAGTTCTATCTTGGACACATATTGGCATTTTGACCCTAGGCAACTCAATTTACCTCTCAGTATCCCCAGGCAGTTCTCTAAGACTCTCAGTTGCAGACAAATTGCTGCTCTGCTCTGGGAGAGAGTGCTCACTCATGAAGAGTTCCTAAAACTAATGAAATCACAGGTCTGCTTTGCACACGTGCGCGCGCACACACACACACACACACACAAATCCACATGCATCATTTAAAAAGGTAAAAGATGCATATATTGGTGAATTTGACATATTCTCATTACAATACCTAATTTAGAAGCAATTTAAATTAAGTTTAACAAACAGACCTGTAAACCTATCACTGAAAGTTGCTGTCTACCAATTATTTTAACTCCAGCTAGTTACAATGACCTATTCTCATTGTTTGTCTGAATCAGGAAATTCTCTCACTAACTTCCTAGGGGCATTGTTTTCAAAGCATCAATTATGATTATTACATTAATCACATTTCTTCCTTTTACCACCAGTGAGGGAGATTCATTTTGCTACTGCCCAACTCCTGGAGTGTGGATTATGAGTGTTGTTTATATGCTGCGTATGAAAACTGATCTTGTTTTCTTCAGACACTGCATGCTTTAGTGCCTACTGGAGTTCCACATATGGGTTTTGAAATCTCCCTTCAAATGATTTTCAAAAATCATTAGTCTCCCAAAAGTACTCAGCCTGCAAAATCTGCATTTCCCCCCACACTGTTCACCAGTGTCTTCCTATATCTTCCTCTTCTTTATTCTCACCAACAACCACTTAGTATTGGGTTAGTTAAGGAAAAAAAAGTCTGCCTCCAATAAATATGAGTAACATTTCAAATAGAGATCCCTAACAAAACCAGAGAGTGTGGGAATAGAAGTACAAGTCAGATGATATTAAAACTTTCTGCCCTCTCACTCTCTCTAGGCCGACTGTGTTTCTATCAAGTGTCTCCTGGTTTATTTTAGTCTCATTTATTTATGACTGGATCTCTATACCAGTCAAAGGGAACAAGTTATAATATTATGTCAATGAATTAATGAGTACTTTTTGGTATTAGTCATTGTGCCCAGCACTAGGCATTAAAAGAAACATGAAATGGAGTTCTTACCATGGTCAGCCTTATAGTTGGGCAAAGTAGAATACCTGGTGTGGTTTGAAAAGCAGTGCCAAGAAGACACCTACTAAGCAAAATATTGCACATGACTCTCTCTCTCTCTGTGTCATATACACACACACACACACACACACACACACACACATATACACACCTACCTTTAACTGCCTTCTGAAATCTCACAATCATATATTAATTCCTTTAGGTTAAAAAGTATCCTCTTTTAAAGTGCTTGAAATAACAACCCTTTGTGCTATTAGTCATTTACCATGTAATGTGAATTAAATATATGATTTCTTATCAATATCTAGCTGAGATCACTATATCTTTTTGGGAGGGGGAAGGCAGGGCATTTTAAGTTAAGTAACTTGCCCAAGGTCACACTGCTATTAAGTGTCAAGTATCTGAGGTCATATTTGAACTCAGGTCCTCCTGACTCCAGGGCCAGTGCTCTCTATTCACTGTGCCACCTAACTGCCCCTGAGATCATTATATTTAAAGAATGAGGATTCTGATGGATGAAGAAGAGAGAAGGACAGCTTTAGAGCATGGGACACTCACTCACTGCCTGGAGAGAACAAGTCTGATTGGAGTCCAGTAGTGGTGAGACTCTGTATAGACAGAAAGAAGTGAGAGATAGGAGTGTATCATAGACAAATTTTCTGCTTAATATTTTTTCCAGAGTATCTCCTATCCATACTTTCAAGGTACCTATCACCCAGCTGAAAAGATGATACACATGAAGCAATTAGTTAACAATGAAAAACAGGACATAATCAATGCATCTTCAATTCAATAAATATTAATGAAGTGCCTGCTATGTGAAAAATGATGAAGATGCTGAAACTTTTAAAAATGACAGAAATCTTGCCCTCAAGGAGCTTGCATTCTAGTATGGGGTAGGTGGAAATAGCATACACAAGGTACACACAAGTTTTCTATCCTAATATATACATATACACACACATACACACGCAGACAGATAGATGAGAATAATGTAAAGTAGTGTGAAAGATATCCAAAGTTCTCTAGGAAATCTTTTTTTGAGGGGAAAGAGAATACATTCAACTGCTTGATTGTGTAGTGCTATCTTGAAAGAGAGAACAACTAGGTTGCATAGTGGGTGGAGCACCAGACCAGGAATCAGGAAGACACAAGTTCAAATCTGACCTTAGAAATTACTAGCTGTGTCACCCTGGACAAATCACTTAACCTTACTTGCCTCAGTTTCCTCATCTGTAAAATTAGCTGGAGAAGGAAATGGTAAACCACTCTCGTGTCTCTGCCAAGAAAATGCCAAATGGGGTCACCAAGAATTGGTTACTACTAAAACGACTGAACAACAACAGTCTCTAAAGAGAAGCATTGAACTAGAGAGATGGACATTTGGAGGTTGTCTAGTTCAAAACCTTAATGGAAAGGAAAGTAGGATCAGAGAAGTGAAACAATTTGATCCAAATCACACAAATGGATAGTAGATGAATTAAGTATAAACCCAGATCTTCTGGTTATTAATTGAATACTTTCCCTACCAAACCAGGCTATCACTACAAGGATTGCAAAGAAGGGAGAGATGAATGTAGGCTTCAGTAGCCAGGAAAGGCTGTAAGAAAGATTTTAAATATGCTTCAGTATATTTCTATAGCTGAATAAGAGGCTACAAAGTGGATCTCATCAGGGAACTTACTATATCAAAATGTGAAACAATACATTCACCCTTCACAGTCTATCTCAGTATGGAAAACAAATCTGCATGTTTGTGTTCAGAAAGTGGCTCTTCTCTTCACTGCTCTCTTAACATCATCTTTTGAATAATTTAAATTCTAATATCCATTTTCAGCCCTTCTGAGATGTAAATGCTTATGTTAATAATTCAAGTCTAAAAACTATGTGTTCTTAGCTCAAGACAATCAGAAATTGTGGGGGGAAATTGCAAAAAATAAAATGTAGGATCTCCTACAATAAATATGAACTTATTCCGAATATGGTGGGAAGCAAGAAATAAAACATGAAGGCCACCACGAGTAGGAAGGAGTGATGATATTGAGTAAAGCTGGGTCAGAGATATAGATAATAAACATTTTCAGATTGCCCAGTCTTTTCATCTGTGCTGTAAAGTGGGAATCCACAAACAACTCTGATTCAACTGTCTACTTACTCTTTTCTGGAAGGGGAAATAAAAACAAGAGATATTTCAAAACTTCTTTTAATAATGTATTCCAATAAAAACAATTGAAGGTGTTTTTTTTTAAAAATATTTGACTATTTTAGAGTTTGAAAAACCCTAGGATCTTGGTTTTTAAAACTGGAACTCTAATCCCCTCATTTTTAAAGGAGGAAATTAAGACCCAAAGAGGTGCCCTTCCAAAGAAGAAGACGCTTGCCCAAGGTTACAAAAGTAGTAAGTATCAGGGATAGGATAGATTTGAACTGAGGCTTTGTGCTTTAGAATTATGCTTTAGAATTATAGATTTTGATAGTAGTGGCCATGTAGTCCAACTCTGTCATTTTACAGATGAGGAAATTAAAGCCCAGAGAGATAAAGCAACTTAGTCAAGGTCACAGGAAATGAAGTGACAGATCTGAGATTTGAACCCACATATTCAGCTCCAAATCCACCATCTTCCCACTACACCATGCTTCCCTTTACAAAATATATCCATATAGAGGTGTATTTGTTTCTTTCATAATTAAGATAACTGTTTAAGGGTTGAAAAATCTAGGAATATGGTGCATCTTATGTCTCTTTCCTCTGTGTTACCCCCTATATCTGGATTTACAGGAAGCACTTGGGATCTTCTGTTAAGAGGCTCACTTCTGGATATCGTCTCTTCTCCTTAGTACGACAGAATCCCTTATTTTAAAATAACAATAATAATATTTTTAAAAATCTTCGTTATATGAGATGCCTTGCAAAGAAGGAGAGGAACACAGAGACAGATTAGACGGTGTAAAACCAAGTATGTCAATAAACATTTAATAATAATAATCGTAATAAGTCGGGGGAGGGGCAGGAATGGAAACACCGGTGAACGCAGGCTCCAAAGCCCCGTCCATGGTGCTGAAACATGTAGGCCGTTCGTTTAGATACCCCTCCCATCAGGAAAAAGGGCTCTTTCCCGTCTCCCCTCCTTTCTCTTTCCCTCGTTTCCTCGTTTCTTTTTTTCTTTCAGCACGAGGAGTATCAATGCCCGTTATCACTTTGTAAACGAGCTAATGAGAATAAAAACGGCAAAACGAACTTGCGCCGGACTGATGCTGATCCCTCGGGCCCCCTCCTCTTCTCTGCAGATACAGCATCATCAACTGGCGCAGCCCCTCTCCCCTTCTCAGTCCGCCCCCTCCCTAGGACATCAATGCCTTCCCACATCCCCCACCCTACCCTTACTAGGACCACAGGTTTATCCTAAGAAGCGAAGATTGTAGTGTAAAGCTGGAATTGGAGGAAAGGAATGATGGTCTTTTGAAAAAAAGATTCTCTTCCTCTTCCTCTTCTTCTTCCTTCTTCCCTTCCTCCATTACCTGCTCCTCCTCTTTCTCCTCCCCTTCAAGTCTAACTGCTCAGTGGAATTCCAAACCCTGAGGCAAGAGGAGAAATAAGGAGAAAAGCCGGAGACAGGGAGAGGAGAACGAAGGAGGGCGCCCCAACCATCTTCACGAGCTAGTGGAGAGAAAGGCGGGTTCGGCGGGGACTAAGCAAGGGGACTTGGTTGTTCCTGGTCAGGTTAGAGACTGCTAGGATAGAACTGGGCGAACCTGGAGTCTGGGAGCACCAAGCGGAAGAGAAGGCGCACAGTGAGACCTGGGGGAGGATGGACGCGGATTATCCTGCCTTTGAGAAGCCTCTCTGCAGAGAGCTCAAGCATTTCTGCAAAAGACTCGGTGAGGCGTACCAAGAGCTGAAGGAAGACCTCACCCCTTACAAAGATGATCGCTACTACAGGTAGGGTGAGCCTGGGGAGCTAGCGGCCAGTGGAGAGCCTTCTCCGACGCCCCACCCGACCATAGCACAAGGGCTGTCTCTGCCTTGCCAGCTGCCACCAGCAGGGAAACATGGAGATGGGCTAGGGAAGGGGAGGGAGAGAGGCTGTCGGGCAGCCGCTGTTGTTTGCCAATGCGATGGACAGAACCCTAGTAGAAGTGCAAATGGGGTATGCCGAAGGTCCAGTGGTTCTTTAGGGTTTGATGAAAGACCCCGACCGCTTCCCCGGGGAATGACTGGGCTCAGAGAGAAGGGGGAACCATATTCTCCGACCCTTTGAGTTGCCAAAGCTTGTCTGGGAATGGGAGCCGTTGCCCATCCTGCTGTTAGGGCTATGGGGCTTGGACAGGTGAGTCTTCGCCCATCTGGGGTTCTCAGAATATTTTTGAGACTGGAAAAGCTGGTTTAGGAATCCTGCAGTCACTGATTACAGGAACTCTCTGTGAAGGGCCATTCTTCATTCTTGGGAAAGGGGGGGGAGGGGCGGCCGCTCCTTAGGCAATCTCTGTGGAGGTCCCCTGACCACTTTCCCTCCATCTTTTTCCTTTTGCTGTCAGCACTTGGCTTGCCTTCCTCTTCTGCCGCTCTACCATTTCCTTTATCCTTGTTCCCTACTTATGCCTTAGGCCTGCTAAAGCCACCTATGAACACTGATCATGATCTGATATATTTGAAGAGTGATTGTTTTGGTTGTCCTTGTGCTTTACATTTTCTTTGTTTGTTGTTGTTCTTGTTGACTTCTTATTTTAGTGAATACTCAGGGTGAAAACTTGCAGAATATTACCATAGACTGAAAGCATATGACACTAAGATTTCTCAGGCTAGTATTCCATTTTAGTTATAACAGTCAACCATACCAATGCTTGAATATTTTTCTAGCACAGCAGGCTGATTCAGTGGAACAGAGCATTTTACTAATTATGAGAAATTGGTTCTAGTTCCAGATCTGTTACCATGTGATTCTGATCAAATGTTTTATTCTATGATCATAGAATCCTTTCCAAGAATCACAGAATTTCAGAGTTGGAAGAGACCTTACCAGCCATCTAGTCAAACCTACACATTAACAAGATCCTCACTACAACAGACCTGAATATTGGAGATCTAGCATTTGTTTGAAGACTTCTAAAGAGGAGGAACTCTGGAAGCAGCCCACGCCACTTTAAGAGACCCCAAATTGTTAAGTTTTTCCTTACACCAAGCCTAAATTTGCTTGTCTGCAATTTTATTTCTTTTTCTTTTTTTGCTTTTTGGAGGGGGGAAGGCAGGGCAATTGAGGTTAAGTGGCTTGCCCAAGGTCACATGGCTAGTAAGTGTTAAGTGTCTGAGGCCAGATTTGAACTTAGGTCGTCCTGACTCCCAGGCTGGTGCTCTCTTCTTCTGTGTCACCTAGCCACCCCTTGTCTGTAATTTTAACCAATTGTGCTAGTTCTGCCCTCTGGGACAAGCAAAATAATGAGATGCACTTTCACATATTTGAAGACTGCTATGATGTTCCTCCTAAGTCTTCTTTTCCTACCAGGCTAAACATGCTCAATATTTTTTACTGATCCTCATGTAGCATGCACTTCATCCTCTTCTGGACATTCTCTTACATGTCAACATAGTGCACAGAATTGAATGTTGTTGTTCAGTTGTGTCCAACTCTTTACAGGCCCCATTTGGGGTTTTCTTGGCAAAGATCCTGGAAAAGTTTGCCATGTCCATCTCCAGCTCATTTTAGAGATGAGGAAACTGAGGCAAACAGTATTAAGTGATTTGCACAGGTCACACAGCTAGTGTCTGAGGCCAAATTTGACTTCAGGTCTTCCTGACTTCAAGCCCAATGTTCTATATACTGTGTCTCCTAGCTGCCCACAGAACTGAGCCACTCCAAACCACTGAACCATACTCCAAATCTGTTCTGATCAGGGAAGAGTACAGTGGCACTATCACCTCCCAAGTCCTGGACATTATTCCTCTCTTGATGCTCCCTAATATCACTTTAGCCTCCTTGGCTGCCTCATCATGGTGTGGATTTGATTATGCAATCCATAATAACCTATGGGTCTTTTTCAGTTGATGTAGTCATACTTCCCCTATCTTGTACTTGTGCAGTTGATTTTTTTCAACCCAAGTGTAAGATTTTAGATCTTTTCCTCTTAAATTTATATTTATATCAATGTTCTTCCCTATTAAAATCTTTTTGGATCCTGACTCTTTCTTCTAGTGTGTTAGCTCTCTCAATTTTATGCCATCTGTCACTTACCTTACAAGGTTGTTGTGAGGATCAAATATGATCATTCAACCGAAGTGTTTTACAAACCTTTAATTGCTATAAAAGTGTTACCTATTATTTTGTTATTATCTATTATAAATGTACCATTTATGCCTTTCCTCATATGTAAGTTGAATTAGATAACTTCTAAGATCTCTTCCAGACCTACAATTATAATTTTAATAGTTATTTCTTTTAAGGATGATAAATAAATTTATTTTATTGTTGTTCAGCTGTTTTTCAGTTGTGTCCAACTATTCCTTACTCCATTTGGGGATTTTCTTGGCAAAGATACTAAAGTGATTTGCCATTTTCTTCTCCAGCTCATTTTACAGATGGAGAAACTGAGGCACACAGGGTTAAGTGACTTGTCCTGGGTGACACAGCTAGGAAGTATCTAAAGTCAGATTTGAACTCAGAAAGATGAGTGTTCTTGATTCCAGGCCCAGCACTGTATCCAAAGTGTCATCTAGCTGCTCAAATTAATAGACTGATTTCTAGAAATGTACCAACTTGGTGGATGTACCATCTTGAGCTACTTTTCATATACATACTCAGAGGAGGTACTAGATTTGGAGTGAGAGGACTTGAGTTCAAATTTTAATGACCACTTGGGTAATGATGAGCAAGTTTCTCAGAGCTTCAGTTTCTCCATTTGTAAAATGATGGGTTTGACTTCTAAAGTCCTTTTTAGTTCAAATCTAAGATTTTTCTGATCATCCTTTTAAAAAATTTCTTTAAGGATTGCCCCCAAATAAAACATCTGTGCCCTTTCGAATGTAACCTATGGCCAATCATAATGCTCTGGGTTCACATAGATTGGGTTCCATCTTAGAAGGGTCTCACACATATTTCTTTGACCATTCTTCTTCCTCTTCCTGCAAACACAAGAATTTGGCTTATTTTGCCACTTAGGATTTCTTAGACTCACATATGATGGATATAGAGCTAGAAAGGACCTTTAAAGTTATCTAGTCGAAGTTCCCCAGTTAATAGATGAGGAAACTGAGACCAATAGAGATTTAGTAACTTGCCTAAGGCCACAGAGCCCAGTTTTGAGCCTAGGTTCTCTGACTCCAAATTTGGTTGTCTTTCTACTGAGTTTCCCCTAGGAATATTTTTTCTTTTTTCTTTTTTTTGGAGGGAGGAAGGCAGGCCAATTGGGATTAAGTGACTTGCCCAAGGTCACATGGCTAGTGAGTGTTAAGTGTCTGAGACCAAATTTGAACTCAGGTCCTCCTGACTCCAGGGCCCATGCTCTATTCATTGCTCCACCTAGTCCACCCAGGAACATTTTTTTTTTTACATTTAAATCTCTACAATAAAAGGAAAAAGACCCTCAACTCCTATTCAATTATTCTGTCTAACAAGATATCAAAAATATGAAATAACACCAGACTTACAATTAGAACACCTAGCTTTGATTCAGTCACTTATGAATTTTGTGATCTTGGGAAAGTCAATTAATCTTTCTGTAACTCAGTTTTCTTAGATATAAAATGGACTGATAATAGAGTCACTTCCTTCCTCACAGAATTGTTGCGAAAGCACAGAATCATACAGTCTCACAGTTGGAAGGGACCCCAGAGGTTATATAGTCCAAACTTAATCTGATACGCTGTACAATATATTCAAAAAAGTATTCCATCTCTATTTCCAGTGCACTATTTCAGGGACAGCCCATTTCCTCTACAGAAAGTTCTCATTTAATCTAAACTTTGAAGTCACACAACATTCTATAAGGCAGTCATTCAAGTACTTGAAGGCTACCATAATGGCCTCCCTTCCTCATATATTTTTGTCTCTAACCTAAAAATCTCCACTTGCAACAACCAATCTTTGTACCATGTGGTTTAAAATGTCTTTGGGCATCCTGGATAATCTCTTGAAGCTTCTAACACCAGTTAAAATATAGCGAACAGAGCTGAATACATTTTACTAGGGGATTGAGGCCAGTTATTTTAAAACTCATTCCTTTAAATAATAATTCATAGTATTTGCAGATCCTATACATGATTGTATGCCAGGGAGAAAATCTGAAACTCAAATGATTGTGGAACTGAATCTTGTAAATTAAAAGTAAATAAGTAAATTAAAAAAAATTAAAAAAAAAAAGAACAGTAAAAAGTTATTATCATGTAAAGCATATTAAGAGTTCATGAACATGGTAGTAGAACTCTTGGGTGATCCATAAATCTTATAAATTAAAAGTAAATAAGTAAATAAAAAATTAATAAACTGGAACATGAAAGTTATGGCAAAAAAAATAAATAAAAAATAAAAATAATAGCCACTGGTAATATTTAATAAATAAATAAATGAACAAACAGATAAATAAATAAATAATTCATTTAATCATCAACTTGGACCCAATTTTGTGGCTAATTCATGTGAACTTCTGAACTTGCTCAGTCTTAGATGTATTTAGACACTAGGACCACTGGTTATTTCAGTTGAAAATTGTCCCTAGTGAGAAAGGAAAATGCTAACTTCTTATTAACGGTCATTTATTTTTTAAAAAAAAAAAGGTTTGTAGAAGAAAAAGTCTATCAGAGTTCTGAAATAATCCATCATTTTAATGCATAGGACAATTGTAAGGGTTTCTATTTGGAGAGTGTGCAGTCTGGCTACAAAGACTGCTACTACCTCTACTCTTCAGACATACAATGTTAGATCTGGGAAGAACCTTAAAAGTCATGTCATCCAACCTTTTCCTTTTACCAATGGAGACCCTGAGGCCAGAAAGGTGAAGTGCTTTGTTCTAGAGCACACAGCTAATTAGTTGCAGAATTATGACTAGAACCCAAGAGTCCTAGACCCTATTTTCAAGTTGCTTCTGCTGTCTCTGGGGGACCTCAGGACTTCCATGAAACTTTGCAATCAGACACCAACTTGCCTGTAATGTCTCTGAACCGTATTCTTTATCTTCAGGGGGATCTCAGGACTTTCAGAAAATGCTGGGCAACTTCTTAGCAACCAGGAAAGGGAAAAGACAAGACTGTTAAGGCAACTTTTCCAAAAGACTAGTCAGTTAACTTTGCAACTAGTTGCATATTAGCTATGTAAGTTTGTACCTTTGAAAAACATATATATATGTACATAAACATATATAAGTAAAAATATATATTTTTAAAAAATATATAAGTATGGTCTAAGGACTGATCAGTCTTATGAAATGAACATGAACTTTTGACTCTGTTCAAGACATGAATGAATTGTGAAATTTTGTTAGCAGGTTTTTCCCAGGACCCTCTGTTCTTGGGGAATTTGAGGCCAACAATTTTACTAAGTTGTTGCTTTAGTTTTTATATATAATTTTATTTCTAAGTTTCTCTTCTCAGTTCTAGTATACACACTCCCAGTAGATGTTCATTCCAATGTCTCTGAAATTTGGAGTTCTCTACTCTTTCTGCCACTTCAAAATTATTCCCTAGATTGAAATGCATGATAATATAAAAATTATACATGTAAATCAGACCCAGTGAGAGAACTTGCTTTATTTTTCTCTTGTTTTTGTCTGAAAAAAGTTTCAGGTCTTGGCAAGACTGAACATTGGGTAGATGAACAAACATGGGATACCAGATTTAGAGGTAGAAGGAATCTTAAAGTCCAATTCCTACATTTTACAGATGAGAAAACTGAGGCCCATGGAGATTAAGTGATTTACTGGCCTGTGAAGTCCACTTGGTTCCCTTTTCTTCAGCTTTAGGGAGTTTTTATTTTTGACCAAAAGTTATGAGTTCAATTAAAATCACTCTGAGCTCCCATTTAAGAAAATTCCTCACTTTAGACAGATGTTGAACTCTGCCTAAACTTACATTCATATTTATCTATGGTTAACTCCTTGCCTCTGTGGTTGACAGTACTAGAAACACTATTAACAAAACAGCAGATTATATTATGCTGTGTGTGGCTAGACAGACATTGGAAGTGGAATTTGGGGGGAAAGTAGGCCTTTTCTTGAAATTTCCCTTCATCCTTGAGTATGAAAGAACTTTTATATCAACCCAGGTCTTGGGCTCCAAGGTACCTATAGAGTCAATGGCTCTCTTGACTTATCCATTTTCTGCCATAGTTTAACTTTATGTCCTCTTTCTTGATTTCTTGGATTATCCTTAGGAGGCTGGTTCTTGGCTCAGCTCTAGATGAATCAGCTCTTTGCTCTTTTTGACTATGATTCCAGACCCTTGGAATCTTGATATCTGGCTCTGAGACCTCCTTTCTTCTATATAAATCCCTTATTCAATCCTTCATTCAAAGACTTTGGCTTTAACTGATTCAGGGAGATGTTCTGGCCTTGTTCACTCTCTGTCCCAAATGATTGATTCAATCCAGAAATATTCTTACCTAACAAAAGTAATTGTTTTTAAGTGAGGTGGGACAACCTAGTCAATGGAACCCCATACTCATAACAACAACTAGGTGCCCATTTAAAATGAGGGATATTTGTGGATACCTTGCAATTGGGCACTTAGAGAAATTTTGGACTGAAATCCTATATGTTCCACTGATTCATGGTATAATCAGGTCTAGGTCACATAATCTCTGAAATTTTTAAAAAAATTTAATTGTCATAAAGTAGGGTATTATTGAACCTAAAACTACTTTCAAATTTTGTCTTCCTTATAGGAAAATTATTAGAAAGTAATTATCTTATGTGGGAAGCATCCAATGCTCTTTGGAAGAGCCCTGCTGCTCTGCCAGGCTCAGCAGGGACTGACAATTCTGCCGGTGAGGGAAAGCCAACACTAAGAATGAATGTTGCATGTGGAATGTAAAGAGTTAGCAGGGTTTCCTTGTGCACTGGCTGTGATCTGACTTTCTGTTGGTGCTCTGATTGTGTGTTTACTTCCCATTTATCCCAGGCCTAGTTTTCTGTATTTAGAACTGTGGGCAATTTCTTTTCTCCACCTTAGATGTCTAGACATTCACAGATCTACTAGTGGACTGCATGGTGAGTAAGCTGATTTCTAAAAAAAATAAAATAAAATTGGATTTATGCTTAGTTGTTTGAAGACTAGACTTCTACTTAGGGAGATGTGATAAACAACCAATCACAAATATAATGACAACAATAAAACTTTTGAAAAAAGATTTATTTTGAGGTATGAGCATTGCTACTCATATTTTCTTTTCATAGAATAAACTCAAAACTCATAGGTGTCGATAAGATGAAGTCCCTGCCTTCACAGAGCTTATAGTTTAGTTTGGGGATATACAGCTGAATTAAGAAGGACCTCAAATACAACCTCTCCAGCAATGAAGTATCCTCTTCATGATATATTTGAACAAGTAAGCATTGATGCTCTACTTAAACACTATGAATGGCAAGAAACTCACTAATTTTTCAAAGTATCCCTGGCTATTGCCTTTTCTACTTAGGATTTTCTTTGTATTGAGGCAAAATGTGTCTCCTTTTGGCCTACTGGTTCTAGATCTATCTTCTAGCACAACAAAAGATAAATCTATTCCCTCTTCCACATGAAAATCTTTCAGATTTTTTAAGACAGTTATACCCTCCCCTTCAAATCTTCCTTTTTCTAGTAAACATTCCCAGTTCAGCCAAGACCCATTTATGACATGATTTTCAGATTTCTCACCTTTCTGGACACCATTATCAGAATGTTCTTCAGGTTCTTACCCTTACCCGCTCAGAACTAGACATATACTCAGATATGTGGTCTGACCAGCATAGAAAATAGTATTATCCTATAGAACATTCTGTTTCTGTTAATACTAATTTTGCATTAACTTTCCTTTTAGGCAGCTAAAATAGGCTGTTGATGTGATTCTGGCTCTTTTTATTTTTATTTTTTGTACAGACTATTATACTTATAGTTTTCCTAATATTGGACCAATCTTGCATTCTTGTTGTACATATTATCTGGCCATAGCATACAATCTTCTGATGTGTTGTATTCTCTTTGCTAATATTATATTTAACATGTTTGCGTTCATAGTTATTAGGGATATACATGTGTGTTTCTCTCTCTCATTTGTCTCTCGCTGGTTTTGAGACTGGAATTGAGACCATATTTTATAATAGAAAGAAGTTGGTAGCCTCCCCCTACTCCCATTTTTGCAAGCAGTTTATATAGTATTGAAATTAATTGGTCTTTTACATGTTTGATAGAATTCACTTGGAATTCTTTCTGGATCTGGGTCCTCTGCCTTGAATATTTTTCATTTATGGGTTGTTTTATTTATTTTCCTGAGACTTGATTAAATTTCTTAATTCTTACTCCATTAATCTGAGTATGTTACATTTCCATAGATATTCATCCATTTTGCTTAAATTGTTAATTTTGCTGTCATAAATGAGGCAAAATTGTTTTAGATAGTTTTTAATAGTTTTAAATTTCCTTTATTTCTTATT
>CM053586.1:71134122-71162571 GCA_028646515.1 Pseudochirops corinnae | reverse complement strand
AGAATAGACTGGGGGAGGGGGGACACACTGGGATGGCTGTTTTGGGGCGGTGGGTAGGGGAAAGAGGGGGAGAAAATATGTAACTCAAAATCTTGTGGAAATGAATGATGCAAACTATAATAAAATTAAAAAAAAAAAAGATAGGGCTTCCTTCTGTTTTTGAGAAATAACAGCATAGTGTATCTTCTAGTGGGTGAGTCCTAATATATTTTTCGGTCCTGATAAATCTAATACTTTGCTTAGATAACATGAAATTTTGTTTATTCTATTGAAGTTTGTGACTTGGGTATTGATTTAAGAAGTGCTAGTCTTGTTACCCATTCCTACATTTTGCAAAACAATAATTTTTTTTTTTTTTTTTTGCTTTTTAGAGGGGGGAAGGCAAGGCAGTTGGGTTAAGTGACTTGCCCAAGGTCATATGGCTAGTAAGTGTTAAGTGTCTGAGGCCATATTTGAACTCAGGCCCTTCCAACTCGAGGGCCCATGCTGCATTTATGGAGCCACCTTGCTGCCCCCAAAGCAATAATTTTTAAATTTAAAAATACCGGTTGTCCCAAAAGTCTTACTGCAGTTTTAATCTATTAAAGCTAAAAACTGTACATGGTAGTACACCAAGCCTATTTTAAATATCATCCAAAATAGAACCACAAGGTGCTTAAATTGGGCTGAGGAGGGTAAGAAGAGATTTTGGCAGTTATGCTTTTAATCTTGGGTAGTTAGGGGACAGAGAGCTGGAATGGAAGTTAGGCACCCCTGCTTTTCTAAAGATTCAGTGACTGAGACCAAAATAATTTAACATTATGGAAGATTATGGAAGTCAGTTTTTTATCTGTAATTTTGTATTTCTTATGCCAAATATTTATTGTTATGACCTACATTGGCATACTGTTTTGTGAAAAAGACATCCAAAGTACCATAAGACTCCGTTACAATTTCCTTTGCTCTTCTATAAATTGAGATAGCCTACAGGTTTAATAATATTCTTCTATGGATCTGTGGTCTCATTGTGTCCATTTCCCACTATTTGTGAAGATTGTAGCATATCTTTACACTCTAATCTTACGCAGTTCTTGTGCATGTCCTCATATAAATCCACCAAAGAGTATCCACCTGGTGTGCTGTAATCCTCACAGTCTTTTAACATTGCATAGGTGCTGGTGCTGTATCTCAATCAACAAGCATTTACTGAGGACTACTATGTGCTATGCTCTGAGCTAGGGGGCAGAGATGCAAATAAAATGAATTTTAAAAACCCCTTAACTGACAAAGTACTTATATTCTCATGGGGAAGACAAGACTATCTGTTAGCTATTGAAATAAGCCACTTAATTTAGTTTTATTATGAAATTAACTTGACTGACTCATGTTCTTTTCCTGGCTTTCCAGGGAGTGATGCTACTTTACAAGTCATAGTCTGTGTTTACTGCAGTCTACTTAAGCCTCTCTGTTACCTTTACATTTTTATTTTTCAGATATTGTTATAGTTTATGGTGTGCAACTATATCCATCAGTCAGCAAGCGCTGCTTAAGTACCTTTTGTATGCCAGGCATTGTGCCAGACATTAGGGATACAGAGACAGAAGTGAAGTTGTCATTACCTGGGAACAGTTTGCAATCTTATTGGGAGAAGATACACACTCCCCCCACACACACCCCCACCACATACAGGTACATACAAAAAAGGGGCAAGATAATTTTGGAGAGCAGATACAAGGAGCTGGAGAAGCTCAGGAAAGTTCATGTAGAAGGTGGTACTTAAATTAAGACTTGAAGGAAACAAGGGATTCTTGACAAAGAATGAGACAAAGGTGAGGAGTGAGAGTATTTCAAATGTGAACAGCCAATGCAAAGGCTTACAGATGGGAGATGAAGGGCTTTTGATGAGGAATTGTAAGAAGGCCAATTTGACCTGGTCATAGTGTATTTGAAGCTGAATAATATGTGATCAGTCTGGAAAGGTAGGTTGGTGGCAGATTGTGAAGATCTTTAAATGCTAACAAAGGAACTTGCATTTGATTCAGGATGCGGCTGGAGTTTGAGTAGCATCATAGGAAAATCATTGGTGTTAAAAAAAAATTATTATTATTAGGATAGGTCATATAGTGGTTTAGGATTTCTGAAAACACTATGGAATTTCTCAAATGCAATTCAGCCTCTACCTACTATTAAATTCTAGACCTAGTTTATTGCCCCACGTGCAATAGCAATCTGAGATATCCACTGATGAGCTAATTCAGTGGGCTGTTGATAAGACATAGCTTGGACAATACGTATTGTTCATCCATTTGGTTCTTACTTGGTGGCTAAGTAATGAAACAGTGACATCTGGGGGACAGAATAAACTAGTTTGACTGGAGCTTGGATTTGGTAGAGGGATGATAGAAACAAGTTTTATGAAAATCAAGGTAGGGAAGTTAGAATGACATCAGATTATGGAGAGCGTTTAACGACAGACATAGAAATTTTTATCTTTATTCAACAAGCAAGAGGAAGCCATTGAAAATTTTTGGACAGAGAAGTGATATGTCCAAATTTGTGCATATGGATGATTACTCTGGTAATGATATAAAGAATTGTGATGGAGGAGAGTGGTGACGGGAAGATCTATTTGAAAGTAGTTATTTCAGTAGCTTAGGTGGGTCTTGATGAGGACCTGTACTGTGGTTGTAGTAGTGAGAATGGAGAGAAGTTGCAGAGATGGAATTGGCAAGATTTGGTAACTGATTAGCAATGAGATCAAGGGAAGAGTCAAAGACAATCCCAGAGTTTTAAACAGGGGAGATTGGGTGAATTAGGTTGCTAAAGAGGGAAAGTGAAGTCAAGAAGAGGAGCAAGTTTTAAGGAAAAAATGTTGGTTTTTTACATGCTTGTGGGTGATGGTAACATACAGGATGTTTTCTAAGCAGTTAGAATTATGAGCCTAAAGCTCAAAAGAGAGATTTGGACAATAGCAGGGGTATAATAAGCAAACTTCAGCGACTTAGCCTATTGCCAGATTTCCATGGGAGCATTTACACTTCAGAAGTCTGCAAACTCTACAAATCAGGTCTTGATTTATTGCTTTGTTGATGGCCTAGACTTAAGAAAGTGGTTAAGAAAATGAAATAAACTTAAGAATGTCATGCATTTATTCCCCCCCCCCAACCCTCAGCCAAGCTAATTGTTAAACATTTACCAGCATACCCCTGTACTAGAGGGAGGGATTTGAGAGAGTCATCTGGTGGTTGAGATCTTAGGAGTAAGTTGTCTTGCCAAAGGAGAGGGTGTAGAGAAAGAAGGAAAGTAGTCTTTGGACAGACCTACGCAGGGAAGATTCACAGTAATGGTTTGGAAGAGGAGATAGGTGGGATGATTAGTGAGAGAGGAGAATAAAGAGGGCATTGTTTATTTGAACTCAAGCAGTGAGGGTATGTCCAGTAGGAGGGAATGGTCAGTAGTTCTAAAAGTTTCAAAAAAGTCAAGGAGGATGAGGACTGAAAAAAAGGCCAATGAATTTGGTAAATAGGCCACTGAGGACCTTTTTGAAATAGCAATTTCAGTGGGGACAGAAGCCAAATGGCAGTTAGGCTGAGGAATCTCAATATATTGGGTATAGAAAAAATTTTCAGGAATTTAATGTTTTTATTTGTTGTCATTGAGTACCATTATCTTTAGGTAGCGTGAAACACATTTGCCCTTACGATTAATGTCATGTTAAGCCTTAGATTGGCAAATTGGTGGTGTTTACATGAAAAAGAGATTTGTGGTACAATGGATTATAAAACAAATCACTTGGAATTGAACACATTGACACTAAATAGTAGGAATAATAGTAGAAATATTATGTGGTACAGTGCAAAGAACATTGGACCAGGAGTGATAAAACTGGAGTTCTAACCCTGCTTCTGATAATTGTTACCTGTGTGATTATTATTAAGTGACTAACCTCTGAAACTCAGTCTCTGAAAAAGGTTAATACCTGGTTGGCCTAATTCATTGTTTTGGGAGGTTCAAAAGTACTTTCTTTGTGAAGTGCTATACAAATTTAAGGTATTATTTTATCAAAAGAACAACTTTAAATCTTCCTTTGTCCAATGATCCTTATTTTTGGGCATTCTCTTTAGCTTGGGAATGAGCATGTTTTAGTGATTAAGTAATGGAGTCATAAAACATGAGTTTGATTCCTGGCTTTACTATTTACTAATTATCTGAACTTTGGCAAATTTACCTTTGAATTTTAATTTCATCATTTATTGAAGGGCCATAATAATAACTGTATTTTCCGACTCCGTGGGATCGTTGTTAGGAAGTTGTTTTGAAAACTCTAAAGCATTATTTATGTGAGTTGTCATTATTTATTAATTAATTCTTTTTTTTTTTAAAAGAAGACTGAGCTTTTACTTTCAAGTTTCATTTATTGATTCATCTAGTTGGAAGACTTCGTTCTAAACTTCTCTTGTATGTGCTTTTTAAGAACTATTGCTTAATACTTCAAAATTCTTCTTGAAATTTGTAGGTGAACATGACTGAGTTCAGAATTTCTTCATCCTACTAAATATTTCCTTTAATAATTTATTGACTGTGTATGATTAAAAGTAGGTTAAACTTTTCCTTGAAGTCTTTACTCTTCTGATGTACATTGTCTCTAATTTTTATTTCATAGGATCATAAAATTAATGTTAGAAGGGACCTTACAGGCTGGTGAGACTAACCTCCTCATTTTATAGATGAGGAGACACAAAGTAGTTAAGTGACTTACCTAATTAGGGTTACACAGCTAATAAGGATCAGAGGCCGAATTTGAACCTAGATCTTAACTCAAGGCCCTAGACTCTGTCCTCTGTACCAGTGATGTCCAATTCAAATAAATACCTTCCTTCCAGCAAATTGACTTAGAAAACCACAAATTAACATTATCTCTGTTGTATTGTACTTTTATTTATTTTGTTAAACAATTTCCAGTTACTAGGTTAGGCAGCACTCAGGAGTCACATTTGATACCTCTGTACTACATCTTGCTGTCTCTTTACTAGTACAGTTATCCCTTCCACATTGTGAGGTTCGGGGCATAGAGTTGCCCAAGATCTAGAAAATCTATGTAAAATTTTTTGGCTTTCCCTTTGTACCAGAAAAATCTGAATTATTATGGTATTAAAAGTTGAAATAATTGGTATTATACAATACCATACATACATTTTATGCATTTCTGACTTTCTAAGTTTTTTCTGTGTCATCTACTGGCCTTCATGTGTCACCTATGACTTCTGCAAAACTGCCCCCAAATTCCCATTTAATTTCTTATACCGACCCATGATATATCTAAACTGTGTTGGGAAAAGTTGTCATGTACTGCTTAGCTCCCTTAACTGCTTAGTTCCTGAGGTCAGCTTCCAAGATCAGAAGAGACAGTACATCTTCAAGTTAGTGTCATAATAGACAAAGTTCTTTTCAGGACAAGTCATGTATCAGACAGACGTGTTTTATGAAGCCCTAAGTAGACAACCCTTTTGCCACAGTATCATGTTTATAATTTTGTTCTCTTTTCATACTCTATTATTTCCTCATCTCTAGTTATTAAGATTAAATATTAGTTCTCTGGGAAAACTTCTGATAGATCATTGCTATTACTGCTAGCTTTGGTAAAATGACAATATCATTAGGATTCAAGTGGAAAACAGTGAATTTAGTGATGGTAAGTGATTATGACTCTAGAAAGTAGATCAACACTAGTGTTGCTGTTGTCAGAACTGAGAATTTATAGACAGTATCAGTAAATTAACAGTTTCTAGAGGCTTAGAAAAACTCTTCTAGCACAGCGGATTGACACTTAATGCTTGTTGATCGAATGATCTCCCTTAAAGTTACAATGGAAAACCAGGTGACACGCTGCATTCAGTGTCAGTAATTGGAATAGCAAGAACTGCTTGATAAAAAGTTCTGTCTTGTACCATCTGTACAATACACTGGTTACTCAAATTTTGTCTTATATGTTGTCAGAATAGCTTCTTAGAATTAGCAGCTGTTCAAGAAAGTTTAAAAGCATGTGGCATTTGTCAATAGTAGACTTAAAATTATATATGTATATAAATGCTGGCAAAGGATATGTTTAAGCAATCTCCTTATTTTCTGTATCAGAGAATGTGAAGTGTAGGAAGGGCATCAGAAAAACAAAATTAGATTTTTTTTTCAAAATTCTAATTCTTACAGATAGTTTGAACTATTTTTCTACCTTTCCCTGATTCTCTTTGCCTCTTTCTTGTTTTTACCAAAATTTCTAAGGAAATGAGAAATGCAGAAATGTCTATACATAAGAATTTTTCCTTTATGTGGTTATAACTGATGAATGAGGCAAATTCTGAAATACTTATTAAAAATGCTTATGAATTAAATATACCACTTACATCAAAGGGTACAGAAATGCTATTTGCATATATTATCTATTAACATATTTTAATACTGAAATCTACGTAAGATAAAAGTTGACAAAAGTTTTGTTTTCTGTTCTTACACAAATTTGATTCTAAGATGAAAGAGAAAAAATAAAGTAGTCTTGGCATGCTGCCCAGAATTCACCTATAATAACTTACCAGATCAGTGATTTCCAGCCTTTTTAGAGTTTTGATATCTTTGTTGGATTTCACAGCATATCTCTTTTCTCTCTTCCTCCTCCCAAGTGCTGTATGGTACAGCATACATGCATATACACACACACACACATTCACTAATTTTTTTAATTCAAGTGAATTAAATCTTTTTTGAGAATTTTTTCCTTGTCTAATATAGGTGAAGAAGAATGGAAATCATTATGTTATGGTCAGTTAATCATAGTGAATCAGGCATGCATCTTGATTCACTTGTGTCCCTGAAGTGTGACAGAGAAATATTAAGCACATGCTATAGGTTTCTCATGTACTAAATGCATCATACTATTCCTCACAAAGGAGTCTGACAAGAGTATTTATAAAGTTCTTTGGAATCAGCTTTTTGAAAACATAAGATAGTTCAAGTGGAAATACTTGACTAAGGAAATCCCAAGGCATAATAGAATATTGGGTATAATTTGAGGTGGGATGAGTGTGGGGGGGGATAGTATGATTACTCACTGCATCTTTTTAGTCTTTTTAGTCCTCCAGCCTTTGTATGTTTTCCTAGTTAATATGATCTCCTTGGCATCAATATGTTGATGACAATGTTGTAAAACCAGATATCTCAAACTTTCTTGTTTTCATACTGTGAAGTTGGAATTTTTCCTCATGTATATAAATAGTATTGACTCTTTGTGCTTACATTTGGGGAAGTTCCCTTCACCTCCTCCCCTCTGCCCCCAGTCTTATATCAGCCAGACAACTTTCTGTTATCAGTGGAAGGCAGAGAAAATTGACATATGAAATACATATGTAATCATCAGACCTCAGATTTTTCATATTGATTTTTTAAAAAAATCATAGCCATTCCTTCCTATAATAAAGAAAAAGTAGTTAAGCAAAACCAATTGACATGACAGCCATGTCTGATACCAAATGGAATGTTTCTCATCAGTAGTTTACTACTTTACAAAAAAGAAAGAAATGTTTCATTATCATTCCTCTGGAACTTGTTTTCCTCAAGCTTTTGGTTTCTGTCTTGAGCCCTCTTCTCTCTTCCCTCTGTTCTACTTGGTAATATCATGAGTTCCCATAGATCTAATTATCATCTCTATGCTAATGATTCTTAAGTTTACCTCTCCTGCCCTAGCATCTGCTGACCTCCAGTCTCACATTTCCCAAGTGGTTTTCGTACATCTCACACCAGATATCCAGTAGGCATCTTAAACTCAACATGGTCAAAGTCCAAAACTAAACTTTTTATCTTTTCCCCCAAACCCCTCCTCCTTCCAAACTTCCCTGATACTGTCTGGGGTATTACCATCTTCTCAGTCCCTCCAGGCTTGCAACCTAGGTATAATCCTTGATTCTTCATTACCTCTTACCTCTATATTCAATCTGTTGCTAAGGCTTATTGAGTTCACCTTTGCAACATCTCTTGAATACTCCCCCTTCTCCTCTGACATTGCTACCACTCTGGCTTAGATCCTCATTACCTTACACTTGGATTATTGTAATAGCTTGCTGGTGGGTCTGCCGGTCTTAAGGTTCTCCTCAATTCAGTCCAACCTCCATTTAATTGCCAGGCTGATTTTTCCAAAGGTCAGGTCTCACCATATCACTCTCCTCCTACTCAGTAAACTCTACCAGCTTCCTATCAGCTTCAGGATCAAATAAAAAAATCCTCCTTTGACTTTCAAAGTCCTTCACAACCTGTTCTTCCTCCTTCTTCCACATTTCTAGTTTATTTACACCTTATTCCCCACTATGTACTCTTCGATTTGGTGACTCTGGTCTCTTTGCTGTTCCTGAAAGAAGACACTCCATCTCTTGGTACTGGGGATTTTCTTTGACTGTTTCCCATGTGCAATTTCATTCAAGTCCCAATTAAAACTCCACCTTTACAAGAAGCCTTTCCCAATACCTCTTAATTTTAATACTTTCCCCCTTATTTATTTCCTTTTTATTATATTTAAATATTTTTTGTACATATTTATTTGCTTGTTTTCTCCTCCTTTAGATTATAAACTTCTTGAAGGCAAGGACTGTCTTTTGCCTTTTTATTTGTATCACCAGTACTTATACTTCCTGGCACATAGTAGGTGCTTAATAAATTCTTATTGACTGAGTTTTAATCAATTTCAGGCAATTTACTATGAGCCTTTTAAAACAATTAGACTGTTAATTAGCAAAGTCATTTTTTTCCACCCATTTCATCTTATGGTAGAAATGCTAATGAGTAATGAAATATTTGAATCCAGGTAGATAGATGATAAGGAGGACAGCAGTCAAAGTGATTGAATGATTGGGATCCAGAATAATTTTACAAATTAAATAATCATTTCTTCAATAGTTGATATTATTTAGGCCCATTTAAAAATTAATTAATTTATTTTTAGTTTTCAACTTTCATTTCCACAAAATTTTGAGTTAGTTTTTTCTCCCTGTCTTTCCCCACCCCAAAATAGCAGGCCTGCTGAATACCCCTTCCCCCAGTCTGTTCTCTCTTATATCTTCCTACATCAACCCCCTAACTTTCTGGTAGGGCAAGATGGATTTCTATACCTCAGTACTTGTATATCTTATTTCCCAGTTGCATGTAAAAAAAATTTTTTTTAAACATTTGTTTTTAAAACTTTGTGTTCCAGATTTTTTCCCTTCTTCCCTCCTCACCCACCCCCACTGGGAAGATAAGCAATTCAATATAGGTTATACATGTGTAGTTACCCAAATCATTTCCATAATTGTTATATTGTGAAAGACTAACTATATTTCCCTCCATCTTGTCCCACATCCCACTTATTCTACTTTCTCCTTTGACCCTATCCCTTTTCAAAAATGTTTGCTTCTAACTACCCTCTGCCCCAATCTTCCCTCCCTTCTATCATCCCCCCTCTTATCCCCTACCCTGCTATTTTCCTGTAGGGTAAGATATCCGATTGAGTGTGTATGTTATTCCTTCCTTAAGCAAAATTCAGTGAGAGTAAGGTTGTCCCATTCCCTTTCACCTTCCTGCTTTTCCCCTCCATTGTAACAGTTTTCTCTTGCCTCTTTTATATGAGATAATTTACCCTAATCTTAATCTCTCCCTTTCTCCTTTTCCCAATAAATTCCTCTCTCACCTCTTAATTTTATTTTTTAGATATCATCCCTTCATATTCAACTCATCCTGTGCCCTCTATCTATGTATACGTGAACATACATATGTCCACAGTCACATATATATATACATATACCTCCTATACATACATATATATGTATGTCTTATGAGTTACAGTTATTGTTTTTCCATGTAGGAATGTAAATAGTTCAACTTTAATAAGTTTCTTGTGATTTCTTTTTCCTGTTTACCTTCTCATGCTTCTCTTGCTTCTCGTATTTGAGAGTCAAAATTTTCCCTTCAGCTCTGGCTTTTTCATCAAGAATGCTTGAAAATCCTCTATTTCATTGAATGACCATATTTTCCCCTGAAGCATTGTACTCAGTTTTTCTGGGTAGGTGATTCTTGGTTTTAGTCTTATCTCCTTTGACCTCTGGAATATCATATTCCAAGCCCTGTGATCCCTTAATGTAGAAGCTACAAGGTCTTGCATTATCCTGATTGTGTTTCCACAATACTCAAATTATTTCTTCCTGACTGCTTGTAGTATTTTCTCCTTGACCTGGGAACTCTGGAATTTGGCTGTAATATTCCTAGGAGTTTTCTTTTTGGGATCTTTTTCAAGAGGCGATTGGTGAATTCTTTTGATTTCTATTTTGCCCTCTGGTTCTAGAATATCAGGGCAGTTTTGCTCGATAATTTCTTGAAAGATGGTGTCTGGGTTCTTTTTTTGATCATGGCTTTCAGGTAGTCCAATAATTTTTAAATGATCTCTCTTGGATCTATTTTCTAGGTCAGTGGTTTTTCCAGTGAGATATTTCACATTGCCTTCTAGTTTTTCATTTGTTTAGGTCTGTTGTATAGTATCTTGATTTCTTATAAAGTCATTAGCTTCCAGTTGCTCCAATCTAATTTTGAAAGAGTTATTCTCTTCAGTGAATTTTTGAAATTCCTTTTCCATTTGGCAACTTCGACTTTTTAAAGATTCTTCTCCTCATTGGCTTTTTGGGCCTCTTTCGCTATTTGAATTAATCTGTTTTTTAAGGTATTATTTTCTTCAGTGTATTTTTGGGTCTCCTTTAGTAGACTATTGACTCACTTTTCATGATTTTCCTGCATCATTCTCATTTCTCTTCCCAGTTTTTCCTCCACTTGTCTTACTTGATTTTCAAAATTCTACTTGAGCTCCTCCATGGCCTGTAACCAGTTCATATTTTTCTGGAAGGCTTTTGATGCAGGAGTACTGACTTCGCTGTCTTCCTCCCACTCCATGCCTTGATCCTTTTTGTCCCCCAAAAAGGATTCTGTGGTCTATTTGTGCTTCCTGTGCTTGCTCATATTGCTAGCCAGTTACTTGACTTTTGAGCTCAGTGCCACAGTAGAACTCTGCTTCGAGAATGGAGAGAGCTTTATCCCAAATTGCTGGGGTTTTCACAGCTGCTGGAGCTATTAGGAGGGTGCAGTCTGTATAGCCCCCACAAGCTCTGGCTAACTGGTCACACACCCCAGGACCAACACCCAAGACTACCATCCAGATCCAAGCAGGTTAAAGCAAGAACAATTACCCTCTGAATTGTTGCTTGTTCCCCTTACAATCTGCAGACCAGGAGCTCCTGAGGCAGCCACATAGCACCACACCTCTTCAGCTTCTCGCCCCGGGGGCAGTAGTCAGACCATGCTCTTCAGTTCCCCCTCCCCTCCCTTTCCAAGAAAGTTCCACACTGACCTTTTACTTTGTTTTTGGCATTTGAGAAGTCTGGACGCAGCCACAATTGCTGGTTATTCACTCTCCTGAAGTCTGCTCTGGTCACTACTGGTTGGGGCCACCCTGGGGCTGGGACCGCGTGGCTCCTGCGGGACTGCGCTTGGCTCCTACCGTGCTGCAATAGACCTTTCCTGTTGGCCTGCTGAGCTGTCTTCAGCGGGAGATTCATTTCTTTCTGTCACTTTGCAGGTTCTGTAGCTTTAAAATTTGTTTAGAGTCATTTTTTTTTTTTACAGGTATTGGAATTGTTTGGAGCTGGAGCCCATGCCAAGTTTGTGCTTCTACTCCTCCATCTTGGCTCCCCCCCCATTTTTTGTTTATATTGTCTACTTGGAACTTGGTAAGTAGGATAGATTATTTTTTAGAATATGGTAGTGTGAGAAGTATGCCATTTTGCAGAGCAGGAAATTCTATACAAGAAAGGTCAATGAACTTTCATCTGGATTGGTTTTGCTTATTAATTCCCTGGATTTTGTTTTTTTTTACATGTGTGCATTAAAGTTAGGCTCCTCTGTTTCTTGATGTCTTAGCAATTTCTAAATCTCATCTACTGTGATCTTACGTATATGGGAACATCTTGAAATAGAATATTCTTCTTCCCTTATTTTCTGAATCTCTGTTTTATATTTTAAACTGGAAAATAAGCAAAAACAACAAAATGAATTACCTTCAATACAAGTTTTGATATGAAGTTTTGAACAAACTTTATTTAAAAGAAAACTATTTTCTTTCATGAGATTTTCACTGCTTGAATATGTGAATTTCTAAGGGTCAAATCTAAATAAATTGTGATTTGTTTACAAACATTAAGTGCCTATTATGTTTCAGGTGTTGTGATAGAGACAGAAGTTACAAGGAAAGTCAGAAACATGGTCCCTGCTGTCAAGGAGATTATAGTCTGTCTTAATGAGGAAGACAATATGCAAATAAATTGTATATACAAGATATATATTAGATAAAAGGTAATTCTCTGAGGTAAAGGACTAGCAGGGGGTAGGACCAGGAAAGGCTTCTTTTCTGGGGGAGGCTCTGAAGTTTGAATGAAGTGAAGGGGGAGAGCATTCCAGGCATGGAGTTTAGTCAGTGCAAATGTACTGTCTTGAGAGCTAGAGTGTTGTATGTAAGGAATATCGAGGAGGCTAGTGGACCTGGATTGTAGAGTGTGAGTAGAAGAATGAAATGTAAGAAGACTGGAAAAGTAGGAAGGGCCCACCTTTTTAGAGGGCTTTTAAGGTCATCCAGAAGATTTTATATTTAATCCTGGAAGAAGTAGAGCTGAGCCACTGTATTTTATTGAGTAGGAGGGAGGACATGGTCTTATTTATGCTGTAGATCAGAAATATCAAACACATGGCACATAACACTGAGTGTGGCCTGAACCAGATTAAAGTATAATTGGGAAATATTTAACAAAATAAATAAAAAGTGTAATAAAGCATAGGTATTATATTTTAAAACTTAGTATGTGACCTGTAAAGATCCTTATATGTATAGTTGCCCCCATTTCTATTTGAGTTTGACACCACTGCTTTAGGTGGTCACTTTGGCAGCTGAGTAGAGAGGGTGGATTGAAGTGGAGAGACTTTAGGCAAGCAGCCCATTAGAAGACTATTTCTATAGTCTGGATTATTAGATCCCTTCTAAGAGTGGTGATTGTGTGAATGGAGATTAGGGGAAGTATGTGACAAATGTGAAGGTAGAAAGAACAAGACTTGAAAACAGATTGGATATGTGGATAAAAGTGAATTTTTACAGATGATACTGAGGTTTCCAGATGATTGAAAGGATGTGTTTATCTTTGATAGGAATGGAAATTTGGGAAGAAAGGAGGGTTTGAGGAATAGATAATGAGCTATATTTTGGACAAGTGGAGTTTGAGATGCCCTCTGGATATCCAGTTCAAGATGTCCAAAAGGCAGTTGGCAACTGGCAATTTGGACTGGAAATCAGTAGAGAAATTAAGACCAGATATATAGACCTGGACATCGTCTGCATGGAGATGATAATTGAATCCATGGGAACTGATGAAATCCCAAAGGAGTTAGTAGAGAGAGAAAGTAGAAGAAGGCCCAAGACAGAACACTGAGTTACTCTCTAGGGTAGTGAACATGAACTGGATGAAAATCCAATACAGTAGACTGAGGAGATGTCAGACAGATAGAAGGAGAACGAGGAGAGAAGTAATAAGGAGTCACTGGAGTTTAATGAAGAAGAAAGTAATGTAGTCAAAGCTGCACCAAAGGAAAATCACTTTAACAGCGATGTGTAGAATAAACTGGATTTGGGAAAAATGAGGCCAGAAGGCTGATTAGGAGGCTACTGCAACAGCCTGGACAAGAGATGATGGGGGCCTGACCTAACTTGGTGATTTTGTGAGTAGAGATGTAAGAAATGTTGTAGAGATAGAAAATGCAAGATTTAGTAACTGTTTGGGTATGTGCGGTGAGAATGATGCTGAGGTAGGAAATGGGTTTTGGAGGATATATAAGTTCAATTTTGGACATGCTCATTTTGAGATGTCTTTAAGACATATGGTTTGAAATGTCCAACATGCAGCTGGCAATGTGGCATTCAAGCTTGGATGAGAGACTGGGTTTGGATATATGAAAATGGGAGCCATTTGCATAGATATGATAAGCCCTTTGGAGCTGATGAGTTCACTGAGAGAGAGTTGGAGAGAACAGGACCCACAATAGAGAATTGGGAACACTGAGGGGGCCTGCATGATATGGGTGATAAACTAGCAAAGCAGACTGGAAGAAGTGGTTGGAGAAAGAGAGAGTAATGTCTTGAAAATTCAATGGGGGATAAGTTTGTCAACAGTGTCAAATGTAGCAGAAGTCAGGAATGATGTAGATTGTCAGATTGGGCAATTAGGAGATCATTGGCTATGTTGGAGATAGCAGTTTCAGTTAGTGACTATAGATTTGGTAAAAGTTTTAATGGTGAGGGAGACTTGAGCATCTTGAAGGAAATAGGTAATGTAGATAGGGAGATGCTGAAGATTGGAAAGTGGGAGAAAGTGTAATGATCTGAGGGGGCAGTCTGCTGGAAAAGATGGGAGTGAATGATATCAAGAGCATACATAAAGAACTTGGCTTTGGCAAGGAGAATAGCAAGGGATCACAGTTGGAGGTGTAAAATGCTATGATAGGTAAGATGTTCCATCACTGAGCCCTGAATAGTTTTAAAGAAGTCTGGTATGTTCTGTCATACTTTGTCTCTTAATCACTGACCCTGATATTACCTACTTCTAGTTTCAATAACTGAATACTTTAGGGAAACTCTAGGTGATTAGGTTTTACTTTTTTGTGTTCAACTAGAAAGAAAGATTTGAACTGGGTTGGATTGAATTTTGGAGCACGGAAGATCATTTTAAAGAAGAGTGATTGAACAAAAGCAACATAGACCCACAAGTTGAGATAGTCCTGTTTCCTCTAGCCTAAACATTTGCAAAGGCTGGATAATAATAGAATGTATCATGAGATGAAGTGGTTCCCATTTTGTATGGCATGAACAGAAAATTAGTTTTAATGTATTGGCCTCAGACGCCTTAACATTTCCCAGAGTAACTTTTCCAAACTACCTCCCTTCTTACTGCCTTTTGTCTCAGAAGATTTCATCTTGTACTTCCCTGGAAAGATTGAGGCTATTTGTGAGCTTCTTGAACTCTCTTCTTCTACTCTTTTAATCCTTTTCTGTCCTAATGAATCTTTTCTTCCCTCCTTCCTGTCTTAGAGGATGAGGTAGTCTTGCCAACGCTAATCACTCCTGTGCTATTGACCCTATCCCTTTTTGTTTCTAGGGTCTTGCTCCGTAGTTCATCTCTTTCATACATTTTCAGTCTCTCCCTCTTGATTAGTCCCTTCTCCTTTGCCTATTAACATGCTCAAGTTTCCTCTATCAAAAAAAAAAAATCCTTTCTCTCATCTTTGCTTTTGTCTTCATGCTTGTTGTCTTCTCTTTTTCTTCCTCTTAATTGCTGAACTTCTAGAAAGAGTAGTTAATATTTCCTTGTCACTAACACTTCTTAACTCATTGCTGTCTGGCTTCTATTTCCTTTACTCTTGAAACCCCTATTTTCATGATCACTGAAACCGGTGGTCTTTAAAGTTCTCAGCCTCTTTGAGCTTTCTGCCGCATTTCAGATTGTTTGATTTTCTTTCTTCTTCCTTGGCTTATGTCACAGAGCCCTGTTCTGGTTTTTCTGTCTGTCTGGTGGATACTTTTCAGACATCTTTACCAGTTCTCTTTACATATCCAAAATTTAGGCATCTTTCAGGACCCAGTCCTTTTCTGTTCTCTACATTCTCCTTTGGTGATCTCATGTACTTTTTTTTGTCGCCTATCTACATTTGAGTTTCAAATCTATAACTTTAACCACAGACTCTTAGTTCCTGTGTTAATTGCTTGCTGTGGATATTTCTATCTAGATTCCCTTTTGAGACCTTAAGTGCAAGAAATCCAAAAGTGAACTAATTATTTCATTAAGTAAATTATCATTATCATTATCTCAGCAAGACACCCTGAGGGAGAGTCAGGAGGCAACATGTGCCAGACAAATCAAACTTCTACTACGACTTTGACCATTATTTTCCCTTAGTCCCTGATGGAGACAGTCCAGGACCTTGATTCTAACATCAGGAATTGGGAATAGCAGGACCATCTAAACTACCAGACCTGCTAAAAGGAATCTCATCTATTAACAAGAGGAAGAGTTTGATGGAACAACATAGTCCCATCCCACTCATTTTATAGACTCATAAAGGTTAAGTGACTTACCAAGGTTGCACAAGTAGTGTAAATCAGAGGCAAGATTTTAACTAACATCCTTAGACTTCAGAGTTAATGTTCTTCCCACTACACTGCATTGGGGTTTCACAAGTCATAATGGAAAGTGAAAACAGAGTGGAGGAGAGGTTGTACTGAGGTGGTCCAGATCAGTCTAGTCCACCATCTTCACTTCAACTTGGAGAAATCTCAATCTAATTCCCACCTTTTGTCTATTGGGAACAATTGGGGACAAGTGTGGGGGTGGGGAAGAGAAATTAAACTAAAAGAGGTAGAGTCGATGGTGGCATGGGTGTGTGTATTGGCTAGCTTATAGTGAGAAAAAGGAAAGTTCAGACCTATACTCATGTCAGTTTCTTCCCTTTGGCTCTACCCCACTTCTGCCTCATTCATTATTAATCCTGGGAATACTAGATAGAATGTGAAGACCTAAATTTGACTCACACCTCAGATACTTTCTAGATATATGATCATTGAGATCACCATGAGCAATGCACAAACACTGGGGGTCAGTCAAGGCCACTTCATTACCTATAATATTAGGTTCAAGACAAACCTTCCTATTTTCAAGTTGAAGTGTCTTCTATGAAAAGGTCCAGTTTTTCTCATCTAAAAATGCAGATATAATAGCACCCATCTCAGAGCTGTTGTGAGGAACAAATGAGGTAACATATATAAAGCACTACATGATATGTTAACTACTACTTGTTAATTATTTCTAATTAACTAATTAAAATTATCATTATTATAAAAAAAAAATAAACTACCAGACCTGCTTTCATACCAATCCCCAAAGCTGTTATTGAGAGGAGAAATTATGGAGAGGGGGCCCACTTCTCTTATCACCACCAGTGACAACTGCTGACTAACCACCATGGCAGTCAGGCACATGAGTTAAGAGAATGGCAGCATCTCCCAGACCACCAGGTTTACTTCTAGTCTGGCCTTTACAGCTGTCATCCAGGAAAGCAGTTCCTGTGGAGAAGGATATAGCCAGCCTAGCTGAAGCAGGAGGCACTTTTTGAGGATATATAGCAAGCAGCACATGCAGGCAAGTTGTACCATTATCACATGCGCCACCATTTCCCCTCAGACCCTGATAGCCCAGGACACTGAAGCCAAGAGCTTTAGAGATAGCTATGCTTTTAGCCCTTATCCAGGGAAACAGCCCCTATGGAGAAGCAGCCTAGCAATTGTTCTGTGTGTGTTATAACTACTTACTGAAGGTGCAGGGAAGAAAGTTCTTGATACCAAAGTCCTTGCCACTGTCAGATAGTTCAGCATTGGAAATTTATATGCTCTCATCAATGGAAATGATATTAAAGAAGAGGCATTTGCCACTGCATTCTAAGCACCATAGGAACGATCCATCTGTCTTCAAACTGAAACCACCTTTCTGTGCTGAATGTGAACTCCCTGAGAGCAGGGACTGTCTGTCTCTACTTTTTGTATCCCCAGTGCATATCACGGTACTTTACAGGTAGTGCTTAATAAATGTCCATTCATTCTCCATTTCCCTCTTCGAACTTGCCCTTCATCCTAACTTCTGTGTTGTTGTTGATTATACCTCCTACATAGAGGATGTATAGGCATTTAGGCTTAAAACCTGAGCATCTTCCTTTTCCAGACAATTATTATTTCAGTCATGTTATTTTGGCCTTCACGGTATCTGTTCATCTGTGGCTTCTTTTCCGTTCCCACTACCACTACTCTAATTCAGCTTCTCCTTACTTTTCCTATGAAAAATATTTTCTGAGCCTTCCTTTTTTGTTTAGGTTCATATTTCACACTACTACTAAAGTAATCTGCCTTAATATGCAGGTTTAATATGCTACTACTCTGCTCAGATTGATTCAGTTGCTCCCTGTTGCCCATGAGATACAATATAAATTGCTTGTCCTGATATCCAGTGCACTACACAATCTGACTAGTCAGTCAGTTATCATTTCCCAGCCTCATTCTGTGCTGTCCTCAATACATATGTACATATCTTCCCTAATTCTTGGAACAGACTCTCCAGGTCTCTGATTCTTGGAAGCTTACTCTTTTTTTCACCTCAGGTGCCACAGGAAACCTTCTCTGGTACCCAGCTAGAAGTAATCCCTTTCTACCTAATATATTATCCCCTTCTATTTGACCTGTTTTACATACTTATTTCCTTATATTTTGTATCATAATTGTTTGTGTATAAACCTTATCCCCTACGTAGATTTAAGAACCTCGAGGGCAGGTACTACATAGTTTTTTATCTTTATGTCCCCAATGTGTCTAATAAGTACTTATTGAATTGAAAAGTATTTTAATGACTTAATTTCAGTTAAATTTGATGCACTAAGCATCTGTTAAGCATCTACTATGTGTCAGGCTCCATGTTAAGTGCTGGGGATACAAAGAAGAAAAAGAGATATTCCCCTCCTTCGAGGAGTTTACAATCTAATGGGGGAAGACAACACACAAAAGAAAGCTAAAAAGAAGAGGGGGCACCTGAAGGAATACTTGGTACAGGGGTATAGTGTTATCCAGAGTTGAAGCCAAGCAGATCTGCTGATAGAAAATGGAGGTAACTGTAGATGAACTTGACTGGAAACTGCATCTAATTATAGATATTATGTGGTTTCGTTCTGTTCTTCATTTTCTACGAGGACTAGTGCCATCGTGGGTGTTGTCTTGATTTGGGAGTGAATTGGATTTAAGTGAGGCCATTACACAAAGTCCTCAGCCTCACTCTCTCTTCCTGAGTCATTAAAGTCCAGTGGCAAGACAAAAGTCAGGACAATTTGTGATGGCCCAGGATGTAGTAGATGACCTTGGAAAATGGACTTAATTGTGGACATTATGCCATTGATATGAAATGTGGAGAATCAAAGTCACATGTTGATTAACCAAGCACGTAAAAGTTAGAAATGGGTTTGCCTTTTTTGAGATGCCAGGTAAGACTTTAAGATGGAGGCAAAGCCATAAAGTGCAACAGGTCCTATAAAGGCTATTAACATGGCACATAAAGATAGAGATTCCTACAGTGGCACTATTTTAAAACATGCAGCAGAGTGTGTATATGCAAAAAATACTATTCTAGTCTTCTGAGCTGTCAGTTCTTTTTCTACTGTACATGGATCCTCATTTCCTAAGGTGTCTTTCCTGTCAGACCTCTATTGCATTTTCCTTCTTCAAGAGTCAAAAGTTTGTCAGATTGTTGCCACTGTTTTTAAGCCAGAGAAAGAGACAGACATATTATATGGTATCCTGTATAGCAAAGAAGAGCTAACATGTAAACCTAGAAAATCTCTTCCCTTATCCTCTGCAGTTTTGGGTTTGGAGAAGACCAGTATCCAGATCTTTTTCCTCAGAAGTGTGCTATATCTCTCTTCAAAAAATTAATACTTATTTTTCCATTCATGTGAATTTGAAATTTATCTCTGCTGCTTCTTTGCATAGTTATTACCTAACTTTAAGAGGAGACCAATGATGAGTGGAACTAAGTGGGAAGGGTAGGGAGGAAAATGAATATAACTGATTATAACTGTGTCAATTGTTCCATTTCTACCTTAATTGATCATAAATACAGGGAGGGAAGATACATAGAATAGATTGGTATGGCATTAATAGTAAGCCCTAGCACTTCTTTGAATTTCTTATCTATGGGACTCCCAAGCCATCCTCATTAGCCATCTTAGTTTTGACTCATTAGTCATTGGGTTTTATTGATGGCATGAGTTTTGTTACCCAAATCTGATCTCCCCTTCCTGTTTTTTTTTTTTGTTTGTTTTTTTACTACATTTTCAGACTTGTAAGTTTTTTTTGACTTCTCAGTTTCTCAAGATTGAATTTTTGAAGTGTTTATACTTGGGAGATTCACTGTTAAACTTTCATTTATTTAAACTTTTAAAAATTGTGTATAATGTTCCATATACAAATAGAGGCTTTTAAGACAGGAGAAGAGAAAGAACATTTCTCAAAAATTGATTCTCGCTGATTAGTCAAAACAACATTATAATTATGAAATAGAAGGATAATGAAGATAGTCTCCTTACTCACGAGGAAGCGATTGCTGTTTCTGTTCTCTTCTAAAATTCTACAGTCATCAAAACCGTGCTGATATTTAATTCTGGAGAACACTGTGCTTTCATTTTTTTATCTGCCAAATTTTTTGGTAACTGATGGATAATTTATATGTTTTTGATTTGTATTTTTGCAGAGGCAGTTGAGTCTAGTAGAATATTGGACTGGGAATACTAGACGGCCCCACTGCCATTCACTTCATTTATCTGTATCCATTTCTGAGCTAATACTGAGAAATGGTAAGTATATTCAAATTCAATAAATATTTATACTAGGTTCCATATTGGGTAGTGTTTTTTGCATTATAGTAACTATTTTTACATGTTTTTGCTAGAATGAATTATGGGAAGAGATAGGACCGAACTTAAGAATCATTCATATATAGATAGAGTAGAACCTCAGTTTATGAATTTAATTCGTTCTGAGATTCTATTCATCATGAGATTTGTTCTTATTGCAAAGTGAATTTTACTGTAGGAAATAATGTAAAGTTAAATGATAGGTGCCACATCCCCAAAAATATTCACATAATTATTTATAATTTTAAGTAAGTTTTTTTGTCCCTAATGCACTTGAAATACAATTGCAATGATTAGTACACAATATAAACTGAAAATAAAACAAATTAACCTGCACTTTACCATTGAGAAGAGTCGTGGCTGATGTGAGGGAGACGAGAGAGAGGAGAAGGAGGAAGAGTTATTGCTTGAAAGGAGAATCTCCTTCCATGAGAACATTGGGGATGTCAACATCAGGAGTCTTCTCTCTTGCACTGTTTTGACTAAAAGTAATACTAACACTACTGTCTTGACTTATTTTTCATTTTTTTGGAATCACTTTCATGTTTTGACTCACTGATTTTTTTTCTTTATGTTTTGCTTCTGACTAGGAATCTGACACTTGTTTTTGATGTTTTTAAAGAATGTTACAGAAATGTGACGTTGCGTTATTGTTAATTGCTACTCCCTTATTTGGGTTTTGTTTTTCAACAAAATTTTTACTTTTTCCCACATCTTATAAACCTCTCTAATCTCACTTGACATGAGAGATTTCTCCTACTTCTCAACCTCCTCCTTATTGCCCTAGTTGAGTGTCATCACTTTGTGAGCCATTCAAGTCCAAACATGATGTTTGTACTGCAAATTTTTGTTTGTCTTGCAAAGACAAATTTTGCAAAAAATTTTTCCTTGTCTAGTGAAGCATACATAAACCAAGTTACTCGTAAACCAAGGTTCTACTGTATTGTACTTTAAGTGGAAAACAGATGTGAAATCCATCATAGACCTAGGTTAACTCACTACTCCTTGTAAAGTTAGCAAAAAAGACATTAAGATCAAGGGACAAATTGCTAGTAACCTAAATAGGGTAGCAAGGTACCTAGGAAACCAAGTTAAGTGTTTAGAGAAGATTGTTAGTGGTACATTGTGTTGAGTGTAGTAGAAAGGTTAAGACAAAAGAGAGAATGTTGACAGTGATTTTCTGGATATTTTATAAAGCCTGTAAGAGAACAGTTTCTGAAGTAGTTAATATAGGAACCATCTTTACCATTGTAGAGAATTAGAAGATTTTATTGAGACTTCTCTCCATAGCAGCTACATATAAATAAACACAAACTTTAAAATTAATTGGCATATGGCCATTGACATTCATAAGTAACTTGGGACATTTTTCAGGTTAGGTAAATAGGAGCCCTACTCTTCTTTATGTATCTGGGTTCTCAAAAATCTCTGTTGCCTTTTCACTACCAATGGTAATGAACCACTTAATGGACTCACATGAAAATTGGCAAGTTTCAGATTTTTGGCAACATTGGTGACTAGAATGTGTTTCTCTGAGCTTATTGCTTCCTGTTTTGTAATTTTTCTATTAAGGTGCTCTCATTTTAAGTCTGCTCTTTCTTAATGTAAACTTAGGCTTAGCACTTCAAATAACGTATCATGATAGACTGAGTTGCCAAGGCACAGCAATGTTGTCCGGGAAACAAAAAAGGGAGAAGTATCCAGCAAGTCCCAGGGGATATTGGGGACATTTTGTCTATAAATCTGATACATTCAATAAGTCATAGTCTCCTTGTCTTTCTTATTCAGTCTGCACATAAACTTACTGTTTTCTGATTTATATGTTGCTTTGTGTCATAGTCTTATTCTTTGATTATTTAAGAAGAAAATTCAAAGAATATAGGTATGTAAAACCAGGAAAAATATTTCAAATTGAATAAATTTCTTATACTGTTTTATTCTCTTTGAGATTAAACTCCCAACATTTCCAAGTTCCTCCAGGATCAGTATAATAAGATATTATCTCTGATTCCACATACATATAAAGCAAAACTATATTACATCCCAGTGTAACCATGCCGAAAACACAGCATATAGTGGCACTGTGATAAAGCTACAGTTTTCCTGTACTCATGTTAGTATGTGTTTTGGTTACTGCTTGTTTTAATTAGTAGAGTTATAATGAAATTCATTTTTTACTTATAATTTAAGGAATGAGGACCAGGAATTATATAGAATTCTAGATGTGATTAGAAGCTTTTTGAATAAATGTGGGAGGCGTTAGAGGTAGCAGCAGGTGAGCATACTGCTAAAGTTGCCATAATTGGAACAAGACTCTTCTGAGTTGCCATCTGTTCAAGAGCTGTTCGGAAATCAACAGTGTTTTTTGAGTAGTGTCAAATTACTCTGTTTATGTTGAAATATTTAAGAATTAGTAATGGTAGGACAGAGCTGGTCAGGCATTAATAACTTGGGGAAAATTAGTATGTATTGAAGGGGAGGTTACTGGTTGTTTATAAATGCCTGTTTCATCAGATAGGCTCAAAACTATACCTTCTCTCTCTTTTGGACATGCATATACTTACTCCATTTACTACAGTTCTTGTTTTTCAGGCATGGCAGCTGAACATTATTTGTGACTGTTATGTATGATATTGTGTGGAGGTTAGAGAAGTAGAATGGTATAGTGGACAAAATGTTGGATTTTATCAAGAAGTACCCATTTTAAAGTTTTGCCTCAAACACGTTTGCTATGTGACCTTGGGCAAATCATTTGATCTTAAGAAACCTCAGCTTTCTTCTCTGTAAGTGGGAATAATAATAGTATTTCTTTCTTTTTTTTTTTTAACCTTTTTTTTTTGGAAGGGAGAAGGTAGGGCAGTTGGGGTTAAGTGACTTGCCCGAGGTCACACGGCTAGTTTTTGTGTTAAGTGTCTTGAGAACGTATTTGAACTCAGATCTTCCTGACTCCAGGGCCGGTGCCCTATTGACTGTGCCACCTAGCTGCCCCATAATAGTATTTATTTCAAAGAGTTGTGAGGATCAAATGAGATTATGTATGTAAAGCATCATGAAAACCTTGTTACAAATGCTGCTTCTTTCATTATGTAATACACCCATCCATGCACACATATACATATATTATATAGTATTATCACTGTTAGATTGTTCTTACCTTTTTTGATGGGGTTTAGATAGATACAGTCTGAGGACAAATTGCTATCCATTTATTCCTATAGTTTAGTTGTATACATGATTGATTCTTTTTTGTGAAAGAATGGGTATTGGGATTTAACTGTATTTTCTCTAGACTCTTATGTTTGTGACAACTTAAGTAGATGACAGGAAACATGGATTGTGTACCATTTAGTTTTTATTCTTCTAGGTCTCTATATTTTGAAAGTTTTTCATTCCATAGTTTTTAGAGATTGAGAATTTGGTGTAGTGGTATCCACTATAGATGTTCTTACATCTTATGGCTTGTTATTTCATCTGAGTGGTTTAGGACAACAGTTCTATCTGTAATGGGACTCTACTTCCAATGCATTTTATTTCCTAAATTCTCATGATCATTTTGGAATTTTTGTTTGTAGTATGGAAATTTGCTGTCTGTTCATTTATAAAAGGATAGTGAGCTTCTGGCATATAATTCTAGCCACTTGATTATGTCTTTTTAAGTATGTAGTAAATGTTAAATTTTTATTATCTTGAGTTATATATTCCAGTTTCTACCACTTTATTGCATAATCTACATTAGCTAATAAGTCTAGGTTTTAAAGGATAAACTTTTTGTAATTTCTGTCCATAAGAACCTGATCATGAATAGCTATTATCAATGTCTCTGTTTTTCATAAACAGATCTGGCATTAGTCATCCGTTTGTTCTATACTTTTTTGTCAATATATTGTTGGTTGAGTTCATGTGATAGTTATTAATGGAGGACCATTTTTTGAAAAATAAAAACCCTTTATTTTAATAAAGTATTTTCCCTAATTACATGTAAAGACAATTAATATTCATTTAAAAACATTTTAAGTTGCAATTTTTTTCCCTTCTTCCTTCATATTCCTCCTCCCTAAGATGGTAAGCAATTTGACGTAGGTTATGTGTAATCATGTAAAACATATTTTCATATTAGTCATGCTGTGAAAGAAGAAACAGTTCAAAGGAAAAAACCATGAAAAAAATAAAGAAAGTGAAAAATAGTATGCTTCAATCTTCATTCAGACTCCACCAGTTCTTTTTCTGAAAGTGGATAGCATTTTTTGTCATGAGTCTTTTGGAATTGTCTTGGATCATTGTGTTGCCAAGAATAGTTGTCATTCACAATTGATCATTGTGTAGTATTATTGTTACTGTATGCAGTGTTTTCCTGGTTCTGCTTACTTCACTTTACATGAGTTTGTGTAAGTCTTTCCAGTTTTCTGAAATCACTCTGTTCATCATTTCTTATGATACAATAGTATTCCATCTTATCATATACCACAACGTTGTTTAGCCATTCTCCAATTGATGAGCATCCTCTCAATTTCCAATTTTTTTGGAACAACAAAAAGAGCTGGTAGAAATATTTTTGTGTAAATAGGCCCTTTTCCTTTTTTTTAAAAATCTCTTTGGGATACAGACCCAAGTAGTAGTATAGCTGGATCAAAGAGTATGCAGAGTTTGTTTGCCCTTTGGGCATAGTTTCAAATTTCTCTCCAGAAAGGATCAGTTTACAACTCAAATGGAGGGCTTTTTGATTACACTTAAGCTTTTGAACTGATTTTTTTTTAATGTGTTAAATAATTTTTATCATGAACTTTATATGACAAAACTATGAATTTTTACAAGTATGGAAAATACTTTTACATACATATCCATCAAACATGTCTTAAATACCTAGTATGTGCAAAGCACTGAGGATCTCAGGACAAAGTGGAAAATTTACATTCTGTTGGAGGATTATAACATGTAAAGTGATAAATATATAAATTTTTATTTGAGGAGGAAGAATTGAGCTCTAATAATTAAGAAGATGAAGAAAATCTTTCATTAGTAGATGGGACATGAACTTTACCTTGAAGAAATCTGGGGATTCCAAGAGGTAGGGGTCAGGAGGGAGTTTATTTCTTGGTGTGGGGAACATGGTGTACAAAGACATCAAAACAAAGATGGAAAGTTGTGCCTGAGGAGTCATAGGTAGAACAGTTGGGCTAGAATGTAGAGTTTAGGAAGGACAGTAAGGTGCCTGCCTAGAGAGATAGGCTAGGAGAGACAGATTGAGAAGGGCTTTAAATATTAGGATATCTTATATGTGATAAATAGTTTACTAGCTATCCTTTTTGTAACCCTTCTGATCTTGTCAATCATTCATCTATATACACACATACACGTATCTATAAATAGGTTCATATGTACACTTATGCCCACATTTCTCTTGATTGTTGTGTGAATTTGCAGCAAAATGCACCCTAGGTTTGAGAGGAATGATTTTATCTAATTTCTTTTATTATATCAGCATAGTAAATGCTTTTGCTAAGATCTAGTAATGTTTACTAGTGCTCTCTTTCTCCCACATACACACACATGGATGTGTATATGTCTTTACATATTTCAGTGGTATAATCATGGTCAATCTGTATATTATTCTTTGAGTTTGGCTTTTTATTTTTTTACTTTCAGTTATTTTGCACATCCATGTTTCTTTTTCTTCCTCATAGTTCTCATTCTTGGAGACATTGTATTCCATTATTTTTATATACTAGTTTTCTCAGCCATTACATAACTTTTTTAGTAGCTTTCAGTTTGTTTTTCAATTTTTCTCTATTGTTTTTAGTGGTAGAATTGGCAAAAATAAGGCTGAATTGATTTTCAATAGGGGAGTTAATACTTTTGGTTTAGAATCAGCTTTAATTTTTCTTTTGCATTTTGTTACCTGAACTTTATCTCATCTTAGGACAATATTTTTCTAGGATTGGAAGGGACTTGGTCTTTGAAATCCCAGGAACTAATCACAGAAAAGGGACTTATAATGAGGTATTAATTAAAGTATAAAAATGGAGCTGTTACTGATGTTTCTATAAAGAGTGAACAAGTCCTTTGATTCACAAGGAAACAGTGTCATTGAATGAACATGCCCATAGGCATGCACCTAGGTGACATTTAAAAGACACAGTTTAGCCAGAATCAGTTGAGACAGGAACCAGAAGTTGGGGAAATATTGAGTTTTTCACCTCTTGGCAGAAGAAGGGATTTTCTCTCTTCTTTCCCCCTCAACCATGGTCTCAACAGACTCACCCAGAAAGAGACACTCCATCTATCAGTTGCACTGTCATTTCTAGAGTTTGAGGCACAACTGAGGGAGCAGACATTCCAGATAAAGATGCAGAGAATCAGTCAATTGGAGCTGAAAGTAGCTTTTAAGAGTATGACTTTTAATGTAATGGAATACTATTGTTCTATAAGAAATGACGAGCAGGTGGATTTCAGAAAAACCTGGAAAGATTTACATGAACTGATACTGAATGAGGTGAATAGAACCAGGATAACACTGTACACAATAACAGCCACGTGGTGCAGTGCGATGACCAGCTTTGATAGATGTAGCTCTTTTCAGTGATATAATGATCTAAGAGGATTCCAAAAGACTCATGGTGAAAAAATGCTATCCACAACCAGAGAAAGAACTATAGAGTCTGAATGCAGATTGAGTCCTTCCTTCCTTCCTTCTTTCCTTCCTTCCTTCCTTCCTTCCTTCCTTCCTTTCTTTCTTCCTTCCTTCCTTCCTTCCTTTCTTTCTTTTTCTTTCTTCCTTTCTTTCTTTCTTTCTTTCTTTCTTTCTTTCTTTCTTTCTTTCTTTCTTTCTTTCTTTCTTCCTTCCTTCCTTCCTTCCTTCCTTCGTTCCTTCCTTCTTTCCTTCTTTCCCTTCTTCCTTCCTTCCTTTCTTCCTTTCTTCCTATTCTCATTTTACTCTAAATTTGTGCCTACATTTCCCATGTATGTGTTGTATATCTGTGGGAGAATGTTATCTCAGGTTTAGGGGAGGAATAGGCTAGCTTTTTGCTACCCTTTCTTTTTTTTTAAACTATGCTTGCTTAGTACATACTTTTGCCAAGAACTAATTATGTCTGCTTGCTGAATATTAGTGGAAAGCATACTGGATGGGGCCTGGGCCTGAAGAATACCATAAATCTGCCTTCAAGGCATCTAACCCTTGAGTATGAATGCCAGGTTAGGATGGTAGTCAGATTGGTTGTTCCAGAACCATCATTTAATCTTAAAAATTGGAAGGGTTAGTCATGCATCAATATTGCTCTTGTGTTTATCCTTATGAGCGATTATCAGCCTTAGATTGTACAGTTCATGAGTGTGTTTAACCAGCAGAAAATCTTAGTCTTTGTATCTTTTTATCCCGTGTTCAGAACAAGGATGTGTTTGACAGCTCACAACAATAAATTTGTTTGTTCCTTCTACCTTGTTCTTTTAGCAGTCAGTGAAAGGAGCCAACATAAAAGGAATCTATTTGTTGATGGTAGAAGGGTGTAGACCAGAGGTCTCATAGACACCACCCTCAAGAGCAACCTGACCTAGATTAAAATGTAATTGGGAAATAAAAATAAATAAAAATTCAAGAAAACATAAGAGAATATTACATTTTTTTGATTTTTATTTTTTTTTAATTTTATTTTAGTTTGCATCATTCATTTCCACAAGATTTTGAGTTACATATTTTCTCTCCTTCTTTCCCCTACCCACCACCCCAAAACAGCCATCCCAGTGTGTCCCCCCTCCCCCAGTCTATTCTCTCCTATGTCACTTTTCGGTAGGCAGGATGGATCTCCCAGCCACAGTGCCTGTGTATCTCAAATTCCAGTTGGATGTAGTCAATAATAATAATAATTGCATATATAT
>CM053586.1:71100555-71133622 GCA_028646515.1 Pseudochirops corinnae | reverse complement strand
ACTGGGGGAGGGGGGACACACTGGGTTGGCTGTTTTGGGGCGGTGGGTAGGGGGAAGAGGGGGAGAAAATATGTAACTCAAAATCTTGTGGAAATGAATGATGCAAACTATAATAAAATTAAAAATTAAAAAAAAAAAAAAGATATCAGGAAGAAAAAACAAACTAAAAAGCTCCCCGCCTTATTTAAGTATTTCAGGAGTTACATAGATCTGTTCAAGAGGTCTTTGAATCTTCCTGTTTTTCTAGGATATTACATGTCCTACCTGTCCACTTTCAATCAATTGATCTTTTCAGTGCTTTGCGCCCTGAGTGTCAACTGAAACAGTGTTTACTGTAACACCTTTTTGATAACAATTTTAAAAGACAAACTAAAGGAAAAAACCAACGAACAAACAAAGCTTACTTCATCATTGTAGGTGAGGGCTGTTAGAACTGATTTCTTCCTCAAATTGTTGTTGTGGCAACATTTTTTAGTCATGTTGCCTCTTCATGAACCCATTTAGGGTTTTCTTGGCAAAGACACTGGAGCAATTTGCCATTTCCTTTTCCTGCTCATTTTACAGATGGGGAACTGAGGCAAACAGGTTTGAATGACTTGCCCAAGGTCACACAGTTAGTAAGTGTATAGGGCTGGATTTGAACTCAGGAAGTCTTCCTCACTCCAGGTCTGCTAGCTGCCCATTTAATAGTTGGTTTACATGTTGCATAACTCAGTAAAATATAAAGTCCTTGAGGGCAAGGGCTAGTTTTCATTTTGGGCTTTTTATCCTTCTTACCTACCACAGAGCCTCGTACAGTGCAGAAGCTTAATAAATGCTAATTAAATTCAGTTGAAACGCTACCTCATAAACATACACTGAAATTCTTTCAACGCTCAATTTTATTTTCTGCAAGTTCATATTTCAACTCATTTTGCCGATTTGAAATTATTATTTCCATGGTGTAGAGGCTCCCGAAACACTGGATAATTGAATTGGAAATCCCCCAAATAACTAATAAGGGGCATTCTGTAACTGAAACGTAAAATGTTAGACTTTGGGCATCCTGCCTACATCGTTGAGTCAGCGACCTCTTCTGGTTAAAATGTGTAACGTGAATAATCCTACTGATGCTTTGCAGCTGTGGAGTTTTGTGACTTCTTAGTTCAATCTTACAAAGCAGGAAGTTGAAATCTTTTTAATATTAATAGCTCATTTTTCTATAGTACTTTACAATTTACAAAGCACATTACTCTTGACAATGCTGCGAGGTGGGGAGGACTTTTTAAAATAATATTTTATTTTTCCCCAATTACATGTAAAAACAATTTTTAACATTTATTGTTTTTGAGGAAGCTAGATAGCACAGTGAAGAGAGCACCAGCCCTGGAGTCAGAAAGACCTGAGTTCAAATCCAACCTCAGACATTTGATCACACACACTAGCTGTGTAACCTTGGGCAAGTCACTTAACCCCAATTACCTTGCCTTTCTCCCTCAACAAAACCCCCCCAAAACATTCATTGTTTTTTTCAAAGTTTTGAGTTCCAAATTCTATCTCTCCTTCCCTCCCTGCCCCCAACCTGAGACAGAAAACAAATACAATATAGGTTATATATGTACCATCATGTAAAACATTTTCATATTAGTCATTTTGTGCAAGAAAACTCGAACCAAAAAAACTGAAAAATAGTATGCTTTGGTCTGTATTCAGATGACATCAGTTCTCTCTCTGGAGGTGGGTAGCATTTTTCATTATGAGTGGTAGGGAGGATTTTCTTATTTCTCTTTTTCCACATGTAGAGACTGAGATATTAAAAGAGTAATTCATTTTGCCCATGATCAAAGAGTGGGTAACTGGCAGAGTTGAGCCAGGCATTTTAACTTTCATTTTAACTCTTTCTACCACATCAGTAGTATGTTATTTAGGTTCTTTTTTTAAATGGAAAAGATTGTTTTTAACCTTTGCTAAATTGCTACTTACTGGAGAATAAAATAATTTAGAGAGGTAATCCATTAAGATAACCACTGGTAACTGTGGCTATGGTTCACTCACTACCTAGCCAGGACAAAAACCATTGGGTAAAATGAAATGATACACAAAGCATATTGTTTTTATTTGAAAAAAAAATTGTATTTATTTGAAAAATAATATTGATTGCTAGTTTTTTTTGACCCTTAAAGGGATTATTAGGAATGGTTTTGATCAGTATAGTAATAGATTAAGTGCTGACATTGTCATATTCAGAGTGCTTATTAAAGAATTAGATGTTGGGAAGCAATTTGCCCAGGAGCCCATGCAGCCAGTATGTGTCAGAGGAAGGATTTGAACCCTGGTCTTGCTGACTCACAGGCAGATCTTTGATCCCCTCTTCTACTGAAACCCTAGGTGGTCAGAAACAGGTCCTGAATTTTGAGGTGCCTGCACCTCAGTCTTTCCAGGGATTTTAAAGCAAAACAAAAACAAATAAAAAAAATTCTCGTTATTTAAGTTCAGTGAGAGGAGAGAAAGAAAGCATGGACCCTTGAGGCTAACATAGAAGCCATTCAGCAGAATGTCTGCTGGGACAGGATATGAGCAGCAAAATGACAGGGCAAAAAAATAACTCTTCTGCCCTGCAGTTAGGCAGAAGATTTGTCTTTAATGGTAGAGGAGCTGGTTGAGAGCACCTCTGTGCCAGGGTGATAGGGAATGCATTATTACTAATTTGACTTCTACAGAAGGAAACTCGTGATTGAAGCAGTCATGCCATTCATCCTCTCTTATCTTGGAGGCCAGAGTGTCCCATCCCTCTAATGTGACCTGAACTCAAGCTTTCTCCTCTGTATATCTAATCAATGCCAAGTGGCCTTTTTCTTTCAGAGCTCTCTCTCTATCTTCCTCACTCCTCTCCCTTTCTCTCCCTCCTTGGCCTCTCTCTCTCTCTCTCTCTGTCTCTCTGTCTCTCTGTCTCTCTGTCTCTCTCTCGGTGACTGTTTCTTTCTTATGCTCTCTGTCCCTGCCTCTTCTACTACCACTGTTGCCACTGCAAATGTCCCATAGCTGCTCTCCCACTGCTCAGGTGCACTGGTCAGGGTGGGGGTGGGGGCAGTGGGGAAGATGACAGCTGCCTATCGAGATCTCACTGTACTAAAGGAAAGAAGACACAAGATGTTGCCCCATCCTTGACACAGCTTTGCTTAGGAAGCCAGAAGTTCATGGCTTGCCCATGAAATTTCTTCAGTATGATATCTCTTAAAATAGTAACTGCTCTCTCTCTCTCTCTCTCTCTCTCTCTCTCTCTCTCTCTCTCTCTCTCTCTCTTTCTCTCTCTTTCTCTCTCTCTCACTCTCTATTTCTCTCTCTCTCTCCTCTCTCTGTCTCTGCCCCCCCCTTCTCCCTTTCTCTGTCAAATTATTAGTGATTTCTGAATTGTCAAATCCAATGGCCTTTTCTCAGTCCTCATTTTTCTTGACCTCTCTACAGTCTTTGACACTGTCAGTCCCCCTCTTCTTGATTCTCTTCTCTTTTGGTTTTCCCTACACTGCTCTCTTCTGGCTTTTCTCCTGACTCCTGACCTTTCCTTCTCAGCCTCTTTTATTGGAAATATATTCAGGTGTCCCATCCCCGCCCTCCCCCAAGGCTCTGTTCTTGATCCTCTTCTTCTATTTCATTTGGTGATCTCTTCAGGTGCCAGAGATTCAATTATTTTTCTATGCAAAAGATTCTCAGATTTATTTATCCAGCCTTAACCTCTCTCCTGATTTCCAATTTCACTTCTCCAACTGCCTATTAGACAGACATCTTGAACTGAGTGTCCTGTAGACATCTTAAACTCAATATATCTCAAACTGAACTTGTTATCTTTTCCCAAAAACCCTCCTCTCTTCCTAACTTTCCTATTACTGTTGAGGTCTCCACTATCCTCCATTCCCTGAGGCTCACAAGCTTGGTATCATCCTTGATTCATCACTTTTTCTCACTTCCCCATATTCAAACTATTTCCAAGTCATGTTGATTTTACCTTCGCAATACCTCTCATATATAACCCTCCCCTCCCTTTTCTCTGATTCTGAGCCTAGACCAAGCCTTCATCATCTCTCCTAGATCCAGTCTGCTGCTTGGCCTCCTTGCCTCAAGTCTCTCCTCACTCCAGACTATCCTCCACTCAGATATTAAATTGATCTCACCAAAGGTCTGATCATGTCACCTTTCCCTCCTGCCCTACCTTCAGTGAACTCCAATGGCTCCCTATTACCTCAAGGATCAAATATAAAATCCTCTTTGGCTTTTAAAGCCTCACATAACCTGGTCTCTTTCTACAGTCCCAGTCTTACACTGCTAACCTCCATATCTTCCATGATCTAGTGAATGGCTTTCTTGTTTTTCTTACATGAGAGACTCTATCTCCCAGCTGCATGAACTTTTACTGGGTATCCCTCATGGTCTCTCTCTTTCTCTCTCTCTCCTTGTCTCTGCTTTTCTGGCTTCCTAGCTTAAAATCCTGCCTTCTGCAAGAACTCTTTCCCAGTTCTTCTTAATGCTAATGCCTTCTTTCTGAGATTATCACCAATGTACCTTGTATACATTTTGTTTGTTCATGGTTGTTTGTATGTTTTTCTCTCCTATTAGACTGCTTGATGGCAATAGCTAGTTTTACTTTCCTTTGTTTCCCTAGGGATTAACACACTGCCTGGTATATAGCAAGCACTTAATAAATGCCAGTGACTTTGACTTGCCCAGTGACTGTGCCTCTTCTCTCTTCCATTCTCTAAAATCAAACATCTTCTATTCCTTTACTATTTTTCATATTACATGGACTCAAGGCTTATCATCTTTCTGGTTTCCTTCATCTGGATTAGCTCTAGTGTATCAATATATCTCTTAAAAAGTGGTACCCAAGGCTGTCCCCAGTACTACAGACTAATAAAATAAGACTATCCTCTCCCTTGTTCTGGATGCCATACTGCCATTCATATAGCCTAAGAATGCAATATTTGTTTTGACCCCATCATCCTACTGTTGATTCATCTTGAGTTTATGTTGAACTTAAATACCGCAATCCCAAGATTTGGGGTAGAGTAGGTTCTCAATAAACACTCATCAAACTGAATGAACCAGAGGATGTTATAAAAATCTTGCCTTCCGAATAAATTTCATGTGCTGAAATTTCGTGTTTCTTTATCTGATATTCATGGTTCTCCATAATCTTACACTAACCTATTTTTTTTTAGACTTATATCATACTGCTCTTCCATATATACGCTATAGGTTCTTAACCTCTGGTTCTCATCTCTGTGATTTTGGGTTTTTTAAAGTATACAGTATTATTGATTTTTTGTAATCCTATGTATTGTATTTTGTAAATTAAAAAAAAAACATTCTGAGAAGGATTCACAGGCTCTGTCAAACTATCCAAAAGATATTACTTGAAAAAGGTTAAGACCTGATCTGTCCTCTCCACAAACTGGTTCATAGGCACCCAAATGTGCCTTCCGTTTTCTGGTCTCTATGACTTTGTCTTATGCTGTCATTAAGTTGAAGAATCTGGGAAAAAGAAACATCTTTGGCATTTCAGACTAGAGGCACATATCTCTCCATTACAAATACGTTGTCTTCATTGTGCAAATGAAGACACTCAGGGACAGAGAGAAAGCAAAAACAGTGGGACTTAGGGAAGACTTCTTTATGATTCTGGAGAGCTATGACATGTGGCATAATCCAGTTCAGATATCAATAGCCTTTAGAATATGGATATTAATACAGTCCTTCTACCCACTCTCTCAGTCTGAGACCCAGACTGGGACTAGAGACATCTCCAGTTCCTAGACTATCCTGCCCTCAGCTGTACCCAACGGAGTAAGACAGAGAGATGTCTGGAATTTGTGGGTAACAGATCTCATAATGACACAGGAAGAGCCTAAATGATCACTGGAAGTGATGCTGTACTGGAGCTGGGGTAGTTACAGGTATTGTAAGTGGTGACCATCCTCTTACTTAGACTTTAGTTCCAGTGACACAGCAGACTTCTAAGACAGAGTCTGAACATGGGTCACTGACACTACAATCCATGAGTTGGACCTGGATCTTGGGTCACTGACACTGATTAGACAGAATACAGTTATCAGAGTCCTTTAGTTATAACAAGAAGTCAAAAGTCAAGGGAACTTCAATTTTAGCTGACCTATTATATGACTTGAAATATGTCATTGATGTTCTCTGGCTTCAGTTTCCCCCATGTTTTTGTTTAGTCATTTTTCAGTTGTGTTCGACTCTTCCTGACCCCATTTAGGGTTTTCTTGGCAAAGATACTAGAGTGGTTAGCCCTTTCCTTTTCCAGGTCATTTTGCAGATGAGGAAACTGAGGTAAACAGGGTTGAGTGACTTGCCCAGGGTCACACAGCTAGTAAGTGTCTGAGGCTGGATTTGAACTCAGGTCTTCCTGACTCCAGGTGCCAGCACTGTGTCACACTCATATACATGTACGTATATACATATATACACACATATGTATGTATATGTAGTGAAAGACCTATTCTGCTGCACCCTTTTTTTCATGCTGCTCAAATGTCTTTGGGTTCTTTTCAATCTATTCTCCAAATCAGGCATTTTGAAGTCACATAGATTGAGGCCGAGAGAGAGGTTCATTGAATTGCTTAGGGTTACAGATTAATAAAGAGAAAAGCAAGGATTTGAACCCACATTTAATGACTCTCTATCGGTACACTTCCCTCTAGAGTTCACAGGAGATAACAATACTTATATTGTGTTTGCTGTGAGGCTATGCCTGCCAGAGATTCTGGTGCAGTGGAAGTGATCAAACTGTAAAGTCTTAAGGAGATCTGAAAAGATACCCTAACGAGAAATTCTTGCTTTTCAGCCTTGGAGTCTAGATTTCTTTTGCCCATGTTCTCTGAGATGTATTGTGCCATATATCTACATAATGCCTTTTTTCTTAGTAATTCAAGCTCTTTCACAGTGGCTATTTACTAATACTAATCCTTGGAGGCCTTCTAAGGAAATTAAGTTAGACTGTATTATCTTCATATTCTAATGGGGGAAACAGTAGCATAAAAGGTTTTATGTTAATGGTTTAGTACTAGGAAAGAAAACAATGTCATTTACCCTTCCCCATCCCCATTATTATTCTAATCACAGGATCCTCTATCCTTCCTGCTCCATATATCTAGTCATTCTTCAGAAAGAAGTATAGCTGGGGATACTGCTCATGCAAAAACTACCCCCACCTCCAATTCATGGCCTATTCAAAACAAATATATTTATAAATAAAAATAATATATTATAAATAAGTAAAATATATATTAAACACAAATATATATATTCCAGGATATGTATATATGGATTAGAATTGACTAAGTCAATGCATTTTCCCAATACTACCTCTATGGAAACATTCAATGAGTCAAATACATTAAAGCAGGGACTAAAAGGACTTAAGCAATTTGAAAGAAGTAAAAACCATTGGGTAAAATGAAATGATGATACACAAAACATGTGTTGGGATTGGATAAAGAAACGCACTCACACCCTGACTTGGATGGGTTTTGGATAAAATGGAAAGCCATTTTGGAATCTAGGCGTTCAAGTGTCTGACAAGCCCAGCGGTAGAAGCAGTGCAAGCCAAGCCCCTGAGCGGGAGTGGTTGGGATGGTCTCTGGGTGGGAGAGGGCCTACGTGCCTCTCTCTGCTGCTCCATTTTGTTAGACGATGACTTTGTGAACCCTCAAGGTTGGAAAATATCTGACTTTTAATCAGTGTCCTAGTATTACTCCCAGAATAATATTAGATGATGGTATCTGTATTAGGAACTGAAGATAAGTCATTCCATTGAGGAAATGAAGCCTCAGGCTCTGTTAGGATCCCAGAGTAAGCCATATCACACTTAAGAAAAACTTCATGAAGACCTCCATAAGAGAGGAAAGATTTCTGGCAATTGGGAGCTGGTCCTTTTATTACATGTGCTTTCTAAAATGAACCAACTTTCCCTTAAATTCTGTATGTAATTATGGGAGATTGCCTCCGAGGGATGTTTTGAACCAATTGTTTTTTTGCTAGAACATCTTAGTAAATGCCCATTTCTAAAAACTAATTCAATCTGGCTAACTAATTTATATCAACTAATAATCAATGTGAGAGGCACACTGGTGGAGGCTTGTGAGAGATAAAATTAAAAAAACATTCCCAACCTTTCAGGGTTACCCCTAAAACTCTGAAGTGGAGAAGCGGCAAGCTGAGCTCCAGGGGTTCAGTATGCCAATGCAAATGGGGGTTTAGGGTAGTATTCTTTGAGCATACACTACAAGATGTACTTGTATACGCAAATACTTGTATATCCCATTCTCCAAAATGCACTTGTGTAAGCAGTCTTTCTGAATGTAAGTAGAGAAACTAAATAGGAAATCCGTTCATTCCCTTCATTTTCCTGATTTTTCCTTGGTTTTCTGGAATGAACTTGAATTTCAGATTTTTGTGGTTGATAACAACAGCTAGCATTTATATGGTGCTTTGAGATTTGCAGAATGCTTTACAAATATCTCATTTTATCCTCACAACATCCCTGGGAGATGGATGCTATTATTATCTCCATTTTACAGGTGAGGAAACTGAAGCACATAGAGGTCAAGTGGCTTGTCCAGGGTCACACATTCAGTAAATATCTAGTTTGAACTCAGATCTTCCAGACTCCAAGTCCAGTACTCTAATCACATGATCTTGTTTGAAGCCTCAGGATTCTATTAGGATCCCAGAGCAAGCCACATCACACTTAAGAGAGCCCTGTGAGGTAGGTGGCATAATTGACACCTCCCTTTTTATAGGTGAGAGAAGAGAAGTAGCATGTTACAGGAGAAAGAACATTAACACTGAAGTCAAAGGACTGGGCTTTAAATCTTGCCTTTGATACTTTCTATGATGAGACCTTGGGCAAGTCACTTAACCTCTGTAGCTTTGTCTATGAAATGAAGGGTTTGGACTAGATGGTTTCTGAGATTCCTTCTACATGAATGATCCTATGAAATTGATGCTCACAGAGGTTTGCCCAACATCCTATGGCTAGCAAATATCAGTAGAGGGACTGAAACCCAGATCTTTCTGAATGTGAGTTCAGAGCTCCACTATTATGTCATCCTACCCCTTTCATGAAGCTCTCTAAGGTTGGACTGGAAATCATATTGTGACTATTTAGAAACATCTTCCCACCATCAACAAAGAATATAGAAGTGCTTATCATTTCAGAGGGAAACTAGGTGGCACAGTGGATAGAGTGTCAGGCCTGGAGTCAGGAAGATTTGAGTTCAAATCCAGCTTCAAACATGTACCAGCTGTGTGACCCTGGACAAATCACTTAACCCTGTTTGCCTGTTTCCTCATCTGTAAAATGAGCTGGAGAAGGAAATGACAAATCACTCCAGTATCTTTGCCAAGAAAACCCCAAATGGGTTTTGTCTGACAAAGAGTCAGACATCACAAAAATGATTACACAATAATAATTAATAATTACAATAATATCACTTATAATTAATCATTAATTAATAATTATAAATTATTAATATAATATATTATTATTTCTCTTATTAAGCTTATTAGGAGTTCTGGTCCCTTGAGTAATTTATAGGGACATTCTGTAGTCAGCGTCTTCATAATTCAAGGGCCCCTACCTAACATACTTATATAAGAAGGATATTATTTCTAATGCAAATTACTTACTCCCTGAAGTGTTAAGGAAATTGAAAGAAGCAAATTAACTAGTTATTAAGTAGAAGGCATTATGCCTCAGTATGACACAGATATATTTAAGTATGTAGGATGTTAATGATTTACTAGGTCACTACAAAATAGTAAAATCTGTGACCTGTTCATCACCTTTCCTAGTCAACTGCATCAAGCCTTTCAGTGACAAAAGCTGTGGTCTTTAGATTGTAGCATCATCAATTCAGAGCTGAAAGAGATCTCAATGCTAATCTAATCCAGCTCTTTCATTTTACAGATGGGTAAACTGAGGCCCATAAAGGTTTAATGTGCCCAAAGTCACAGAGGAAGCAAGTAGCAGAGCCAGGATTCAAACTCATTTCCACTGACTATAAATACACATCTTTTTTTTTTTTTCCTATTATACCAGTAAGCAAGAACTTTTCTACATGGTGATCTGTGTAATTCCTGTCCCCATGTTATTGCTGCACAGGCTGCCCCCCCGGGACAGGAGATTATACCTATATTTGTACTAAATCTCACACAGGAATTCAGACTTAAAGTATTTTATCATTTTTGTTAGTCATTATCGTTGTCAGCGTGGCAGTTCAAATATAAGCACACACTTCCTGTTTTGATCAATTCAGTGATATCTGGGCTTACCTTTGTACACATGCTATTGCTAACTGACAAGCAGGCTTGGCTAAAAATTGCTAACTGTCCTTTTCATCCTGTGAACTCCTGAAGGTAATTTTTTAAGTGTTACCTTTCTTTCTCTGAGATTTCATCACTATTCCTGGGCTCATGGTTGTCCTGGAGACTTTGCTAGAAAGGGATGAAAATTATTGCCTGTCATAGAAGTATTCCTTAGCTCTACCTCTAAGAATCTCAAGTTTCTTTTACAAAATCACAGATTTAGACTTGAAGAGGGGATAGAGGCCATACAGTTCAATCCTCTCATTTCATAGATGAGGAAACTGAGTTCCAGAGATACTTAGTCCAACTTCACACAATTATTAAGAGGCATACCCCAAAATTGAATCTAGGTCCCCTTAAAAAAGGGTCCTTTTAAGCCCTTCAGAATCTGTCCCCTTCTTTCCAAGTTTTCTCATTCCTGATACTCCTCCACATACTCCATGAATCATTGGCTGTGGCTTCTTGGATGTTCCTTACATGCTGCTCCCCATCTCCAGACTCAGGGCATTTTCACCGGATATCTCCCGTGTCCTCCTTCCTCATCTCTACCTTCTGGCTTCCTTGGCTTCTTTCAGGACCCAGCTAAAATCCCACCTCCTACAAGTAACCTTTCTCAATCCCCTTAATGCTAATGCCTTTCCTCTTTCCTTCCTATTTTCAGTTTATCCTGAACATGTCTTGTTTGCACAAAGTTGTCTGCACATTATCTCCTCTATTAGAATGTGTATTCAGGGACTATCTTTTGTCTTAGTATTCCATAGTGCCTAGTATATATTAGGTGCTTAATAAATGTTTATTGACTTGACTCTGACTCCAAATACAGCCCCCCCCTTTTTTACAATGCCGTCACCACCAATACAATCTTCTACTGGAGTCTTTCTTGGGCTCCTCAGCTAAAAGTGCCTACTCCTCTCCCCAAATCACCCTGTATCTATTTGTAAAGACCTCTATATATGTACAGGTTGTCCCTCCCAATTGAACATCAGCTCTTTGAAAGACAGTATTGTTTCGCTTTGGCCGATGTATCCCAAGCACTTAGCACATGCTTGGCGATATAATAGTGCCCTTAATAAAAGCTGTTAGTTGCTCGGTCTGGTCATTGCCATCAGTTAGTTACACTGAAAGAAGTCATTGCTGTAGTGAACTGTGTGCTTCATCGTATCCTCAAAGAATTTTTTTTTCTTTTCTTCCTGATTTTGGTTATAAGGTTACTTCTATATACATAACTCAGCAGAGTTACAATCTCCCTGAAGATTGCTTCAGTGCAGATAAATGTGTGACATTTAGGGGCTTCATGCCTTGGCCTCTCTTGCTTCTCTCCTTGCAGAAGAACTTGTAAGTGATGCTGATAAAATTTGCAAGAAAATGATGTGGGGTAGCATCCCATCGCAAATAGTGGTGATTTAGGACTCAGGAAAACCTGAGTTCAAATCCTTTGACACTATTTGAGTGACCCCAGGCAAGGCACCATCTCTGGGCTTCATTTTCCTTATCTGTAAAATGGAGGTAATAACACTTAACTTACAGGGTTCTTGTAAGGATTAAATAAGATAATGCAGGCAAAGTGCTTTAAGAATCTTAAAACCTATGCAAAAAAACTTATTATTATTGCCTTGGGTTTCTCAATCAAACTGGGAGTTATTGCTTTATGGATCCTAACCACTGGAATTTGATGCACCCGTTTGTACTGGCAACAAATTCTTGTCTGCCAACCTTGCAAAGGACATGCTTGGTTTGGTTTTCAAGATCCTTGTCATTCATGGTACAGGTCACCTGAAAAGGCTATCTGCTGCTCAAATATGGAGCAGATTACTTCCTTCTAAATGTGCGGGATGTAAACGCAATTCAATGCATGAAACAAACATTTAGTAAGTCTTTACTATTTGTAAAACATTGTCTAGGTCCTGGACTGATCTCACAGGAAATGAGACCTGGCACCTTTAGTTCAAGGCTGATACTTGCTTTTTTTTTTGGAGGTGGGGTGAGCACAATGAGAAGGACCTTGAGAAATATGCTTGCCCCAGGAAAAGGAAATCTGAATTAAAACTCTGACCTTTAATGCTGTCAGTAAGGCTTTCAGTATGCAGGCATTTTGACATCCATTGCAGGGCTCAGCCCACCTGAGCAAACTCCACTTAAAATGAGAAAGTGCTCTCCCAGATCACTCCCACAGGAGTGACAGTGCAGACCTGCAGATACTGTTCACAAACTTGATTTCCATGACCCTTGGCAGAAAGTTTCTTTCTTTTCCAACTCTTCTTGCCCCACAATCTTTATAGAAATAAAAGCAAAAATCCTTTTTCTCAAAGAACAAGAACAAAAACAAATCTAGAATGGGCAGTTGGGTCATGTGATTTCATCCATGAAGGGAATTCCTGGTGTAGAAAATCCCTTTACCGATGCAGACTGGCTACTCAACTGTAATTTATAATCTCAAAGAACTGAGTGGGTCCCTGAAAGGTTAAGTTATTTGCTCAGTATATAAAGGCTACACATGAAGTCAGGTCTTTCTGATCTGAAGACCAGACTGTTATCTACTTATAACAGGCTGCCTTTAAACTAAAAATATGTAAGTTCAATAATTCTTTGAGCAACTAGGTGGCTCAGTGGATAGAGTGCTGGGCCTGAAGTTAGGAAGACTCATCTTCCTGAGTTCAAATCTGGTTTAACACACTTACTAATTGTGTGACCTGGGGCAAATCATTTAACCCTGTTAGCCTCAGTTTCCTCATTTGTAAAATAAGCTGTAGAAGGAAATGGCAAACCACGCTAGTATCTTTTCCATGAAAACCCCAAATGGGGTCACGAAGAGTTAGACATGACTGAAATGATTGAAAAATAGCATTCTTTGAAAAAAATAATTTCTGTAAAGGGCATGTCAATCTACTCTAAACTCCATTTACTACTTTCTAAAACAGAATACCCCTCCTTGGGCACCACTTCTCTAAATGTAAAATCTCCATTAGAATTTGAGCTCCTTGAGGGCCAGAACTGGCTTTTCTTTTGTATTTGTACCTTCAGCATGTAGCACAGTGCTTGGCACATAGTAGGAGCTTAACAAATACTTTTAAAAAAAATATTCATTCAACAAAGACTTTTTTAGGATGAGATGCCTCAGATAATGCAGTGAATTTTTAGAGGAGGAATGAAAGTTTACTGGTCCCTGAAATCATTTCAGGGGATTCAAGAGGTCAAAACAGTTTTCATATTAATACTAAGGTGTACAAATTTCTAATACAGTAAATATCAATGAATATTGCCATATAAACAAAAACTTCCTAAGGTCTTCAATAATCTTTCAAACTGCAAAAGGGTCTTGAAACCAAAGAGTTTGAGAACCACTTTCTCCACTGTCCTTACCTAACCTCATATAAAGTTTACTTTTCCTGCTCCCAGCAATTAGGGTTGAAAGATGTCCTTTTGATCTGATCCTACTTGACTTTTAATCATTAGAATCAGTATTAGGAAAATAATAATTTTTAATTTATGACTTCCTGTATTTGCATCTTCCAAATTATGTCCACGCTAATAAATGACCTCTATTCTCTATCTCTTCTCAGGCAAACATGAAACAGCTGGTGCAAAGCTCTTGAAATCTTATCAGAAACTGAGGTTAGTATGGTAGAAAGGACAAGTTGTTCTAGGACACTGTAGTACAAAGAAGCTTATAGGACATCAGAAAAGAATTTTTAAACTTCTTGATTACTAGATGTCATAGATTTGAAATCAAATTCTTTATGCTTGAGGTCTTTGAAAAAAAGACTCAAACCTAGTTTCCTATATGTTCTTCTTGAAAATTCTATAGTAGACTTTTTTTAAGCTAAGTATTTTCTTTGTATTAAATTTCCCTGAAATTTAATTATCTGCAAAATGGGTGGGCAATGAGAGTTGGACTGTAGATGCCTGAGGTTCCTTGAAGCTCTGACATTCTAAGAGTCCATCTATGATCCTATACAGAGCTGTCACTAGGCATTTTGGTATCTAGGGCAAGCAGCATGGAATCAACTTAATCACTTAAATCACTTAATAAACATTTAAGTGCCTACTATGAGTCAGGCCCTGCAAATTTTCCTGAAATTTAATGATATGGGAGTATTGAATGATGCAGGTGCATGATTATAAATTCTCATTCAGGTTACACATTAATACTAGAAGGTCCAGATGCACCAACTATCTCTGTTGGTACAAAAATTTTTAATATAATTGTAAACAATTTCATCATAATTTACTATAATTTCTACTATCTGTACAAAAGAGCTTTAGACACAAATAATTAAAAACAAACATTATCATTTTATTTGGAAAAAAATAATTTTATCCTGCTATCTCTATTATGTTCAAATATACTGTATCAATTGATGCAGTTTGGTCCTTCGAAGTATTCTTAAATTCTGGTTCACATGAAACTAAAACAACAGCAATGGAGAAACGTTATATAGCGAAATGGTCTTTTCTATATTCCCTTTTGTGTAAATGCTTGGGAACTTAGCTTTCTTGAAGCTGGCAATCAGTCCCACGCGTTGCTACGTTTGACTTTGTGTCAAGCTTTATTGTGATTTTCCCATGAACAAAAATTGTTTAGCCTGAGCTTAGATTTACCATTAGTAGGATTTTTCTATCTTCATTTTCTTAGACTTCTCTTAGCAAATGAACTCTGAGCATTTAGTCCCTTCTCAGTTGATGCTTTTTTGCAACTCCCTCCCTCCCAAACTCTGAGGCCATTTTTTGAATGACGTTTCCTCAGCAAGAGCACCCAGACTCAGAAAGCTAACCATGGCTAGCATGACCAAGGGGAAAGAGCCCTGCTGGCCATTCTACTCTGCAGCCTTCTAGCTTTATCTCAAGAGGCCTCATTGGTTCTATAATATGGTTAAGGATGTGAAATACCCACATATTGGAATATGAAAAATGCCCATTCTCTATAGAGTGCACATAGTGATATTAATTATGGTGAATTATTATACTTGATATAGAATGAGACTGAGGTACTGCCAGACTTTGGAGAGTATAAAACTCCAAGAAAAGTAGAGAAAACTGTCATTTCATGATGTTCTGATAGTGTATTTTGACCTTTTCCCATACCTCTCCTTACCTTGACTTCATATTTGGTTCCTCACTTCTGTGTATTTCCTTGACTACAGCAAAATTTCTGTGGTTCCTCCCACTCCACCTCCTGTCAGTGAGAGCCATTGTGGATCCAACACAGGGGTAACGTATCTGTTTATACTCTTTGCTTGTGGGGGGAAGGAGAGACAGAGAAAGACAAAGGGGATGAGCACAGCATCTCTGAGCGCCCTAGAAAAGGGTCCTAACTTAGACTGGTCTTAGTCACAAGAACACGCAGCTCCTAAAGATATAGTTTAGTATGTTTCCAAATGATGCTGTCTCAAGCAAATTTAGTCAAGGCACCATTGTCTCTCAATTTAATTTAGTAGCATTGCTATTTCTCAACTTTGGGCTTCTGCTAGCATCTTGTGGTACCGTGACTTTTTTTTTTTACTGACTTATTCCGTTAGGCTCTCTCCCTTTCACTTCATACATTTGATTACAAATCTATGTGTACCTGCTCTGTTTGATGTGTGCATCTGATGCGTTGGTACATGTCCGAGTGTCCAAGTAGCTTCTTTAGACCATATTGCAAGAGGAAGAGTTAGATTATACAATGATCAAGGTTCCTTCAAGTTCTAACATTCTATGAATCTATGTCCTATCCACAGCTGGCACTGGTCATTTTTTTGTTCTCAAAGCAAGCAACATAAAATCAATTAATCAGTTAACAAGTACTCAAGTGTCTCCTATGTGCCAGACACTATGGCTGAACCCTCAGTTCATTTGGGGTTGGGGTGGAAAAACCCCAAGGACACCACAAGGCCACTGCTGGGGAGGAAGGATAGAGTGAGCCCTGGGAGAGTTCACCTGTGGAGCAAGTATGTCCATCAGTGCAGGAAGTACGTACCATTTGGTAGCTTCCTAGTTTATTTACTCTTGCTAACTAGGTGCTAAGTTCTGCTGTTTCTCCATGGCAGAAATACAGTAACGTCAGTACCTCCTAAATTTTGGCACGCTGGAATCACCTTCAGTTGTCTCACACTGCTTACAGCTACGGTTTCATGTTTATCGGTGTGAGAATGTATGTGTCCTGTAACCATATCTGTTTGGGAGTGGGAATATATGTCTATGGAAATGTATGTATGTATGTACCCATGTGTTGGCATGTTGCCGAAAGTATGTCTATGCACTTGGGTATGAGTGGGTGTATGAAATCTATAATGTAGGTGGGCGTAACAGGAAACACGGAGAGAGGGAAAAGAATGGATCTCTGTGCATTCTTGATGGCTCATTTCAAGCCGGGATACAAACGCCACCATAAACTCTGTTTCCTTCTTCTCTTAAGCTTTTAAAATCTCTTGCATCGTATAAATGTGAGCCTTTATGGGAAAATGCTCTATCTTTTTGTTGTACTCTCCCTTCCGTTACTATTTCTTCAGGGTGGGGCGGTAAAATGCAGTGGCTCCAACCTGGTTATCCAGGTTCCCCTGTGGCCTTTACCCCATAACAGTGCTATTTTACGTAGCAGTGTGGGAAGGTTGGGGACTGGGGGAGGAGAGGAAGGAGGGGACAGCAAGCCCACCCACAGATGGGTGGGGAACGATCTCGGGACCCATGAAAAGTTGGCTCTTTTTCTTCTCTAAGGACTCATTATTTACACTGCTTGCTCTCTTTCTAAATAAGACAGTGGAGGATAAGGTTCTTAAAATTCTGTAAAGAAATGTGCTAGTTTACACATGCGCGCGCACACACACACACACACACACACACACACACACACACCCCTGTGCTTTTAAGTTGGGGGTTTAGAGGCTTTGGGGCCAGACATAACTCTTACTCTCTCTGTTTTAATACAGGAACTTGGTCAGCTTAAAGGATTTAATAAATCGATGGAAAATTTGTTTCTGTCTCTTACCTCACACATAAAAAGTAAGTGAATGACCCTTGACTTGTTCTTCACAGGCCTAAGTAAGATCAATGACGATTTGGTAACGAGCTTGACAAACATTTATCAAGTGCCTTCTTTAAACCTTCTTTGTACAAGGTGATGGAAAAAAAAAAACCCAAACCCAAACAAACAGAGCAGTCTCTCCCCTCAAGAAGCTTACATTTTACTGAGTAGCAACATTCAGGACCATTCTCATAGGCTGGGGCCACCCTCTGTGTTGAGCAGCCATTGGCACTTTACCTGTCAGTCAATCAATATGGTCCTTATTAAGTCCATACTATGTGCTGGAGATACAAAGAAAAAAATGAAGCAGCCCCATCCCCTGCTCTCAAGGGCTTTACATACACCAAAGGTAGCTGCCAAGGGAAGCAGGGCTATAGATTCATCTGTGCTCCATTTTACTTTTCTGTTGTCTTTTTGGAGGGGGGAAGACAGAGCAATTGGGGTTAAGTGACTTGCCCAAGGTCACACAGTAGTAAGTGTTAAGTGTCTGAGGATGGATTTGAACTCAGGTCCTCCTGACTCCAGGGCCAGTGCTCTATTCAGTCCACCCCCATTTTGCCTCTTAATAGGTGCACAGGCTAGTCATCCTAACCAAAGTATTGGGTTGTTTTGTCTGTGTGTCCCCCAAATCCTTCTCTAAACTGATTCGATTCCTTTAGATTCTTTGCTGTTCCACTCCTCCCAACCCCCACCCCAAGATCTCATAAGTGCCCTTCAACTCTAGTGAGGTTTGAGGAAACTACCTGGCAGCAGATTCTATGGTTTATTTGGACTGTTCTATGGGTTATTTTAGGCCGTTGCAAGTGCAGAACAAAACAAGAAACCTGCCCAATTGAACTTACTTGATACTTGAATACAAAAATAGAAGCCTTCAGATCTCCTGTGACTCAATATTTTGTTTGATTTTGCTCCATTGTTTCCCTCTCCTTGCTTCCTCCTTAGCTCAGAAAAGTTGATGCTTTCAGCAGTGCTGGCCAGGTTGCAGACTAAGAGTTCTTGCCGAATTATCTCTATAACATCTCACCACCTCCTGGGCCAGTCTGTTTTTCTCCCTGCCCATTTGTCTTAAACTGTAAACCTCCCTGAGCATCACCTGCATCCAGGGAGGTATGTTCTGGTGTATGTTTAATAACTAGCTCTATGGGGGAAAATAAAAGATGTGCCCATGACACACTTTGAACATTTTCTCTATCATGCTCTTAAGCCTAGAGCTAGACAATTAACGACCAACCCATCGAGCCCTGATTTGTTACACTTCCCATTTTCTGAGGCATAGGCTCTCACATTGGAAATTTAACAGTTGGCCCATTTCTTTTGCCTTCTCTGAGGTTAAGCCCAGACTAGGTCCTCAGAGCTCTTATTTACCTAGTCTCAAGTCCTCCTTGTGTGTTCGTATTTGTCCTCTTTAGTAACCTGTTTTCTACACTTCGACATGGAGCCTTCCAGTATAGGTCATATCTACGCTCTGGGATCATCTTTAATTAACCATCTTCCTTCCTAACAATCCATGCTTCCTTTGGCTCATAGCCAGAATTTGAACCAAGCCCAGTTATTCTGATGGGCAGACATGGGTACCATCCCCTGAAATGGTGTGTGGCAGGCATTTCCTTCATATCAGAAGGGGGAGGAGCAACACTTTGCCCTTGTTTGCTTGATGGAAGGGATTAAATGGTTTTTAAAATGCCTCATTTGCCCTGCTAGCTCTTTGTTAGTCTCCATACTCAGGAAAAGAGAGTGAGGCTGGTCACTTTGAGCAACTCTGCCTCACTTTAATCTAAGTCACGGGCAAGTCAAGATAGCACCTCTTGATGTTATTGGCTTTCTTTGAAAATGGAGGACGAACAACACCTGTGTGTATACATCAGCCTGGCAGGTAGATTTTCAGTGCCCCGCAAGTCCCCCCAAGAGTGAAAGCTTTATTAATCTGGTCCTATCTCTTCCAGCTTCTATCTAGCAGCCCCCATTCCATCACCTTCTCTACCACTAACAGATGGCATAGTGACAAGGATACAGTCTCCAAAGAAAGACAGGACCTGGATTCAAATATTACTTCTGATGCTTACATATGGCTGTGCTTCAATTTTCTCATCTGTGTAAAAAAAAAGGGGGGGGGGCGTTGGACTAGATCACCCTTTCAGCTCTTGATCTGGAATCTTATACTGTCCTTTCTAGTAATCCACAACTTCCCTACACAGCCCACACTGAAAATTTCAGCAAAACAAGTTTCCCTGTGGTCCTTCTACTCATCCTGAGCCATAGAAACACGTGCATGCATGTACACACACACACACACACACACACATATACATACAGACACAGGCAGAGGCATCTCTTATGATTTTTTCATAAGCACATGCAAACATATATCCTCAAATACCCAGGGAAATATATATATGCTTACACATAGAAACAGATTTTAAACTCCTAACCTGATCCAGAGACAGCATGGTGGAGTGGAAGGAAGCATTCCTCTTGAAGTTGGGAGTGGTAGTGATGTGGTATAGTGGATGGAGAGCTGGGCTTGGCACCAGGAGAACTTATGTTCAAATCTACCTCTACTACTCACTACCTATATGACCAGTGACTACATATTCTCATCTATAAAATGAGAGGATTGGATTACTTCCAGATTTTTGTGTCATGGACCCCTTTGGCAGTCTATAAAGCCCATAAATACCAGACTGGTAAATATTTAAAATATCTAGGATTACAAAGGAAACCAGTTATATTGAAATACAGGTATCAAAATATTTTTTAAAAAACCCCAAACACCTGACTTCAAGAATCCCAAATTAAGAACCTCTGGATTAGATGGCCTCTTACTAAGATCGTTTCTAGCTCTAAATCTGAGTCACAGGACCTGAGTTCAAATCCCAGATCTGCTACTATGTGACCTAAGACACAGTCATTGCCTATCTCTTGGTTTCTAATTCTCCATCTGTAAAATGAGGGGATTGGACTGGATGACCTCTGACCTTCTAGCTTTGATCAGAGATCCCTATATCCTCATTGTGCATGCACACACTCATAAATACACACATATGTGCATACATGTGCATAGCTTCATAAACATATATACATACATATATTTTTTTCCTCCGTGTGTTTTAAAATCTCTAAATTGAAAATGCAGTGGGGGACAAGGCCAGTCTCTGAAAAGTGTTGTGAGAGACTCAGTAATATATTATTCACCATCATAAAGGGTTTGAAAACAGAAACTTGGACTATTGTCCGTCCCTCACTAGTTAAACAATGTGGTTGTAGTTGATGATCTCCCAGAGCTCTTCCAGATCTAAACCGGAGAGTGTATGACACTAGGAGGCACTGGTTAGGAATTATTTAGGTCACCATGGCCTCAGTCCGGTAGGGGTCATAGCAAGGAAAGAAAGAAGGAATGAAGGAGCAAATGTTTCCCAGACTTCAAGGATGTTTTTGAGTCTAAGACATCCACTATGGAGCTGGGGACATTTATTGTTGATCTCAATACACATTCCCTGGCACTATCATTCATTAGCTGTATGACTTTGGGTAATTCAGGTCCCCTGTAAGTCCACTTTCCACATCTGTACAAATAATAGAATTAGAATCTCAGATTCCTTCCAGTTCTTACATCTTATTATGCCTGGGTTAGTCTATAGTCTAATTGGCATGACTAACTCACGTTCACAGAAAGACAGTGTGGTGATCTTGGAGTCAGAAGATTCCCAAGAGTCCCCATTTTGGTACTTAATTAGCTGTGTAATCCTGGGGGAAATCGTAAGATTAGAGATGTAGAGGTGGAAAGAACCTTAAAGATAATCAAGTCCATCCCTGCTCATTTTACAGATAAGAAGACTGAGGCACATAGCATGTCACACAGCTACTAAGTGTCTGAGGGAGTGGGGATTTGAACCCAGTCTTTTTGATTCTAGCCCAAGCACTTGGTCCACTATTCTCTACATCTCTGCACTCCCTTCTTGCTCTGTAGAGGGGGGTAATGATCTTTAACTTACCTGCCTTTGAGAAAATTGCATGATAAACCTCGAGTATGTTATTTGGAGTATGGGAAATGTATTCATCCATTTGTTCAGAAGCCAATTTGTCATTATAAAGCTTTTCTATATATTTTTTAATCTGCTTCTTCTTTGATACCAATCGTTTTCCAGTAGTGTTATAGGGAGCAGATAAAACTTTTGTGTTGGTGCAGATGGAAGTGTATGTATGTGATGGAAAGACAAAAAAGAGAGTAAAGGGGAATGATGGAGCTGGAAGGAAAGAGGAGGAGACTCCTCAGGATACTGGGTTGGGTGTGTCCATTAGAGGGCAGTGTCCCCTCGCTTTGGTAAAACCCCATCATCACTAAGATTTTTTCAGAGCCACTTGGCCCCCTCACCCATAGGACTCTGTGGTATTCCCAGTTCCAAGTACTTTTGACTCATTGTAAGCAAAATAGTGAAGTATTTCTCAAGGAAATCTAGGTGGTTTTTTTTTAATAGTGGTAAATCTCCAGGAGAGTTTCCATTTGATTGCCCTTCTTGGAAAAGGGGAAGGAGAATATGATGGAAACTCTTGATTGCTTCAGAAACAGCCCGCTCTTCCCTCTCCTCTTCATTCCTCCCTGTTGACAGAGCATGGACTTACTAAGACCATGTGCCAAATTTGTTGTAGCATCAGTTGTTCAGGGGAACTCTAACGATAGAAGCTGCCAAAAAATGAAGGGAGTGTCTTCACCTGGGAGTTACTTCTCCTTAGTCAGAGGTCTGGTCCCTTTTATTTTTGCCTTCTCTCTGTCCATTGTTTAGGGAGTTTTTTTTCCTTCAGATGAAATCAATGTTAAAAACCAGAGGATTGGGGGTTAGACAAAACAACTGGATTGGAGGCAATATCAGACCAGGGCTTAGAAATGAAACCTCAAGTCCTTCTCATCTCAAAGTGAAAGTCACCCTAAGATAAGACAAATTTCTAACTGATACTTTGGGACAGGGTGGGAGGAGGGCTGCCAGAGCTGGAAAGCACTAATGTAGCAGGGAAATGGTGAAATGGCTTACTGAGGGTTGTGGCAGAATGTCTTTTTCTTGATAAGATAAACTGTTACCTGCTCGTCCTATCTGAATCAGTACTAGGTACAGAGAAGGTATTCATTAAAAATCAAGTGAATTGGTATTTAGTCAAATGTTGTATGGATGATTATGAAGGTAGGTGGACAGGCTAGATGATCATTTCAGGTTGCCTTTGAGACCCTAATTATAATAACAATAAACCAAATAACAGTTGACATTTATATTGTGCTTTAAGATTTACCAAGCATTTCATATACATTATCTCGTTTGATTCTGCCAACCACTCTGAGGTTGGTACTGCAGATTTTGGGGTTTTTTTGTTTTTGTTTTTTGGTGGGAAGAGGGTGTGGGTGGATGGGCTTCCGTGATTTCATCATAGATCAACAACTTATCAGTGATTAATATTCTTAGAGGGCAACCTAAGGTGTGGAGAGAATAAATTATTTGCCTTTGGTCACACCACTAATATTATGAGAGGCAGGAATAGAAACAAGATCTTCTTGACTCCAGGAAAGTTCTTCTATCCATTACGTCATGTTGCTTTTCTTAGTAGAGATATTATTATCCCCGTTTTACAGATGAAGAAACAGAGGCTTAGAGAGGCAGGCTAAATAATTTGCTTATAGCCACACAGCTTGTAAGTTTCAGAGGTGGGTGAATGAGGGACAACATGAAAACAAGTAAATAGCTTTTTCTAAAGAAGGAAAGATTAATTTTTCCTATTAAACTCTGTTCACTTTCTTCCCTTTTGTTTCAGGCAATTACAAAATAGTAGCTCATAGTTTGTGACTCAGAATTTGTCATAAGGATATTCTAGATCCCATTCAGTACTCATACACCAAAAAAAAAATCACCTGTAATATTACTTATTTATAATATTTTTGCAAAGAACTTCTTGAAAAGACTGATTATTTGTTAGACTGCCAATTTTTAATCTGAATAAGCACAGAAGGGTAGTGTTTAACCAGAGAGAAATAGTTTTCTACAACTCTGGCACTAATAGTCATTTTCCAACTTCAGAGCAATACAGGGCATATTTTCATGGATTATTCCTAACTATTCCTTCTTCATCTCTGCAAAGTGGAGCATAATGTTTGTCCAATATTTGATAGTTTGTCACTCATTCATTCTCTGGTTTCCCCTCTCCCCCAAGATTCTTTCTTGGGTCCTCTACTCTGTTTACACTTTCTCAGTGACTTCATGGGCTCTCCTGGGGTCAATTATCTCTCCACAGATAACCTCCAAACCTATACTGGTAGCCCTTATCTCCTTGTTGGATTCCGGTTATTCACTGCCAAATACCTGATGGACATCTCCCTCTGGGTGTCCCACCAGCATTTCAAATTTAACACGTCAAAAATGGAACTCATCTTCTTCCCCTCATAAAGTAATTGCTCCTCCAAACTTCCAGTATGCAACCTTGGAGTCATCTTTAACCCTTCTCTGTCCTTTACCTTCTCCCCTAAAAAAAAAATCCAATCACGTGTCTTGTCTTGTGGATCTGACCCCATAAAATTTCACAATCAGTAGCCTTCTCACCACTCACACCACCACTTTCGTGGTTCAAGCCTCCATTATCTGTTTCCTGGACTCTTGCAACAATCTCTGAATTGTTCTTTTCCTTCTCAAACCATCCTCCACACATCTGTCAAATTGATATTCTTAAAACTCAGAGAGGCAGTACTGTACAGTGGATTGAGACCTTTTTTCACAATCAGGAAGACCTGAATTTAAATACTGCCTCTGATTCTGATTGGTTACATGACCCTGGATTTTGACTATGAGTCAAAAGATCTACACTGGGAAAGGAAGTTCCTCATGAAGAACTCCCAACACCAATTGAATCACTGGTTCAGTTAAAAAATAAAAGACGTGGATGTAACCATGTCACTTCTCTGCTCAAAAAATGATCATTGGCTCCCTATTGTTTTTAAGGTAAAATATAACTCCCCTACTCCAGCATTTAAAGCCATTCACTTAACTCTCCAGATATAGTTTGCATTTCTTCTCTTCCTCCTAGCCAGTCTGGTCTACTAACTTTTCCATTATCTCTATGTTACACAGCCTGCCTCTTTATCTTTGCCCAGGCTGTCTTCTGTGCCTATATTGCCCTCATCTCTGTCTCTTAGACAATCCCTACCTTCCTTCAAGGCTCAAATCCTGTTACCTCCTAACCAAAAATTTTCCAGACTCCCTGTTTTTGTATTCTTTCTCTCCTTCTTTCCTTCTATCTCCCTCTCTGTTTCTACCTTTCACCTTTCCTCCTCCTCCTCCTCATTCCCCTCCTTCTCCTCTCTCTCTCTCTCTCTGTCTCCCTGTCTCTCTTTCTCTCTCTTCCTGTCTCATATTGACTTCTTTGAGTTCCTCATTACCCCTACTCAACAGTATCAGCTCCTTGAGGGCAGGAGGGGCTGCTTCCCTTTTCTTGGGATGATCAGCACTTAGCACAGTGCCTTGCATGTAGTAGTTGCTTAAATGTTTGCTGAACTAAATTTCCTGAGATTTGTCAGCTTTATAGCCTTGATTGCAGAACCTCACAGTGGATGGAGTAGCTTTCCGCTATCTTTGTTTCTGACCAAGTACATCCTATTTTTGGTTGGGTTGGGTAGCAAGAAAACCTAGAGAACAGGTACCTAGATTTTCCTTTCCTTGCATTTTTTTTTATAGAAATCTCCAAATCCCAGAATGACATGACTTCTGACAAACATCTTCTAACAACCAATTACAGGGAGGGTATGGACCGGAAGGAGAGGAGGAGCCAATCTGACACTGCCATCAACTTGACAACCAGGGTACATGCAAATAAACCAACTCAATCTGGGGTTCCATGGGCTACCCTGAGAACTTAGTTTTCTTAGGGATTAGTGTAGACTCTGGGGCAGCTAGGTGGCACAGTGGATAGAATACCAAGTCTGGAATCAGGAAGATTCAGCTTTATGAGTTCAAATCTGACCTCTGACACTTATTAGCTATGTGTCCCTGGACAAGTCACTTAACCCTGCTTGCCTTAGTTTCCTCTTCTGTAAAATGATCTGCAGACGCAAATAGCAAACCACTCCGGTATCTTTGCCAAGAAAACAAAAAAAATGGGATCACAAAGAATTGGACATGACTAAACAAAGAACAACAACATGTGTTCTTTTTTTTTTTTTTTTTGCTTTTTTTTTTGGAGAGGGGAGGGTAGGGCAATTGGGATTAAGTGACTTGTCTGAGGTCACATGACTAGTAAGTGTGTCAAGTGTCTGAGGTCAGATTTAAACTCAGGTCCTTCTGACTCCAGGGCCGGTGCTCTATTCACTGCGCCACCTAGCCACCCCAAAAACATATGTTCTTAAATTGCTTTATGGCACTTGTCCCCTTTGGCAGTCTGGTGAAGGCTAATTGCTTACATTCACAACTAGAAGAAATACTAAATTTCAGTTAGAAGTCAGAATTATATAAAATTCTAATTCTCCCATCAAAGTCCATAGACCCCCTGAAATCTACGTATGGATTCCAGTCTAAGAACCCCCAGGATAGAATGGCAACTGGGCATGCTCCATATAATGGCCTTGATAAGTTAATTCAATCTTGATACATTGGAATAGGATGAGATTTGCTTCAATGACTTCCCAGCTCATTTTGGTTTCGAATTTAGGTGTCCTATTTTGTTTTGTTTTGTTTTTTGGCAAAACTAAATGAACTGAAAAAATAATGAAAAGCCTATTTGGTGAAGGTTGAGAAATTAAAAATAAAAATTCAGGTTGAAAAAGAAAATTCAAGATCAAAATTCAGAATGGACTTAGGATTTGGTTAGGAAAAGAATTCAATAGAATGTTGAAACCGTGTGTTCTCTGTTGCTATTTGGGAATGTCAGTGACCTGGGTTAGAATTCTGCCTCAAATATTTGCTAGTGGGATTGCTCATCTATAAATTGGGGATACTGATAGTGCCTACCTCATAGAGAATCAAATGAGATGACACAGGTGCTTTGCTATATAAATGTGAGCAGACACCATCATCCTCATCATTGCCACAGTGATTCAATGTTTAGAAAGACATCTAATGATGCAAAACAAATTTCATAGGATCCCAGAGTCAGAAGAGAAAGGAAAGACTGTGTAGTCCAACTTGTAAATGAACAAAATTCCCCTCTGTAGCACACCAGAGATGTGGTCATGAAGTCTTTGTTTGAAGATCTCCAATGACAGGGAACCCTCTACCTCTCCAGGTGTCTTATTCTACTTTAGGACGGCTCTCATTATTAGGAAGTTCTTTCATTAAATCTAAATCTTCCTCTCAGCCACTTAGAACCACTGTCCCTCATTCTGCTCTCTGGGGCCAAATGGAATGATTAATCCACAGCCCTTCTGAGTACTGGAAACCTACCAAGATCCCTTCCCTGACCCCTCCCAAGTCTTCTCTTCTCCAAGCTAAACATCCCACATTCCTTTGGTGCAAATAAGGATCGATTCAAATCTGCCTTCATCTCTGGCTGAAGGAGTAAAGAACACAGGAGGACACTCATGATGGAGCCTGGTGCTCATGCCAAACTGTTGGAGAGACAAGCTATCCTAGCAACTAAATCAAAAGAAATATCTCACCCAAACTCGCCTTTTAGAGAAAGCAAAAAGTTCAACCCTCTCCCAGGGTTTTACGGCTCAAAGTTTGCCAGGAAGAAAAAGAAAACAGAACAAAACAACTTAACCTCAACTTTTTAATGGGTCACTTGTGATAGATTTTTTTTATCCCAACGATAGATTTCTTTCATGAGTTGTTTGTTTCCCTCCAACAAAGCAATCAAACCTTGCAAATGGATGCCTTGGTGATACTTTGGATGGGAGATACAGTGAAGAGGTTTCCATATGGGTGGTTTTCTAGTGTCTTATTTGACTAAACCAAAGTGAAAATAACTCTCTGATCCTGTCCTTTGAGCTGAAGGAGACCAGATAGAGGAGGACAATTTCAAATAATGAGGTACAGTGAAACAAAACTTGCTCCCTGTAGTCTGAGCACCTCTCCTCCTGAAAGGGGGACCATGTTACCTTTTTTGAGGAAACTCAATGTGCATCTTTCAAGAAGCAGATAGATAATAATAAAAACTAATATTTAGATAGCTCTTTGAGTGCTTTAAAGACCCAAGTCTCATAACCTGGGATATTGGTGCAATGTATATTATTTTTATCCCCATTTTGTAGATGAGGAAGCTGAGGCTAAGGAAGGTTAAGTGACCTGCCTGGATCATAAAGCCAAGGGTGGGATTTGAACCCGATATCAAGTCCAGAATTCAGTCCACATTATGTTGGACCACTTTACTCATAAACAAATGGATTCTTGCATATCAGAAGGGGAAAAGGGTCTGTGTTGTAGAATATAGACTGAAATCCTAAATACTGACAAATCACAGCACATATATCTAGAAACATTTGTTATAATAATAACAAAGTCTGACCAATGGCCAAATACTGGGTGAAAGTTGAAGCAACATATGGCAGTGGCTTAGTGTGCCTTGAGATAGTTGTAGTAGTACAGAAGGCCTAGCAGGAACCTTGAAACTCTGGCCAATCAGGTTAGTGATTCACGATTGATTGGGTTAATACCTCTTCCAATAATACAACTGCTTCTATAAATCTAAGCAATAAATAACTGCAGACTAGACCTACTAAAAGCCATCACAACAGCTTGACTAAGAGGACAGTGGCATGATGGGTGATCCTTTGCATTCTGGTATAACATCATGTAAAGATACGTGAGAACAAATCTGAAAAATTAATACCCTCCTTGCTGGAAATGCTTTGATGCTTATTGCTAAGGTAGAAAAACCATGAGTGTATATGAAATGGAAATCATGACAAAATTGAAAACATCAGTTAGAAGCAAAGGTTCCATATTAATTTTTGTCAATGATAACCCCTGCTTGATGTTACATGACAATATGTTGCACATCAATGCAGGAAAATCATAAGAAAAAACTTCGTTCTTAAACCCAACTTAGATTTTAAAAGTGTGGAAACTGAGGAGCTACTTAAATCTGAACAGGAAAAAAGCTGAAGAACATTTGAATGCATTTGACATCTACACTTGACAGAATCTCCAACAGATAATGAAAATAACTGATTTTTTCTTTCAAAGCAAAGAAAGAATTGTATTTAAAAATATTTTGATATCTATGGGTGATATCAGGTTTATGACTCCCTGGAAAGCAGATTAAACAGCTTCTTGGCTTCACAAGTGTAAAATTCTTAATATTTACAAAGGAAGACTATACTCTGAAGCTTGAATCCAGAAGATGATGGCAATAGATAGAAATATCTTGGTCTTCTCTAGACAAGATTTATTAAACATAAGATTTTCAAGGAGTAAGGTGAGGCTGTTTTATGTTAAGAAGTTGACCGGCATCCTAAAGTCAAAACTTAATGTAAAGAACCTATTAAGAACAATTAATACCAACGCAATACCTTTGTTTATATATGTATATGTATACATATGTGTGTGTGTGAGTATTTGACATAGTAAAATAGATAATAAGGGTCTGGAGGGTCTCAAAACAAAAATCTCCACAATGTTAATAAAATTATCCAACACAGATATAGAAAGATCAAACATTTCTCTTTTCAAAAAGAAGAGGATTACTGGATGTTCACTGAGCACACAGAAAACATGTTAAAATTTTACAGAAATGTTTTTGGAACCAATAGACTTCACAAGGCAATACTAAGGTCTCACAAAAGGTATATTACACTGGTTTCACCAAATGTAACTAAAAGAGGTTTATCTTTGGATGACCAAGATGCAAGAATAGAAATTAAAAGTGCTTTATGAGTTGCATCGATATGAGCTCAGACAACACTGTCAACAGTGAAGTGTTGAACAAAAGACTGAGTTGTGCAGATTTATACAAATGCAGAGTAATATGATAGTGGCTAAGGATAAGGTCATTGCAACCAGAAATTATTGAAAGATTATTCTATAGAGTGCAGACTTATATATCATTACAGAGTAATAATATGATAATGACTTGTTCCAGATCCATTACTATCTGAACTCCATCAAACACTATATTAAGAATGTTCATTCATTAATTATAGTAATAGATTTCAACATACTAAATACTCATGATTTCAAAACTTCTGTAAATGAAAAGCTTTCAAAATATAGAGGCCTGAGGCAAACTCACCCGCTGAATTTTCTTCGTAAAGATCTAGAAAACTAACCAGACCAAATTCTAATTAGTAAATCCAAGAAAAAATAACAGTGCATCATTTTCCCAGGCCAGGGAGACCTAGGGAGTCAGACACAGAGGTCTGAGGACAATGGGGACAGAGTCTAGCCTGAATTGTGCTGGTTCAGAGCATTCTAGTACCCTATGACTGAGAGAGGGGGAGAAAGCTGAGAGTGTGTACTGGAATAGGAGACACTGTTACAGGAGGAGATCCCAGAGAATTCCTGAATTAGCACAGGATGAAAGAATGACTACCAGCTGGCAGCTCTATTACTCACTACTCAGTTTTGGGTCATATATTGACAGCAAAGAGGAGGGACCCAAGGGAACAGTCTCTCCTGGGGCTCTTTCTGCATACTGACCAAGTTCCAGAACATATAGAGACCTAGAGGAAGAAGTCAAAATCATGGAGTGAAGAACATATCATCCTATCTGCAATTGGAGCTTTCAAAAATGGTTTCAATGAGCCAATAGAAGATGAACTTACATGCTGGTACTTTCATTCAATTATAAAAAAGCAGCTATTTCATCCATCTGTGCAGAAATCCACAGAATATTAAATTTAAAAGAATAATAGCAAAATAGAGATCTATTTTTGGACCAGTTTTACCTGATCTCCATTGAAAAAATAATAATGAAGTGAATAACAATCAGTTTCAACTTATATTTTCATGTCACTTCATAATTTTTGTATTCAGAGCATTTTTTTGTGATGGGTCCAATTTTCAGCATCCGAAAGTTTGTCTTTTGGAATTATGATCCTGATGTCTTCAGCAATATGAACATGTTGCTGAAATCCAAATACAATATTGTATTAACATACACTAACCTCATTACTACTTATTGTTATAAGAAAGTGCTGTCTGATTGGAACAGGAACATTGTCCAAATATGTGATGTGCTAAATAAAGGGGCTCTTTTGCCCCTTGCCCCAGAAGAGGTCTGGTGAGTCATAATGGAGGAAGGTCACAGGAAATTAACATGGTGCTTTTATTGATCCTGGACAGTTGTCAACATTCACCAATCCATCAATAGGGGTTGCTCTGCTTTGCCTTCTGCCAAAGACACTTTGATATTCAGACAATGTCAACATCTTGCCTATTCTATGAGTATCCCAACATCCCTGCCTATAAAATGGGGAGATAACTGTGGTGAATATAGATTATCAAAGCAGTTGTAAAACAGATTACATGTAAACACAGAAAGATTTACAAATGCTAAATAATTATCATTTGGGCTAAAATGTAACTAGTGCACCTTTAAATAGGGCATTGTTAAGCTGCAATTATACCATGATGTACCTCAATTAGTAAGGTCTTAATATTACACTGACAGAAGTCCTTTCATTGAAGAATCTTGAAACATCTCACCAAAACTAATTATTAGTTGCATTATCCCCGTGAGGTAGGTGCATTGGTGTCCACCTTACCTGCTGAAAGTTACTCTGTGAATCAATAATAATAACAGGGAAAGTAGACCAATATTCATCACCTTAACTCACTTTCTCAATGAATGGAAGCCAAATACACATTCTAAGAGGTGAATACAAGATGATCACCAATACATGTCAGTCTAGATTCTCTAGTGGATTCATCCTTATACTTTTCTTTGAAATGTAATCTTCATTTTAAAAAGATAGTAGGGAATGTTTCCAGGTAATCCAGTACTTGAGATTGCTCAAGAATGTACAATAGAATATCAAAAATACATATAATTGGAATCTTCCAAGTCCATATAACTCAATATTGCCTGACTCTTAAGGTTCTTTCTTGTCACTTGCTGTCCACAGATTAAAGGCAGTACAGAAATAGAAATAGGAACGGGAAAGGGGTTGATATTAAACTTCATGGAAGTTGAGACTCAGAGGGAAGTGACAAGCCCAAGAACACATATTTGTAAGTGGCACAGCCAAATTTAAATTCCAGTCCTTTCAGTATAAAACCAATGTTCTTTCTACTATACCATCCTGAGACTCAATCATTTTGTTAGGCTTGTGAGACGGGTTGTACCAGTAGATTGTGATTTTTCAGTGACTTAGAGAATTTTAGTAGACAATCCAAGTCTTGATATTTTCTCTTGAGACATTGTTCACTTCACAAAGAAATGTTAAGACGAGGGCTAAAGGAGGGAGAGGGTCAGTGTTGACTGTTGTTCCTTATCTCCTTGCTTTCATAACTACCTCTAAATATCCTACCTTCATGTGGAAAAGTCTCAAATCTATGTTGATTGCTATTCAGGAGTAGAGATTTTATTAAAATTTAATCGCATTCATTGATATTCTACTATATGATGTTTAGACAGATAATGGTCTTTTCTTAGGTCTCGTCCCTCTTGACCTCTCTTCTGTATAATAATGATAACAATAACAACTATAATGATAGAATTTGTATAACACTTTAAAGTTTGCAAAGAGTTTTATGTGTTAGCTCATTCTGACACTGCATTTGACACTGTTGACCAACCTGTCCTAGACATGTTCCCCTCTCTGGGCTTTTGCGGCACTGCTCTTTTTTGGTTCTCCCACCTGTCTGATGGCTATTTCAGTCTCCTTTGCTGCCTCATCATCCATTGTGAGTGTCTACCAGCACTCTATCTTTCATTATGCTCTCTTGGTGACCTCATCAGATCCCCTGGGGTTAATGATGATTTGTCTGCAGATGATTCATGGAGCTATATGTCTAGCCCAAGTCTTTCCCTAGTGAACTCCAGTCTTACATCACTAACTGCCTAATGGAAATCTCGGAGGTGGGATTTGAACCCAGGTCTTACTGACAGTAAGTCTATACTCTATCCACTTTACCATACTACCTCTCTGAGAGATAAAATTTTTAGTGAATCATCAAATTCTTTGTTTTTAATGTGATTTTCATCAAGTAACTAATGTCCTCTGTTACCACTATATCTGGCCTCTATAGTAATCTTGTAAACTCAACATCTATTTCCTTTATCTCAGTAGATGGTTTATAGATACTCATAAGGACTCTCCTATTTGCTACTTTCTAAGAAATTCATTATTACCACGTTGATGAATAGGTGGTACATAGTATATATCAGTTTGTATGTATTTTCCTGTGTTCACCAAACATTTGAACAAAAGCAAACAGGTGAGTGAACATATAATCAGTGATTTTTTTTTTCTTTTTCAGACGGCCAGCTTAACAAATCATCTTAAACTTGTCAACCAGGAGGATGATGAAAGCTTTATTAATCCCATCTTACAGCAAGAAAATATTTTACCTACATCTACTCATAGCATCGTGTTCTCTGGTGGCATCAAACGTGTGAGTTTTAATTTCATGTGGTTGGCATGTGATATAGAAATATCATAACAATGTCAAGTTGAAATTGGGATGTAGGTCGTACATATGATGACCAACCTTGATAAACTGGACTATCCTCAACAATGCACAGCTAAAGACAACTCTACAAGCCTCAAGAAGGAAGGAGATACCTAAACTCAGAGAA
>CM053586.1:71077012-71100055 GCA_028646515.1 Pseudochirops corinnae | reverse complement strand
GGGGGGGGGGGGGGAAGGGAGAGGAGAAAATCTGAAACTCAAGTGATTGTGGAACTGAATCTTGTAAATTAAAAGTAAATGAGTAAATAAAAAAAAAATTAAAAACAAAAAGAAATTGGGATGTAGGGGATATAATTGGGTTGTGGCTCATAATACATAGACTGAATGAAACCTAGAAGTTAGTACTTTCTTTAAGTCAGGAACTAATAAACAACTTTCCTATATTTTCCCATGGCCATATCATTAGGAAGTATCAGCTGGCCATGTGGTGCAGTGTTCAGAGCTCTAGACTAGGATGAGAAAATCTGGGTCCCAACCTTGGCTCTCACATCTACTAACCATGTAACTTTAATAAGTGACTTAACTTCTCTTAGTCTTATCTCTAAAAGGGGAAATGATAAGGATAGAAATTGTACCAACACCAATATCTTAATGAGTTTGCATTGTATTATGTTAGGACGAGGTGTTAAAACTTTAATGAAGTATTGGCCATTGCAGGATGCCCACTTGTCATGGCGTGGGTGAAGCAATGCCGAGATGATGATAGTAATCTTAGTAATAATGACAATCCCAAAGAGGTTTCCAGTGAACCTATAGAAGGAGAGCTTGAATCCCAATTCATAAATTACAAAAAGCAGTCATTTAGTCCCCTGTACAACACCTCCCCAAACACTAGATACTAAAGGATAATGTCGGGAGAGCGACTTACCCCAGGACCGTTTCTAGCTCATCTCTGTTAAAAAAAAAGATGAGCAAGATAACACTATCTGACTTTTACATGGCTATTTGACAGGATTCTAGGTGCTCTGAGTTAAAATACGCCCTGAGACACTTACGACTTGTGTGACCCTAAGCAAATCACTAACTTCTACCTGCATCAGTTCCCTCAGCAGAATGGGAAGAATAATAGCACTGACCTCCCAGGATTATAATAAGGATCGAATGAAACGATATTTGTAACGTGCTTAACACGGTGCTAAGCACCTAGTAGGTATTAAACAAATGTTTGTTTGCTTTTAAACTTTGCAAAGTATTTGACTTACATTTTCTCATTTGACCTTTACAACAACCCCATGAGATAGATAACATAGTTATTATTTTGCCCGTTGTACCGATAAGGAGACTGGGGCTCACAGAGGTTAGCCCCCTTGTCCGTGGTCCCACTGCTAGTAAGTACTAGAATGGGAATTTTCAGTTTGTTTCAAGATGTGTAGCCCTACAGCATCACCAGGATAATATTGGAGGTAAAAGGATATGGATGTATGTCAGCTTGGTATTGTTGAAAGCATCATACAATTCCCGAAATGTATCCTATCCCAAAATGTACTCTCCTGCCACCATCCCATTCTGGACTCAGCTCATCGTACATATGGAGTACCTATCCAAATTACACCGTGTGTCTTGAAAGTCTTGTTGCAGTTTGAAGCTAGTAAAGCTTAAAGCTTAAAACTGTACTAAGACTTTTGGGACGCCCTGTATGTATTTATGGATTAAGTCGATAGATTGCTCATCCATTTGCATCTGACAAATAGGTCTTCTTCATCTACTTGGCTTTACCTGGATGGATTGCTAGGCTAGTATTTTTTGAATGTGGATCTCATTGAGTAGAAGTATTCTGTATCCCTGCAGGAGATGATTTAAATGAATAAATAAATAAAAATAGTTTTCTTCCCCTTAAGGATCCTGAGAAGTCCCTCATGTGGTACTTGGTTCCACCAAACTTCTAATCAGTGTTTCCATCCGAAAGCTTAATAATCTGTCCAGATTAATTGATACTACTATAGTTTGAACTATGCTCACATAGCATTTGAGATTCCCAGGTCAACTACAAGCCAGAAACATTAAGTGCCAACTATATGTAATCAAATCTCTGCTTAATTCCCAAACATATTTATATTCTCTGTTTAAAAAATCAGTTGAAAAATATTCTATCTGAATATTTGTATATAATTTGCATTTTCCTATCTATTGTGTACTATTTTTTTCGCCCTCCTTCTCCTTCCTCCACCTTGGGACTCTGCCCTAGGCTGAGGACGAACTAGTAGTGAATGAAAACTTATCTCAACCATTATACATAACCAGACCCACAGCCTACTTCATGTCACACCCAGTCAGCTATGAAGAAACCTAGACCTACCCAGCATGAACATCTTTCCATTTCTATCATCCACCCCTTTCCATGTCTGGTTCTTACTCTGAGAGTAATAATCAAATCAATACTACCATTGTTACTGGAAAAGTTATGACAATCTTGTGCCCAATAGCTCCTTTCAAAATCTCTGTGACTGTGTAGAACAAAACCACCTTCCCTGGATTCTGCTGTTCTACACATACCATATCCATGTATTAGAATGCAAGCATCCTGAGATCAAGGACTGTCTGACATTCCTCCCCAGTCCTTGGTGTAGTTACTACCTCTGGCTGAATTTACCAACAAAAATTTTACACATCAGAGCCCCTGACTAATTTCAGAAAATCAACATCCTCATTACTTAGAAAGATCAGTGAATACCAAGTTGCCATAGTGTGTGTGTGTGGTTGTCATTTGGCATGTTTTGTCACAATATTTTATGTTGAGAGAAGGATGTCTGCCGAGGTCTGGAGACTACCCCGTATTTCATGTATTTACAGTACAGCTTTGTAAAATCTCATTTTGATTCAGTAAACCTCTTTTCTCAAGCCATGTTGAAGTGCTTGGGGATATCTGATTGGAGGAACTGGGTGAAGGTGCGTAAGGGTGTTTGTGTTAGTCCATGATGCAGCACAGGTTGCTTCTAAGCCCACTCCCAGCATGTGACCTGACTGCGGAGAAGCTGTGAAATCAGATTCAGCCTAGCACTATACACTTACAATAGCTCCCGTCCTGACAGAAAGCTGCTTAGGAAGCATTTCTATTTTTCCAAGCAAATGAAGCTGGCATACATGGCTTCCATTTTTTATATCAGATTACTCTGCTGTATTATTGCATTTCTGGTCTTCGCGTTGCTTAGTGGTTAGGATTTCAGATTGCCGCGGTAGGATTGTGCAGTGGTTGCTGCTAGATTTAGAGTTGGGAACACCTAGATTCAAATGCTGCCTTATTGGCTGTGTGACCCTGGGCAGATTAGTTAATTTCTCTGAGCTTCAGGTGACTCTCAAAGACAGTAAAGTATAGAGGGAGATCACATATGGAATCACCAGGTCTTGATAGATGATATAAAATGCAATATCCCTTTTTCAACTCCTCATTTTCCTTCTTTAAACAGAAAAGTATGTATGTGGGGGTAGAAGGCTAGGTGGGGATGAGTGTGAGGAGGTATTGCATAGATTTTGAAAGCAATAATAATAGCCGGGATTTATACAGAACTTTAAGGTTTGCAAAGCCCTTTATTCATATTTCACTTGATCTTCACAATACCTGTGTGAGGTAAATGCTATTATAATCATCCCCATTCCACAGATGAAGAAACCAAGACTAAGAGAGATTCAATGACTTGTCCAAGGTGTCAGAGATAGCATGTATCTGAGGCAGAATTAAACTCAAGTCTTCCTTGACTCCAAATCCAGCATTCTATCTATTGAGTCACCTAGCTACCAATAAGGTATGCAGTATAATACTTGTTGGTACTTCCCCTCTCTCCCAAGCCCTGGAAGTCATTAGCATGAATTCTTAATTGGCTTTAGAGAGTCTTTTTTTTGTCATTGTGCAGTATTCTAGTCAGTCTGAGAAAGCTTATTACTGTAAACAACTGATGGCAATCTTAGCTGCCACTGCATTCTTGGTGTAGCATATTGTTCTTTCTGCCATTTTAATCCTTGTGGTATAATCTGTTCTGTGTAGGAAGAGGGTAGAACCAGAAAGCATGGAGGCGAGTTTAGGTTGTGACATTTAAGAATTTGAATTACTGGAATTAGTGCCACTGACCACAGAACCCCTGGGGAGCAGGGCGTGCTCATACTTAGCAGATTGTATTTACCTTGGTTTAGCAACCACAGCAGCTGGACTGAAATCCATCACATATGTCATGTTCATTTGCAGATTTTAACCCAGTAGAATTAATATGATATGGCTGTGAGTTATAGGGGCATAGGAAATTGAAAGAACCTAGAATAATTCTAAGGTTGCAAACCTTGAAGGATATTGGTGCGATCCTGGGAAACAGGGAATTCTCAAGGAACTGGATTTGGAAGGAATCCAATAACTTTTTAGATTTGCTGAGTTTGAGATGCCAATGGAGAAGATTTGGGGGAAGATTGTAGCAGATAGTTAATGATGTAGAACTAGTGTTCAGGAGAGAGATTAGACCTATATTTGGGAACCATCTTCATAGAGGTGATTGTTGAATCCAAGGGAACTGATGAGAATTCCAAGGAAGAGGGTAGAGAAAAAGAAGAAAAGGATAGCATGGGGCATTTCCATGCTAAGAGAAGCATCAGAAGGCATGATTACCTCACAAAGGAAAATCATGAGACAACTAGGAAAAGAACCAGGAGATTGCAGTGTCACAAATTCAAAGGGAGGAGAAAATATGCAGGAGCAAGGGTAGCCAACAGCAGCAAAAGATACAGAGGGCTAATAGAGCCTTAGGACTGGGAAAAGGTTCCCAAATTTATCAGTAACCTTGTCTGGATGGAGCAGTTTCAGTTGAATTATGGGGTCAGAAATAAGACTGTATAAGATTGAGAAGCATATCCATGTGTTATGACCATAATTAAAAAGAAAAAAAATTTTAAAAGAAATTAATGGGCAGTGAGGAAATGGAAGAACTGTGTGTAGACGATTATTTCTGGGAGATTGGTAGTGGAAAGGAGAAGCGATAAGGGACAGTACTTTGGCAAGGTCAAAGGAATATTTCTTAGCAATGAGCTAAGCTAAACCTGAGCATGTGTGGAGGCAGTGGGAAAGAAGCCAGCCAGGAGCTAAGAAGAGAATGAAGATAAAGGAGAGAAAAGGGAATTATCAGTGGGAGAGGCTCCTGGTAGGGAAGAAAAGGTATGGGATTGAAAGTAAAATAGACAGTTGGAAGGAGGTGGCAATGATGGTTGCTGTGGCAGAGATGTTGGTGACAGGATGTTGATGTCAGTGTTAGGAGCTGCACAATCCCAACTGATGCAACAGTTTGCCAGTCAAATTCAAAAAGCTGTTGGTGCCTGGAAAAAAATCAGCACGTTTTCTGCCCTGGAAACCTTTGCACCAAAGAAAGTTATTACTGCCTCAAGACTCTAGCCAAGGATGTTCACTTTGTTAGAGGAGACTTGGATGAGAATCTGAATTATCCAGAACCGCTGGGCATTCTCATTTCAGTATGCAGACACACACAGACACACACAGACACACACAGACACAGACACACACACACACAAACGCACACACACACATACACACACACACACACACACACACACTTCAGGCCTTTGGACATGAAAATCAATTCTATGTGAATCCAGGATCTGCTACCAGCGTCTATAACGCTCTGGAAGCAAACATCATTCCTTCACTCGTATTGATAGATATTCAGGCTTCTACAGCTGTCACTTATATGTATCAGTTAATTGGAGATGATGTAAAAGTAGAACAAAATGAATATAAAAAGCCTAAAACAGGCCTGTCTTGGTGATCTTTTTCATCCCATTCCCTTATTCAAGTCAAGTAATTAAGCATTCAGAAGCCACAAACCATGGCATTTTAAAAGTAGTATGCATTAAAAATTAGCATCTTATTTGGTGATACAGAATTTGCTACAAGCTTATTGTAAACTATAAGAATGAATTTAGCTTATAGGACATAATTTCTATTGTGTTCCTTGTACCATGGGGTAAATGGATATATGTAAAAACATATTTAGTTCTGTAAACGTATTCAATGTTAACGTTCAAACCTTTGTTACCAACACGATGCTTGAATAGAAGAGTTCCACACTGCCTCATTGTACACACAATCCTCTTTTACATACTGTAATGAACACTTAACTTTCACTTAAAAGAAAATGGAGGGGTTGGACACATCTACCTCAGAGGAATAAAGGAAGAAAGAATGGATGAAAACATGGAAGGGTTTTGAGGTGTGGAATACTGGCTCTAAGAGAGAACGGCTTCTATTTTTTTTTCCAGTAAAGTAGTAGGCAAGGACATTTGCCCAGGGAGAGGGACCTGCTAGTGGCACTGGGGGCTTGAGGAGTGAAGAGAAGATTTGGAGCTGCTGATGGAGAGTGAGGTATTACTGGGCATCACTGAGCTCCCAGTTGAGATTAGACAACATGAATGGGTAATACACTCACTTGATACTGTTACATGATTTATTCTAACAGCATCAAGAAGCATGGGAGAGGGGAGAAGGAGCAGAAAATGGGTGATCCAGGTTGAGGATGATGCAGGGCTGAACATTAGCAGGGCATGAATCGTGGAAGGACAAGGGGACATAGGGTAGAGGGTGGAAGACATTAACATTGCTTAACCATACATTGAATGGGATTGAGACTGTCAAGGGTTGAAAGAGGAGCCAAAGCAGGAGCTATGGACTGATGAGCAGGGAGAGCAGGGAAGGATATAGGGACTGGATATCATGGGGAGGATTGGTCAGTCAATAAACATTTATTAAGCCCCTACTATGTGCCATACACTGTGCTAAGCACTGGGGATACAAAGAAAAGTAATCCTTGCCTTCAAGAAGCTTACAATCTGATGGGGGAGACAATATGCAAGCAATTCATACACAGGATAAATTGGTGGTAATTAATAGAAGGAAGGTATTAGAATTCAAGAAGATTGCAAAAGGGTTCCTATAGAGGATGGAATTTTAGCTGGGGCTAAACCAGGGAAGATATAAGGAGGCCAGCGAAAAGGCACAGATGGAACATCATGCTCAAGGAACAGCAAAGAGGCCAGTGTCACTGGATTGCAGAGTACAAGGCAGAGCATAAGGTATAAAAGTGTGGAAAGGTGAGGGAGGACAGGTTATAAAGGGCTTTGGACCCTAAACAGATGATTTTATATTTGAGCCGGAAGGTAATAGGGAACCACTGGAATTTATTGAGAATGAAGGTGAGAAGGTGATATAGTTAGAAATGAACTTTAGGAAGACAATTTGGTAGCTTGAGAGGAGGATGGACTGAAGTGGGGAGATTTGTGGCAGGGAGATGAACTAGCAGGCTAATTCAATAGTCCAAATATAAGGGTGGTGGCAGTATCAAAAGAGAGAAGGAAACATATGCAAGAGATATTAACATGATAAAATCCTTGGCAACAGATTGGCTATGGGGGAATGGGGTAAGAAAATGAAGAGTCAAGAATGATATTTAGGTAACTGGGAAGATGGCAGTACCCTTGACAGTAATAGGACAGTTAGGAAGAAGGGAGGGGTGGAGGTGGGGAATAATGAGTTCACTTTTGGACATGTTGAAATTCAGGTGTCTACAAGACATCCACTTTGAAATGTCTAACGGCAGTTGGAGATGTGAGACTCGTTAGGGTTTTACAAGTAGATCTGAGGACTGTCAGCAGGCAGATCACAACTGAATCCATAGAAGCTGATGAGATTATCAAGTGAAATAGTATAGACGGCCCACAACAGAGCCGTGAGGGACACGCATGGTTAGCAGGCACAGCATCACTTTGAGAAGTTCCAGCAAAGGAAATGGAGAAAGAATGGTCAGATAGGAAGGAAGAGAATCAAGAGAAAGTAGTCATGAAAACCTACAGACAAGAGAATGTCACGGAGAAGAAAGTGATTGAGAGTGTCAAAGACAGTGACTTCTCTACAGAGAAGCCAAGAAAAATGATAGAAACAAGGCCCTCAGATTTGGCAATTAAGAGATCATCAGTAACTTTGGAGAGAGCAGTTTGGCTGAATGATGAAGTCACGACTATAAAGAGTTAAGAAAATAGAAGAGAGAAAGTAGAGATACCTATTGTAGATAGTTTTCTTAAGCAGCTTAGCCATAAAAGGGAGAAGAGATATGGAATGATACCTAGCAGATATGGATGGATCAAGTGAGGGTATTTTTGAAGATGGAGGAGATATGGGCATAATTGTAGGCTTTATAGAAGCAGCCAGTAGACAGGGAGAGATCAAAGATAAGTAAGAGAGTAGGGAAGATAGAAGGATCAGTCTTCTGGAGAAGAGGAGATGGAATGGGATCACTTGTGTGTATTTGTTTTAAGGAGAAGGGCCACCAATTCATGTGAGGTGGGTGAAGGAGGAAATAGTGGCAGAAGGTATCTGGGCAAGATGAGATGAGGAAGAGAGGAAAAGAAGAAGCTCTTGGAGAATGGCCTCAAATTTTTTTTAGTGAATTGTAAGGCCAGCTTCTTAGCTGAGAAAGTGGGGGGGAGAGGAGTTATGGAAGGTTTGAGGAGGGATGAAAAGATTTGGAAAAGCCAGTATGGTGAGTAGGAGAGTGAGTCAGTCAGGTACAAAGGATTGCCTTGCTGCAGTGAGGGCTCAGTTGAGAATACATAACATATATTTGTAATGGATCCAGTCAGCAGAGGTTTCATGATTTTCTCTAGTTTTTCTTTGGCAGCAAATGAGTAGGAATGAAGGCAGGGGATGGTGGTAATGACCCAAGACTGAGGCTTGGCAATAGGATAAGAAGGCAAAGGTGAAGAATAGATTTAGGAAAAGTGAGATAGGGAGGTGTAGAATAAGCTATGACTATGGGCAGAGAGGAGAATTTCAGAGTTCGGAATCTGCAAATTACATAATGATAAATGATGGTATAGTCAATCAGGTAGTACTTTTTCATTGCCCACTATGTTCTAGGAACTACACTAAGCACTGGAGACACAAAGAAAGGCACAAAAAAGGCATTGATCCCTGCTCTCAGGTGGTATAGAGGATAGAAAGAATACTGAAATTGCAGTCAGGAGAACCTGAGCTCAGATGTTGCCTCAGACACTAATTATCTATATGACACATCTTTGTCATCCTTGTTATTGGGTCATTTCAATTGTGTCCAACTGTTCAAGACCTTATTTGGTGTTTTCTTGGCAAAGATGCTGGAGTAGTTTGGCATTTCATTCTCCAACTTATTTTACAAATGGGGAAACTGAGGCAAACAAGGGTAAGTGACTTGCCAGCGTCACACAGCTAATGAGTCTGAGGTCAGATTTGAATTAAAAAAGATGAATGTTCCTGACTCCAGGCCTGGCATTCTATCCACTGTGCCATCTAGCTGCCCATTACCCTATGGGCATGACCCATAGCAGGTCATTTCATTTCTCTGGGACCAAGGTCCTTACCTGTGAAATGGGGAATAATATCTTCTTCATAAGATTGTTTCAAGGTTCAAGTGAGATAATATATGTGAAAAATCTTTTGTAAACCTTAAAGTATTATATTGTGTGGTTTGTCCTTCATTCTCAAAGAGGACCATGCCATCAGGAAGATGATGCCATGACTTGCAAGTGAATTGGATTTAAGTGAGGGAGGGCTGTGCAAAGTCACCAGCCTCACTTTTTCCTCTGGAGCCGTCTGGGTCCATATATAGATCAGGATGACTGGACATGGTCCAGGATGTAGTGGGAGACCTTGGCCTTTTTAAACTAGTGCTAGATAAATGTTAGCTATCAACTATTACAGTGAGATCTAAGTAAACACTCTTACTGTGGAGAGCTCAGGTGGAGTAAAAAGGTAGGTCATGAGCATGTCAAAGTCCCCGTTACACCCTGGTTCTTTTGAAGTAGCCCAATGTAATTGACACTAGGCCTTTCCAGCTTCAGGTATGTCTAAGGCCCAGAACTTGGGGTAACATAGGTCATTTTTAGGCAAATATACTATAGATAAAATAGCAGCATTTTGACATGTAGTAGCATTAGGATCTATTGGTTTTGATCATTTTAATTTACTTGATTGTTGAAATCAGGAGGTATGAGAAATTGACTATGGTAGAGCAGATTCATTTTCTGTTATCCATTTTTGTTCTTTCCAGGGAAGTTTGGCAAGCATTAGCAGCGCTTGGACAGAGGCAGGCAGTTTTGATAATGCTAATGTAACCGGAGAAATACTATTTGCCCTTCAGTACGACTTTAAAGCGTCTACATTAGAAATCTGCATCAAAGGCTGTAGGAACCTAGCCTTTGGAGAAGAAAAGAAGAAAAAATGCAATCCGTAAGTTGCTATTACTGTTTATTTCATATGATAGCGAAGAAAAATAAATATTCTTCGTCTCCTCCCTGACCTCTTTCCTTTATATTCTGTATCAGTGGTTCTCAAACTTTTTGGTCTGGGGATTCTTCTACACTCTTAAAAATTATTGAGTCACCCCAATAGCTTTTGTTTATGTGGGCTATACCTGTTGATATTTATCTTATTAGAAATTAAATGTCTTAGTATAATAATGAAAATAGTTGTGATCTCATGGACCCCCTGAAAGTGTCTTGGTATCCCAGGGATCTCCAGACCATACTTTGAGAACTATATCTTCCTTTGTTTTAAGCCTGAGATATAGGGGGATTATAAACTCATAAATTTCTTAATTGGAATTTAAAAAATAGCAGTGGCCTCTTCCATTTTTAATGGCTGGAAGGTAATTGTTGGAAAAATGTAAGACTTGGTCTTCTAGCCCTACCTTTAGACTTTAGGGAAATCCCACTTGAAAGGCAAGCAAGCAATTGGTCCTAGAGGAGGATTTACCACTCTCCAGAATAGCAACTGATTTACCTCATCCAGCCCAAAGCTCCCAGCTATAAGAATGGCAGCTGAGGGCCTCCACGCACTGGTAATTGATGGAGTCCTATGGTTAGAAGCTGTCTCTGGGTATTTAGGACAAAGTGCTCTGTGATCAGATTGAGATGATGATAGAGAGTGTGTGAAATCAGGGAGAGCAATTCTGAGTGAAAGTAGGTGTGTGTTAGAAGTGAGATTTCAGTGAAGGGCATATTCACTGAAATATGTGAATCAGTGCTCACGAGTTGTGGGGTGTGAATTCCCCCAAGCAATTTAAGGGTTCACTTCTGGCATTGCTCCCTCATGGGAACCTCCACTCAGAGAGTATTAGAATGATAACTTGGGGCTCCTAATGCCAGTCCCCACCGAGTGACTCAACATTTGAGGCATTGTGAGGACAGAACTCTGGGACATGTGCTTGGCTCTAATTCTGCATGAGTCTCTGCAAGAGTAAAAGGAGTACCTGGAGAAGCCAGAGCCTGAGGGTGAGGGTGTGTATGTGGGTCTCTGTCCTCCCCCGCTGTCCCCCAGACATAGTCGCTCCCAAACACATGGGAATTTATTCTCTTCTAAAACCCCCCAGAGGAGATTCCACAACATTCCTTAGTAAACATGTGGTCAGCAGCTCTTCTTTATCTACTGAAATCTCTTACGTTGCACTTTCCCCTCTGTGGGAGTGTGAGCAAGGAGGAAACAGCTGGCCACCATCCTCTCTACAATCCTCCTTCATACTTGTTGCTTTACTATTTGATTGGGAAATTGTTTTCTTTTATCTTCTGATATCAGAGTGATGCCTTTTCAACATTAAGCAGCTTCATACAATAGAAAAAGGGATGAATTTGGAGTCAGGAGAGACTAGAATTCACATCTTGACCTTGACTTAGCTGTGTGACCGTGGTCAGGTCACTTAATGGCTCTTTGCCTCAGTTTCCTTATCAGTAAAATGAAGATCATAATAGCACCTCCCTCACGGGGTTGTGGGGGTCAAATGAGGTAACTTGAGTAAAGCTCTTTGCAAACCTTGAAGCATTGTATAGATACTAGTTAGTATTTTTAAGAGCACATTTTTTCTTTTGATTTGTAAGGCAAAGTAAAAAGAAACAGGATACAAACTTTTATTTCAAAGTAAAATTATAATAATTACAATAAAATCCATGAGCTCCTGGTTTGTCCTGAGTGTGTGCAAGAACAACCGAGTCTAGAGCCATTGCCCAAACTGCACAACCTGCTTCCTCCTCTTGTGATGAGGCCTATGCTATGAGACGTAACCAATGAGTAACTGCATTTCATTGTTATATAGAAAAGGTCTCTTGGGGGGTCGATTTTGGGGAAGTCATTGGGAAGTGACTGGGAGGTGGGGGAGGGGAAGGACATTAACAAAACATTTTAAAAAAATAAAATAAGGGGGTTAGACTAGGAACATAAGTTCCTAAAGTTGGCAATACCATCCCCTGGGGGGGGGGGGGGCACTAGAACGATCCAGGTGGGGAAGCAGTAGCTTTGGACAACAAAATTAAAAAACAAAAAAGCAAACCTGTTAATGGGGTGGCTAGTTAGTACAGTGAATAGAGCACCGGCCCTGGAGTCAGGAGGAATTCAGACACTTAACATTTATGACCTTGGGCAAGTCACTTAACCCCAATTGCCCTGTCCTCCCCCCTCAAAAAAAAAAAAACCTGTTAAAGAGTTAAAGAAAATAGATTTCCAGGAGAGGCCATTGGATAATTTTTTTTGAAAAGTGGGTGGCAGGCCAAATAAGTTTGGGAATCTCTGCTAGGAGAACAGACAGTTGACACAATGCTCATTTCCTGTGGAAGGTAGGCGTTTCTGCATGTGTATGTCTCGTAGAAAGCATTTCAAAGAGTTTTGCTCAATCCAAGTTTAACTAAAATAAATCTGAAAATAAATGGGCTCCAAGTTACAAACAGTTTATACAGAAACAACCACATACTGTAGCCTTCAGGGCACCCTTTACACCCCTTAGGACAAAATTCACTTTAAAAATTAGAAATGGTTTCAAAAAGCAAAGGCCAATGGTTAAAGGGGCAGCAGTGGGGGAGGGAGAGAGGAGGTGGAGAAGAGGTTAGCCATTCATTACTTGGTATTCAACTTTTTTTGAAACTAGAAGAAATTCTGACCTTTTCCTTTTTTCTTCCCTTCTTTGGTCCCCAGCTATATAAAGACCTACCTGCTACCTGACAGAGGCTCTCAGGCCAAGAGGAAAACAAGTATCAGAAAGAACACCGTGGATCCTCTCTTTCAAGAGACTTTGAAGGTACAGACTGGGCCAATATTCATTCAAAGGCTCTGGCCCCATATCTGCATGGTCAAAGTCAAACTAATGAGTTTTTCCAAGTCCATGAGTCAGTTAAATTAAAACAAAAAAACAACAGCCAACCTATAGATATACCTGTAAACCTCTGCCAATAAGTTCCAAGTTGGGGAAAAAATAAATTTCAGCCTTTGTTCAAGAAAAGTGCAGCATCCACTAAACTTGGGAGCAATGTTTGGTTAATGATTTCTGGGGAGGGGGGCAGAAGGGTAAAAAAAGAGAACCTGGCTGGACCCCATCATCTCTCTCTGAACTGGGTTAGGGGCAAGTGAAAGGAAATTCCTTTGACTTGCTGAATCTTAGCGAGTATCAGAGAGGTTTTCTCAAGTGGCACCCTGTGTGAAAGGAGATACCTGTTGAGTAAGATATATGTTAGTAAGCATATAGGATACATGTTAATAAGGATAGCATCTCATACTTTCCTCACGACTCCATGAAGTAATTTTACAGATGGGAAACAGGTTCTGAGAAGTTAAGTGACATATGTAGAAAATTTTCTTCTGCCAATAATGAATGGCATACACCCCCAGGTTTCAACTAATTTCGATGGAAAGATGTGGGCCAAATTATAGTACAGTTAGGTATGTGTGGGCTGAATACCTGGAGTCCGGAAAGGAATAGATCAGCATTGGACCAGAGGGAGGCCTCTAGTTTCATGCCATGGGGTTCTGCCCCTCACTCCAATCTGTTCCATGTTTCTATCAGTGCTTTGAATGAAAATATAGATGGCATAGTTACCAGATTTATGGATGGCACAAAATCAGGAAGGATAGCTAACAAAATTGTAGGGCAGAATCTTAGAGCAATCTTGTACCTAGCAGGTGCTTAATAAATGCTCATCTGACTGGACTGAATTCCTAGGACTTGCCAGGAAAGACCCTCACCCTGGGGGAGGGTCGAAGAGACAGTGCCAGAGCAAATAGTCCTATTTTAAGCAGAGGGTGCTGATTTAGTACAGTAAAGCTCTGCTTCTTCCAGATCGAGAGCTTGACTGTACAGGTCTGGCATGGAAATTTGACACCTGGGAAGCCATGGGACTGTTTGTACTGCAGAGTCATTGTACAGGCAGGCCCAGGCTGCTTCTCTCTTTAGACTCTGACAACGTGCCTGAATCTTAAACAATTCCCTGCGCTCCTCTTTATTCTTAACACTGGTCTTTGTGTTGAGTGGGTAAGTGTTATTTTGTGAGCCTGCATGGTTGCAAAGAGACAGATGGAGGTCATTCTCCCACATCACTCTGTTTTGCAGTATCGTGTGGAATATTCCCAGCTGCAGACCCGGCTGCTCCAGGTCTCCGTGTGGCACTTGGGAACACTCACCCGGAAAGTGTTTCTGGGAGAAGTTTTGATTCCTCTGGCTTCCTGGAACTTTGAAGATAGTACAGCACAATCATTCCGCTGGTATCAGCTCAAAGCTAAGGTGATCCCTGGATTCAATGTGCTTCATGTCATGTGGTAGAAAAAAAATCTCTCCTAAAACCAACTCCTCAGAGGGCTGGGGGATGAAAAGGTTACTAGTAAGAGGTGGAATCTCGATCACTTTGCATTCATGGAAGGCTCAGCTGGCTAGGACTCTGATTTAAATTCTCTAGGCAAGATAATGCTAAAACTGTCCGACAGAATAGGAAGATTTCACAGAGCTCATTTACTTTGTGATTAAAAAAAAATATTGCTAAGATTTTGTTTAAACATTTGAATATCTTCTTAGTCCTTTTTTTATTTAAAGCTCTGAGTGTGCTATGACAGATAATGAAGAGGGCCCTTTCAGTTAAAGGTGTTATTTTTTTTCTTTAATTATTTGATTAAGAAACTGTGGGAGAGTAAAGGCTCTCTACTGCTATAGTGCCCTCATGTTTCCTGTCAAAGACTTCCTTTTGGCACCTTACTCAATTTCCTGAATGTCCTTCCAAATTTCAGTTGTCGTTAGTCAGTATTGGCTCTTGACGATCACCCCACCCTTCCCTGAAATTCCTAAAGTCCCCAACCTGGAATCACAGGCCTGGGAAGGCCTTGAGGTGCTCAATTCTCCCCTCTGTCATTGAGGTAAAGATTTATGAACCACTGATTCTACTAATTTGTTGTAATCTGAATTTCAGTCCCAAATGTACCCTAAAGCAGTAACTTTAAAGTAATGAATGAAATGCTAATTAAAGCAAACAACCTTAAGAAAGGTTAGCCACGTCTAGAACACTGAGCTGGAGAGGCAGCTATTCTGGAATTGGTTCCATAATTCTAACAGCAGCTTTGTAGTAGAAAAAACAGTTCATACCTAGGAGTTTGGATTTACAGATGAGGAAATTAAGACAGAGTTAAGTGACTTGCCCAGGGTCACACACAGAGCATGCATCTGAGGAGATTTTGAATTCCTGCCTTGTTGACTCCAGCTCCAGCATAATGAGTTCTAAACAATATCAGCCCAAAATGAAATTGATGTGATCTTAACAGGTGGTAAGTGGCTGGTTACCAGCATTAAGTCATTTCAGAGTCAATTGTGTTTAGTTGGATTATCCACTGGTTAGAATGTTAAACCAAAATAGAAGAAAGGATAAAGATGAAGAACTCTTGCTTCTGATCTCAAATAGTGATCGCCACCACTTCAAAGGCAGTGGAATTCATTAAACCCGCTAAGCCCGGAGCTTCTAAGGTGTCCACCACATTTTCCTGGACAGGGGTGCTAAGAGAGCCAATTAAATGCAGGCTAAACTCACAAAGACCTTCAAGGGACAGAACCGTCATCAAAGTGAGCAAATACATTGCTCATAGCTCATAAAGGGCAGAGGCAAAGGAATGTTTTTCATACAAAGAAACCAAAGGTGCACAATTCAAATCAGTTAGAAAGGTCACCAGGGAAGAAACTCTTTACACTGGTAATATAAGAAGATACAGGGAATGGCTGAACAAGTTGTGGCATATGAATGCAAAGGAATACTCTTGTGCTATAAGAAGTGAGGAGCAGACAGATGGAGAGACTTATATAACCTGATGTTGAATGAGGAGAGCAGAACCAGGAGAAATCTGTACACAATCACAGATATAGCATATGTGTGACGACTAACTTTGATAGACTGGGCTCCTCTCAGCAATGTAAGGTTAGAAGACAACTCCCAAAGACCCATGATGGAAAGAGATATCCACATCCAGAGAGAGAACTACAGAGTCTGAATGCAGATTGAAGCAAACTACTTGCTCTCTTTCTTTTTCTTGTTTTGTTTTGTTTCTTCTTTCTCATTGTTCACTCCATTGGTTACAATCCTTCTTTACAACCTGACTAATGTTTAATGTGAAGATATTTGTAGATCCTATATTTGATTGCATGCTGCCATGAGGGTGGGGTGGGATGAGAAGTGGGAGAGAGAAAATTTGAACCTCAAGGGATTGTAGAACTGAATGCTATAAACCAAAATTAAATAAATAAATTAATTTTTTTTTAAAAAGAAGATACAAACCTCTCCCAAGCTGACCCAACAGAGACAGCTCCTTAGGAATAGAGGAGGACTCCTATAGGTATAGAGAGACCCAGAAAGCCAAAGGCAGCCCCTTCTCTCTTCTTCTTGCTGATGGCACAGCACCCCAGGGTGTTGCTCTTCCACGTATCACTGAGCAAGTTGTTTCATGCCTTCCAGAATCAAAGAGGTCTGAGCTCAGAGGTGTGGGCCATGGAACAGATCATGGAATATTTTTTTTCAAAATTTTATTTTAGACTCAAACACCAGAACACAAATAGAGAATAGAGAAAAGAAACAAAACATACCATAAACTTAAATATTGGAACTTAAATACAAAGTTAGAAAAAAAAGGAATGTTGTGTGCATAGCAGAACATAAGAGAGAATTCAAAATACGTAGCAATAAATTTTCATTTCAAGAAAGCCTATATGATAAATAATACTCATTGTGTTGACAACTGTCCACCTTTTCTTTGCTTTCTTGTGAGTTTTCTCTTGTTCTCTGCTGTGCACTTTTTTACTTTTTACTTTGTTCTTTTTTTCTCTCCCCCTCAAACACTCCTCCAGAAGGCCACAATACAGTTTAGATATGTTTCTCTATAGCCATAAATATATACATATTCTGAGAAGCTGAGAGGAAAAGTTAGGGATGCTTCTCATTTGGCAGAAGAGGGTCACTTCCCAACATGCCTTTTATACTTTATTCATATCATAAACTTAAAAAGATACCCAGCCCTCAATTATTTAAATCTTGAAGAAGAGGTCTTTGTGAGAAGTCAAAAGGCACATCCATAAATGGTCGACCTTGGAGTCAGAAAGATCTGGGTTCAAGCCTTGCCTCTGACACAAATTAGTTGTATGATGAAGGATAAGCCACCTAAACCCTCAGGGCCCACAGACAATTCCTTAAAACGCTAGATTTCAGACAGATTACTAATCAGTATACCTGGAGGGAGTTTCTACATTGATGAATATTCTTGGCCCTTACTAAAAGAAAAAAAAGTGGAAGTTGTGGGGTGAGAATGAGATGAAGAGCTGGGGTGTCTCGGACACAGAGTATAATGCACACTGGCAGTCACATTTACACTATTGCTTTTGCCTACATATACCCTAAGCTCTAAATCGGCTTGTACCCCTCTTTTAAACAAACTCTTCCCATAGAGAAACTAGAGGGAGCCCAGAAACGAGCCATTTTGCTATGTAGACACTGGGCTCCTACCATTGCTTGTCCAAATAAGAATCACCTCCTAGGAAGCCATTAGGATCAAAGATTTTGTACATGCTGTCTCTGGGCTCAGGCTCAGTGCACAGGTAAGGTGTGACATCCTCTACTCTCCTTGAAATCTCCTTGCACTCCTTCAGGGTAAGGCTTAGGCCCCAATCATCAGGCCTCCATCCCCAACCACTCCTCTGCTTTCTTGCTCCAGGACAGAATCATTTGGCAAGGGTTCCATAAATCCAGGGCACACCTTTAAGCCCCTGGACTGATTCTGATTCATGCAGTGGTTTTCTCTCCCTCTCCTTCACAGAATTACAGAATCACAGAATCTCAGAGCTGGAAGAGACCTTGGAAGCTATCTGGTCCAGCCTATACCTGAAGAACGTCATCGCAAACATACATGCCCTGCAAGGGCGAGTCCAGCCTTGCTTGAAGTGCCCCAGGGATGCAGGGAACCATTCCACCCAAGGCTGCCTCTCCATTTCCACCTTGACATTGTTCTGTTTGCTGGGATTTTTTCCTTAACATCAAGCCTAAATCAGGCTTTCTGTACCTCGTGTCCAGTGTTTATAATTCTACTCTCTGAGGTCAAGTAGAGCAAGCGACAGGCCTTCTAATACTCAAAGATAGCGGCCATGCCTCCCCCCTGCATTCTCTTCTTTGGTTTAAACTTTCCTGGTTCCTTCAATTGATTCTTATGTGATATGATCTTGTAGGCTTTCATCATTCTGGTCACCCTCTTCTGGATGTGCCTTTTAATGTCCTTAAAATGTATGGCCCCCATCAGAACACAATGTTCCGAATATGGGCTGAGCAGGGCAGTATCAGACTGTTGATGCATATTAATCATGTATCCTACTAAGTCCCACCCCTCTCCCCCATTCTTTTTATGATAAACTACTATCTGGTCATGTTTTCCCCATCTTATACTTGTAATTTTTTTTTAATCCATAATACACATTACATTTTTTCTTATTAAATTTAATCTTAATACGATTCACATTCTCGTTCCCAACACTGACTCAGTCAGTGAGAATCTCAAATTTCTTTCCATACCCTGGGGCCAGTTTCTACCACCATGTCATCTTGATAATTAGCATCTAAAAAATGTCCTGATGCTACGACATATTCAACCTCCACCACCACAAAAGCGTCAGAAATTGTGCCCCAGCCCAACCCCTGATGTCCAACTGGTCTGCCTTCCAGTCTGGGTGAAGAACCTGGAGAGAAGTTTTGGGGAGATTCTTCATGAATAACTGAACTCTTGGGTAATTCCACATACTTGCTTTTGTCACCAGTGTCAAATCTCTTGCGTTCACTAACAATTCCCTCAGCACTGAAAAATGTTAACGTCTTTTTTTTTAATTTGATGTTTCTCTTTGACCCTTCCTTCTCTCTATCAGAGCAGCTACATAGCTGTAGAAAGGCAGATATTGGGTGGTTAGAGAAGAAACTACAGTACTGCTTAATCTATAGACTATATTTGTGCTTTGGTTGATAAAGATTTGACTTTTTTGGTGGTGGAGGGGAAAGAATTCTACTCTCCTTCTAAACAAAGATACTGGTAGCAAGGTAAATCAAACTGGCATTCTTTCCTCCCCCCCCAGAATTTTATGGCCCTGGACCAATAGTCAGGTGACAATTTCCAGCGCTGATTATCTCTCAGAACATTGGCCAGCAGATCATTAACCAGCAGCACTGGGCCAGGACAGTCATCTTAGGGCTGAACCAAGCATGTCAGCCAAAGTCTTGGGCTTAGATGACTCTTTCAAACACTAAATACCTCATGTGAATCCTTCAGTCAATCAATCAACATTTTCCAAGCATATGGAGTATGCTATAGAGAAACTGAAAAGAGTTAATCATGTGTATGTCAAATCTCTCTTATTGCCGTGTCAGATAAAAAGGCATCTCTCCTAAGCCTGGAAACTAGTACTAGTTGTATTACAAGGAAAAACAACGTTGAAAGACTTGAGAACTCTGATTAATGCAATGAGTGACTGAGTCTAGAAGGCTAATGATGCAGCATACACCACCCACCACTTGACAGAGAGGTGACAGACTCAAGATGGAGGATGTGACATGATTTTGGATCCAGCGAATGCAAGAATTTGTTTGCTTGACTGTGTATTTGTTACAATGGCTTCTTTCTTTTTCTGGGGATGGGGTAGTGAAAGAAAGGAAAAGGAAATAAAGAAATAAAAAAAGATAGAAGGAAAGAAAAAAGAAAAAGAAAAGAGGGAAGAAAAAGAAATGAAAAAAGGAAGGAAGAAAAGGGGACCACTGAGGCATCTTTTTAAAAATGTAGAGAAGAGAATGGAAGGCCAGAAAAGCACAGTTGGAGCAGAGCAGCTTTGAAAATCAGCCTTTACTTTTTATATACTTAAAGAAAAGCAAGCTCTGTAGAACAGAAATCTACAGTTTCAGTATAATCCTCTTTTTCTGTTCTACTATGTGTTTGAAATGCCCAATTTATTTGGTGTGACATTAAGAATAAAAGTCTATGGTTTCATCTATAAAGTCTTTTTTGAATATCACCTCCAAAGCTGTGCCTTCCTCATCTGATCATTTTCAATGCCTCTTCTACACTCATCATGTTCTAATTTATATCTTGCTTAGGTACATAACTTAACTTCCCTACTAGATTGTAAACTAATTCCTGGAGAGGAATCATCTTCTTTATTTCTATATTCTCTCTCCCACTCCCAGATTACCTTGCATATAGTAGGCACTTAATAAGCAAGTTGAGGCAATGTGTTTACAAAGCATTTACTGCATGCCCGGCACTGTACTAAGTGCTAGGGATACAAATGCTAGCAAAATGAAAGATGGTGCCTGCCCTCAAGGAGCTTTCATTCTAATGGGGCAAGACAACACACAAAAGGGAGTTAAATGAAGAGGGGATTGGAGGAATGAAAGTTGAATATAGTTCTTAAGTCCAGAAAGTCAGAAGCACAGCCAGGAGGGGAACGAAGGTTGATCAGCTTTGGCCCCTCTCCAAAATGGAGACCCCAGGAGGAACTCACCCATGAGAAAAGGGTCCCGAGGTTCCACAGTGACTGATTGAATGAATGAATGAATGAATATGCCATGACTGACCACCAGAAAGAAAATGACTTTTACCAATAAACAGTGCCCTGGAGCTGGGGTTCGGGTTTGTTTCCCTTCTGAGCACAGAGAAGACTCACAGCCTTCTAAGTCTGTAAGATTGCAAAACTGCCAGGAGTCTAATGGAAATTGCTTAAAGGAAACTAGAAGTGGTAGAACCTTAACTAACATCACCACCAGTGGGGAACCTGTGAACTGGAGGCCACATGTGGTCCTCTAGGTCCTCAAGTACAGCTCTTTGACTGAATAAAAAAAATAAAGTTTGAATTCAGTCTTTTAAAGGACTGCACTTGAGGACCTAGAAGGCCACATGTGACCTCAAGGCTGCAGGTTCCCTAGCCTTGCACTAGGCAGACAGCTCTGTCCCAAGGTGGAGTACTTCCTCCCTGAGAGGGGGAGGACATACTTCCTTCCTGTCACAACTACATTTCTTCTCTATGTTGACCCATCATCCCAATTAGTTCCTTGCCTTGTGTTCTTCTAAACCTGTGCTATTAGGGAGCATGTTTACCACCCCATGTGCTCCTACTACAGGTGGAAACAACATGTATGGGGGAGTAGTGGTCAAGGAAAGGTTCTTTAGTTTGGGAAGCCATAGGGATGGTGAGTGGAACAAGTGGACACTTTATCAGAAGCCCTTTCTAGAAGCAATGGTACTGTCATTTGATGACGGTTCCCAGAGCAAATAGGGCAGAAGACAGCTGGAGTGAAGTAGCATCGTCCCAGGGAGGTCAACCCTGAGAGACTGAGCTCCTCCTGGCTGAGCATGGCTTCTGGAGGTCCATTTTAGAGGGTACAGTAGTCGGGTGGCAGTTCATAGTAGAAGATGGGGGCTGTAATGAAGAATTGGGGTTAAGGTTAGAGTCTCCCCTTTTCCAGCATGACTGAACCCATAACTACCCCAGCACCCCAACTGGTTTCTTTGCCCCGGGTGAAAACGTAGCTATTTATAATCAGAGGTAGGACTTCATCTACTTCTGGCTACCTCAATGTTTCCTATTCTAATTAAAGTCACTACCTAAAGTAGTGAAATTCTGTTGGGGGAAAGGAGTAGGGAAAGTCAGATATCTTCCAAAAGGAGGAAAGGGATATGATGGGCAAAGAACCCACTTCCCCCAATTCAGCTCACTAGTTTCCCTCCTTAACCCTTTTGCCCACTGTCCCTTACCCTGGCTTGCTTATAAATACATTCATGATGGTTTGTGAATTGATGGCTTAGATGTGGCGGCCACGGAGCAGGCCCATGGACCAAGGCTTCCAGGAGCATTCTCAGAACTTGAGGGGGGAAGGATGAGATGTCGTTCATTTGTCAGAAAAGGGTAAATCCATTTCCTAACTACTGGAATAACACCCTCATTTCTAATCAATGATTCTAGCCACCTCAGTTCGTGAAACTATCCATCCAACTCAATCATTTTTCTTTCGAGGCAGCTTAGTATTTACAGTGGAAAGAACACCGAATCTTAAGTTGGAGGACCCGCAATCAGATCCAGGTTCTGTCACTTATCACTTCTGGCACCTTGGCCCTTGCTTTACCACTTCACCCTTCAATTTTATTGTTGGCACAAAGAGTTGATGATGATGTCTCTTTCAGTCCTAAATGTGCAAGGTACTGTGGTAAGCCTGGGAATCAACATAACATAACATAACATAACATAACATAACATAACATAACATAACATAACATAACATAACATAACATAACATAACATAACATAGTTTGCAAAAGTTTGCTTTACATCCATTTCCTCATTTTTTTTTTTTTACTCGCAACACCCCTGGGTACAGGGGAGTAGAATGGAGAAAGACCCAGAGGTGGGAATGAGGTGGATTCTTTTTTTAAAAAAATTTATTTATTTATTTTTAGTTTTCAACATTCATTTCCACAAAATTTTGAGTTACTTTTTTTCTCCCCATCTTTCCCCTACCCCTCCTAAATAGCAAGCCTGCTGAATACCCCTTCCCCCAATCTGTTCTGTCTTATATCCTCCCCCATTACCTCCTCTAACTTTCTAGTATGGCAAGATGGCTTTCTATACCCCAGTGCATGTATATCTTATTTCCCAGTTGCATGTAGAAAACAATTTTTTCTAAACATTTGTTTTTAAAACTTCTAGTTCCAGATTTTTTTCCTTCTTCTCTCCCCACCCGCCCCTCACTGGGAAGATAAGTAATTCAATATAGTTTGTACATGTGTAGTTACCTAAATCATTTCCACAATTGTTATATTGTGAAAAACCAACTATACTTCCCTCCATCCTATCCCTCCCCCCACTTATTCTATTTTCTCCATTT
>CM053586.1:71060775-71076912 GCA_028646515.1 Pseudochirops corinnae | reverse complement strand
AACTACCCTCTCCCCCAATCTGCCCTCCCTTCTATCATCCCCCCTCTTATCCCCTACCCTCCTATTTTCCTGTAGGGTAAGATACCCAGTTGAGGGTGTATATTATTCCCTCCTTAAGCAAAATTCAATGAGAGTAAGGTTGTCCCATTCCCTTTCACCTTCCTGCTCTTCCCCTCCATTGTAAGTTTTCTCTTGCTTCTTTTATATGAGATAATTTACTCTAATCCATCTCTCCCTTTCTCCTCCCAATAAATTGTTCTCTCACCTCTTAAATTTTATTTTTTAGATATCATCCCTTCATATTCAACTCATCCTGTGCCCTCTGTCTGTGTATACATGAACATACATATGCCCATACTCACAAATATATATATTTCCTTTGATCCCTTAATGCAGAAGCTGCTAGGTCTTGTGTTATCCTGATTGTGTTTCCACAATACTCAAATTATTTCTTCCTGACTGCTTGCAGTATTTTCTCCTTGACCTGGGAACTCTGGAATTTGGCTATAATATTCCTTAGGAGTTTTCTTTTTGGGATCTTTTTCAAGAGTTAAGTGGTGAATTCTTTCAATTTCTATTTTGCCCTCTGGTTCTAGAATATCAGGGCAATTTTGCTTGATAATTTCTTTAAAGATGGTATCTAGGTTCTTTTTTTGATCATGGCTTTCAGGTAGTCCAGGTAGTCTATTTTCCAGGTCAGTGGTTTTTCCAATGAGATATTTCACATTGCCTTCTATTTTTCATTTGTTTGGATCTGTTTTTATAGTATCTTGATTTCTCATAAAGTCATTAGCTTCCAGTTGCTCCAATCTAATTTTGAAGGAGTTATTCTCTTCAGTGAATTTTTGAAATTCCTTTTCCATCTGGCAAATTCAGCTTTTTAAAGCATTCTTCTCCTCATTGGCTTTTTGGGCCTCTTTTGCCATTTGAGTTAATCTATTTTTTAAGGTATTATTTTCTTCAGCATATTTTTGGTTCTCCTTTATCAGGCTGTTGAGTTGCTTTTCATGATTTTCCTGCATCATTCTTATTTCTCTTCCAAATTTTTCCTCCACTTCTCTTACTTGATTTTCAACATCCTTCTTGAGCTCCTCCATGGCCTGTAACTAGTTCATACTTTTCTTGGAGGCTTTTGATGCAGGAGTTCTGACTTTGCTGTCTTCCTCCCACTCCATGCCTTGATCCTTTTTGTCCCCAAAAAAAGGATTCTTTGGTCTGTTTGTGCTTCCTGTGCTTGCTCATATTGCCAGCCAATTACTTGACCCTTGAGCTCTTTGCCATGATAGAACTCTGCTTCCAGCATGGAGAGAGAGCTTTGTCCCAAATTGCTGGGGTTTTCGCAGCTGCTGGAACTATTAGGAGGGCACCATCTCTACAGCCCCCATAAGCTCTGGCTCACTGGTCACACACCCCAGGACCACCACCCAAGACCATGATCCAGATCCAAGCAGGTTAAAGCAAGAGAGATTACCCTCTGAATGGTCTCTTGATCCCCTTACAATCTGCAGGCCAGGAACTCCTGAGCCAGCCATGTGGCCACCACACCTCCACTGCTTCTCACCCCGGCCACAGGAGTCAGACGGCACTCTTCCATCCACCCCTGTTCCAACAGAGTTCCATTCTGACCTTTTACTTTGGCGTTTATGGATTTAGAAGTCTGGAAGCTGCTACAGCTGCTGGTTATTCACTCTCTCGAAGTCTGCTCTGGCCGGCTGTTCGGGGCTGCCCTGGGACTGGAACCCTGTGGCTCCTGCAGGACTGCGCTTGGCTCCCAGTGCCTTGTGATAGACCTTCCCTGTTGGCTTGCTGAGCTGTCTTCAGTGGGAGATTTGTTTCTGTCGCTTTGTGGGTTCTGTAGCTTTGGAACTTGTTTAGAGTTATTTTTTTTACAGGTATTAAAATTGTTTGGAGCTGGAACCCACGCCAAGTTTGTGCTTCTACTCCGCCATCTTGGCTCCCAGGTGGATTCGTTACAAACCTTAAAGCATTAGAATGCTGGTTATTGTTGTTACACCATGTTGTCTCTTGGGAAGGATAGTATAGGAATAAGGAGACCTTTCCCTCAACACAGTGTCAGACTCTGTCCCTCCCCCATAGGTAAGGGGAGGCTTCATCTTGCTGAATGGCATTAGCCCCTCTCACCACTTCCTGTCTATTTCTACACTGTTCTGAGTCCTCCCAGTTTTCCAGCTCTCCATGGTATGTTCTTCCGCCATTAGAATGTAAGTTCTTTGAGGGAAGGAACAATCTTGCTTGCTTGCATTTTTACTTCGCACTGTGCCCGGCGTAGAGTCAAGCCTCAATAAATATTATCTCTCCAGTGAAAGTCAGTACTTGTTCTGAAAATTACATCCTTAGAATGTTTCCTGGATCACTGAGAGGTTGAGTGACTTGCCCAACACCATACAACCAGTACATGTACATTAAATATACAGTGCATTAAATCCAGGTCATCCTGATTTTGAATCAACTATTGGTAGTGAGATAAGATTGTAAAGGTAGTGGACCCACATTGCCAAGGACCTTGAATATCATGCTAAGGAGTTTGCATTTTACCTGGTTGATAATGGGGAGTCACTGACAGACAAATCATCAGATACATGAACAGATAAATGGATGTATAGATAATCGATAGAACATTTACTATTTCCCCAAGTGCTAAGAACACAAATATAAACAAAAAGAAACAGTCCCTGCCCTCAGGGAACTTGCATTCTAGCGAGTGTAGACAACACATTAAAAGGTTGCTGAGGCAATGTAGGGAAGCTGCTTTTGGTGGGAGAGGGGAGGTCAAGGGGGGGAATGAAGGAGACCTTTCTCTGCCTAGCTGCTTGGCCCAAGTTATGAGATCAGAGGGGGCTGATGCCTTGAAAGAGCTGGTATCTTCACCCACCTCACTCCCACAGGGAAGCTAGATTTCCAAAACTTAACTAGAAGAATGGGGTTACCTGGGATTTGGGAGGACCAGGTTTCAGTTCTTGCTCAGTACTAATTCTAGGTGTCTGCTTCGTTCTCCATAAAATGAAAGGGCTGGGTGAAATAATCTCTAAGGAGCCTTCCAGCTCTAACGGTCTGTGAGCCTATGAGATTCAAGCTCCATTTGACTTCACGGATGCTCAGGCTTAACTGATAAGAGGTGAATGAGCTTTCCTTTGTGCCTTCTGTGGGGTCTCTGTTTCTCTGTAAAATCAAGGAGTTGGGCTAGAGGCAGCTATATGGGGTGCAGTGAATAGAAAGTTAAAACTATCAGGAATGTCATTATCAGGAATCTGGCTTCAGAAATTTGCTGGTTGTGTGGTCCAAGATGTCACTTAACAACTCTGTCCACCTCATCATAAAATGGAGATAATAACCTACCTCCCACAGTTTTTGTAAGGATAAAATGAGATAATATTTGTAAAGCATTATAGAAATGCTAGCTACTGTTATTATTAAATGACCCCTAAAATCTCTTCCAGGTTTAACATGATACTTTGAGGTTTGGGGGTGGGGGTGGGGTTAGCTTCAAGAATCTGGTTGCTATAAACATTTATACATTATCCCCTAGTAATCAGGGAAGTGTGAAAACACAACTAATTATTCCTGATTACTAGGTGCTTAGGTCTATTTAAATAGGAAGCTGCCTAATAGCCCTTTTCCTCTGCTTAGGAGAATAGAGATGGGCAGCTCCCTAACAATGACCTTGTCTCTGCTCCTCCCCTCCCTGTCTCCTTTGAGTATGTTTTTCTTCATTTATGGTGTTTGCCCCAGATACAAAAACCCCGATGTACTACTTTGTCAAAAACTCTGATGGTCAGTCCAGTTCCACAAGCATCCTAGCTTATCAGTGTCCGGCACTTGAAAAAACAGCGGTAAATTTTCTTGATTATTTGAAAGGCATCTCTGAAGGATGCAGATAAGACGGAGAGCAGCTTGGGAGGGACCAATGTGGGGCACCGTGTCCAGGAAGGCTTCCTGGAAGATGGGCCTAAAGTTGGAGCCCTTGAGGGTGGTCCAGGGCTGGAGAAGGCTCAGCTGGGAGGAGAAAAGCGAGCGCTCCTGATGCCAGAGCTCCCGGATGGACAGGCACCAATCACACGCTAGTCTGAAGCATCTGGACAAGCTCTTTAAAGGATGGGTGTGGGGAGGGCACAGAGTGGGACAGGTGGTCTTAGTGTCAGGGATCACTTCGGCCACCTTAATATGTAGTACAAAGCTTTTGAGGAGCAGCAAAACCAGCTGAGCCTTTCAGAAACCATAGACCCAGGCTTATTTCAAAGTGGCAGGTGAGTTGTGCCCTCCCAGAATTTAGTCCAGTCTATACCTTTCACAAGAATGCCCTCTAGTCCAGACCCAACAAGTGGTCATGTGACCACTGCTTAAAAATCTCTGCCAAGGCAACCCATAGACCACCTTCCACTTTGGGAGCACCCTCATTGGTGGATGGTTTACCCTTCTGTCAAACCCAAATCTTCCTCAGTGGTTTCTATCCCTTGTTTCTGGTTCCCTTTTTTAAGGTCTAGCAGACAAGTCTAAGCCCTCTTTTCCACATTTGTTGTTCAGTCGTGTCTGACTCCTCATGACTGTATTTGGGGTTTTCTTGGCAAAGATATTAGACTGGTCTGCCATTTCCTTCTGCTCACTTTGCAGATGAGGAATCTGGGGCAAACAGGGCTAAGTGACTTGCTAGTAAGTGTCTGAGGCCAGATTTGAACTCAAGATGAGTCTTCCTGACTCCAGATCCAGCACTCTATCCACTGCGCACCTAGGTGCCCAAATGACAGCCCTTTAAATGCTTTCAGGCACCTACCGCAATTTGAGCAAACTGCAGGGAGCACACACACACACACACACACACACACACACACACACACACCCCTATATTTTGTACTATTTGCTTAAAATGCTTTATTGCTAAAGAGGAGAAAGAGAAAGCTTTTGTTCTATGGCAGATTAATTATTCAATTAATTATTAATTATATAGTTATATATAATTGAAATTATTCAATTAATCAATTAATTGAAATTCTTTTTCAGGTAAGTTGAGGTAACTTGCACTAACTGGGGACTTCTCTTGTGTAGATGGAGGGTACCTTTTGAATTGTGACTTTGTTGCTCTGAGGATGTTGTCTTTTATACCCTTTACATCCCACAAGTGACTGGGATTTTAAGATTTCACTCACAGATAACTCTTAATGTTCTCTATCTTAGAAGAAGAAATTTGAGGGAGCTCCAGATGATAACTGTTCCTTTGATTATGACTTTGCTTTGAAATGTCTCCTTTTAGATTTAGAAGCAAGAAAAAGATGGTAAGTTTAGGGGTGGTTAGGTGGTGCGGTGAATAGAGCACTGGCCCTGGAGTCAGGAGGACCTGAGTTCAAATCTGACCTCAGACACTTAACACAAAACCAGCTGTGTGACCTTGGGCACATTACTTAACCCCAATTGCTCTACCTCTCCAAAAAGCCAAAGGAAAAATGGTAAGTTTGAAAGGATTTATGATTCAGTGTTCAATCTGTGTACATGTTATATGATGTCTCTCTGTATCAAATTGTGTTAAGAATGTGTTATTTAAATATGTGTATAATTCAGCATATTAGCAAAAAATGTAGCTCAGAGAAAATATTTTTATCTTGTTCTACTACTGTCAAAGTGGTAATGAAGTTGTAATATAAACATTATATTAAGCTTCAAAGAAAAAAAGCAAGAAAGGTTTTCTCTTCCTTGGGTTAGAAACACAGTGGGGCTGAGAGGCTAGAAGACCTTTGGAGGTCTCTTGCTGCCTAAGGATTCTGCCATGCTCAGTGATGCCAGTTATAAATTATACAGTCTCAAGGTCTGGGTTTTGAGGAGATAAGTAGTAAGGGGGGAAAGAAAGAGAATATTTGACCAGGTCAGATGAGTAATGCTGACTCAGTGAGGAAGGATGAGAAAGTCTGTGAGGCAGCCCGGAGAGGTTCCGACAGCTACCTGAGGGCTTCTGTTACTGTTGAACCTGAGGCACTTAGAGCTCATTGGCAAACCCTACCTTGCATGGTAGCCAAGATTTAAAAGACCTTCCTGAGTATCTTATCGGCCTTTCTTACCGTTTGTCTCTTTAAAGCTTCTCAAGGTCTGGGACAGTCTCAATCTTCTTTGTGTCCCCAGTCCCTTAGCTCAGTGCAATATTGTAGATAGTAGGTGTTCAATAATTGGTTGTTCAACTGAATGGAAAATGCCTAGAAGCCCAGGAACTTCCTTATCATTGAGATCTTCTCTATAGATCTGGGCCCCTGGTAACACAAGGACTCTGACAATGTTGATCTGATGGTCATAAACACCTTCCCCTTTAATTTTACAAATCCAGTTTTTCTCTTGCAGGTGCTATCACATGGCTCAAACGCATCTGGTCAGTTGGGTCTTCCTCTTGGGAGCTGGAGAAGAGGTGACCCCTCAAGTCACAGAGGTCAGTAACCAGTACCTGGCATCACCACGAGTATCAATCGTGGCAAATTACTGCATTTTCTCCAAGTCTAAGTATCAATGGGTGTGAAATAAATGATGGCAATGAGACTATGGAGAATTCACAGGAATACAGTGGAATAGGGAAGCCTCCTTCTTTGCTTTGAGGAAGGAGGTGAGGGAATGGCCTTATATGAGCATAATTTGGGCTTTTGCCTCAACTTGTGGCTAGTGTTAGTGGCTAGTGGGGGCTTAGAGTGGATAGAGTACCCGGCTCATCCCAGTCACTCTCTCACTCAATAAACTCCAATGGCTCCCTATTCCCTCTAGGATCAATATAATTCCATTTAGTTTTTTAAAGCCCTTCACAACCTTGAATCCTAGCCTCATTATCATTACTCTCGCTAGGAGAGAGGACACTAGTAGTTTCAAGAGGGCTCAGGAAAGGTGGTGGCTAAGCAACATTTTGAAGGAAGAGGGAGGGTTTTTGTGAGGAAGGAATGCATTTCAGCCAGCTCTGTGCTTCACACAGCACACCATGTCTAGTCTCAGAACTACCAGTGCCTTCTGTCCCATCCTAGCTTAATTTGTCTTCATATTTATTTTGTACATACTTAAGCTATGGTATCTCTATTTGAATATAAACTCTTTGAGAGTAAGGAATGGTTCTTTGTATTTTATTCTTAGTGCCTGACCCACGGCAACTACCTTAATAAATGCTTGTTGATTGATTGAATATTTTAATAAGTGTGGCCCAGTACTTTCCCAAGCACTCCCTCCCCTCCCAGCCTTGCCTTGACAGTCAAATTAATGACACTTGGCATTCTGTCCTAAGCACCCTGGGCAAGGTTGATTATCTCCAAAGCTGAAGTAAAAACATCAACCGTAAATGCTGAATTGTCAAATCTCAACGGCAAGATCTCCCTGGTTAGCTCTGCTCCAGCCGGGCACCTCGTGGGAGGGTAATGAGCAGCTCCGAAGGAACGAGACTAAAGCATGTATCCGGAGAGCCAAACGGATCTCTAATCTCCCATGAAAGAGAATTTGTCTCTAAGGATAAATCTCCAGATTAGGATGGGAGGTCCAGGAACAAGAGGTTTAATGAGATCACATTATAGTCCCTTGCTGAACATGGGTCCTGTAGGCTTGCCATCCTGGTTCACATGGCTTGACAAACTCTTTCGCAACAGACTTAGCAATATATTTAAATGTTTCCTGTTTTGCAATAAGGAACTGCCTACACACAGGACCTGTTATATCTCAGTAGTTAGTATCTGACCATTTCCCTGGCACCCTCATAGTTTCCTTGGTGGGGGTGGGGGTGTGAGTGGGGGTAGTCGTTTCATCCTCCAAGACCAGAAATAAGTCAAAATTGAAATATCTAATGGGGAAGGAGAAAGTCTGCCCTCACTGGGCAGAGATACTCCTTTGATCTGGATGGTGCGACCCATTTCTTAGCTGAAATAATGAATCAATTGTGGGATAAACCAAGTTCTCACTTAAATGATCATTTGCTGGGTAAGGTCAGGTTCAGTGTAAGTGAATCCTTTTGAAAGGTTCAAATGTTAATACTTCATACAACTTAAGCAAGACTGACCACCCCTTATTACTGTCAATAACTACATTTAAAAAAAAAAATCTTTCAACCTTTTCCAGCTTCAATTATCTCATCTGGGAAAGGGGGAAAGTGATATTTACTTCACAAGGTTTTCTGAGGGTCAGAGTAGATAATGTGAAATATAAAGTGTTTTGCAACCCTCAGAGATTTCACTATTAGTAATAAATAATAATAATGAAAAAAAAAAACTTCTTCCTTCTAGGACACCTAAAAATGGTTATTGCAAAACTTAATACCTACTACTAAGGGATAATACAGTAAAGTATTTAAACAATTTAAATTACTTAAATCTTCTAAAAAAACCAAACAAACCCTGATCTAACCATGAGCTACAGTATTTGCTTTTTCTTTTAGGAGCTGGCTATTAAAGGATTATTTTCTTAATTAAAAAAAAGAAAATCCACACTTTTTCTCAACTCAAATAAATGGCAATTCAGAAATGATTTCATAAGGGGAACAAAGCTATCCTAGAAAAACATGATTACGTGAAAATTACATCTATTTTTGGAGAAGTTATTCTATAGAAACGTGTCCTTATGTTAAGAAGAAAACGGTCCCAATGGACATTCAGCCTCAGGTTTTCTCCTCTGCCTTTTCCCCTCCTCTCCTACTTCACGAAGAATCAATGCACTGACTTTTTTTATTCTCCTTTCTTGCATCAACCTTGTTGTACGGTCCCTCAAACCTTGTGGTTCTTCTATGGAGGAAGGATAGCCGACTACTACAGAGAGTCAATATTGAGCTTAAGAGTTCCTCCTGTTCCCTAAAACATGTGCAGGACACTTCATGTGAAACTTTTTTTCTGGACCAGACCTATTATTTTGCTGGCATAAAGAAATAAAAGTGAGGGAACTCCCCCCACTAGTACAGATCTGCTGATGCTAGAAGGGATCATGGATTGAGAGCTGGGACTGTGGAGCCTGCCAAGTCCAACTCTCCCATTTTACAGATGGGGAAACTGAGGGACAGAGAAGCAAAGTTATAGGATCACAGATTTATAGCTGGAAGGGATCACAGAGATCGTGGAGCCCATCCCTTACCATTTTGCAAATAAGCGACATGCCCAGGGTCACATAGTCAGTATATGACAGTTAGAGACTTGAACCTATATCTTTTTGACTCTAAGGGTAGCTCTCTATCCACCATACCATGCTACCCCTCAGCTAACTAACTCCATAACGGTCAAGAAGTATTCACTGGAGAAAGGCTAACAGGCCAATAAAATTAAACCTTTCTTACTTCATTCATTCAGCACCAACTTGCTTTTATTCAGATTGAAGAACCAGCAGCTGGTGGTTCTTCATAGTCTTCATCATAAAAAATTTATGTCCAAAAGTTATTTCTAGGTCGACTTTATGGACAAAAATAATATTAAACTAAAGCACCACTTGGTAAAGATAAATACATTTATTTTTTAAAGTACTGGAGGTTGCATTCCCTGCAAGAGCTAAAGGCTGGGGGCGCACAAAAATCCCAGTTGGCATCTACGGCCTCTCTCAACACAATTACCTTCCCAAGTATAAATGTGAAAAGTCACCAGCTCCTGCTGCATGGAAAGAACTAATTTTCATAATCTTTTTTGTATATATTTAAGCTAAACTGGTTGATCACTATTGATGTGTAACAAGAATGCTATCATATAAATAAATTTCAAGCCACTGATCTCTTTTCACAGGCAATGTTTCCACTGTACTGGTAATGGGCCCACTGGGAAGCGGTTCAATGTCAATAAGTGTCCAGTAAACATTCTGTGATGCCACCAGCAATATGTCCAAATATGACAAATGACAGAAACCCAAGGTTAATTTTATTATGAACATTTGAAAGGGAAGAAAAATTTCTGAATATTTAATCTACAATGCCATGGAAGGTTCTTTGTAGGGACAATTCTTCTTACTCTTTATTCCCAAACACTATGAAGCACTTATGAGCCACCTTTTTTCACTTTCAAATTCATGTCATGCTCAGAACATATGCTATCCAGAAATGCACAAGAGCTAGGTCCCCATCACATTTTTTTGAATTTGTACTATACATTTCCAATAGGGCAGAACCAATTACACATTTTAAAGTAACAATAACTGAACTTTAAACAGCCTTTACTATGTGGCAAGCACTTTATAATTATTATCTCATTTATCTTTACAACCACTTTGGGAGGTAAGTGCTATTATTACCTCATTTTACAGAAGTGGAAACTGAGGTAAACAGAGGTTAAGGGACTTGTTAATTAAGATCACAGTTGGTGTCTGATGCCACACTTGAACTCGGGTCTTCCTGACTCCGGGCCAAGCACTCTATCCACTGTACCCCTTAGCTGTTCTCTAATTAAAATAATAATTTTAAATAGAGCAAATTCAAATATGCATGATTCCATCAGAGAGATTCATTAATTTTACTGAGACTTCGTTATAATTAAGAGCTAGGCCAGGGGTAGGGAACCTGTGGCCTTCTAGGTCCTTGAGCATAGCCTTTTGAGTGAATCCAAGTTTTACAGAACAAATCTTTATATTAAGGGGGTTTATTCTGTGAAGTTCAGATTCAGTCAAAGGGTTGCACTTAAGGACCTAGAGGGCCATACATCACATCCAGGCTGTAGTTTCCCCACCCCTGAGCTAGACAAATGTGAAGCAGTGGGTTCTCCATCACTGGAGGCCTTCAGGCAAGGGTTAGATAATCAAAGAAAGTCTTTTGCAGGTCACGGGTGTGATGAGATGGCCACGGAGGTCCCTTCCACCTCTGAAATTCTATAATGTGCACACATTCTAACCCAGTTCAGTGCAATTCCTAACAGATCACTAGTATTTTCTGAAAACACTCAAGTCAAGAAAAGGGACTCCCTTGCCCCGCAACATGCAATCAGACATCAAATGCTATCCATCACCTTGCAGATCTTTTATTTCATGTGTAAAGTCGTGCAGAAGATGCACGCAGAGCATGTTTTAACTTAAAAAAGACAAAGCACGAGGAAAAAGTTGGTGAGGAAGCAGGGCTGACAGCGTACCACAGCTGACATGCTGATGGCTTTCCAGAGAAGAGACAGAGGGAAGGGAAGTAGCTCATAGCAACATTTTCCTTGTCAGAATACAGAGATGACACACAGGATTTAAACAGTCCCTTCATGGCTGGAGTCTGAATTGTTATTAATCAACATCATCTTTTAAAAAATTAGAAGCTCTGTTAGAAAAAAAGGGAAGTGTTTATATATATATATATGTATATATATTGAATCACATGCAAGAAGAACACAAATAAAAAATAATCATTTTACAAATGTGATTACATTAAGTAATCAGTCTCCCGACTACCATCACAGTACATCAGATTAAGTACCTTGTCTAAGTGGTTTTTTTTCATATTTAATTCCTTTATTATTCTGTAAAAGGTAACAAAATATACAGAACAAAACTTTCCCTTTTTTAAACTAATGTTACAACCCATATTATCACTTATATTTATATATAAATACTACACTCTATAGCTGATCATCAATTAAACCAGAGTATAACACATTAGGTGTATAGAAATTCAAAGTAAACCTAACTGTCATGCAAAATAAGGTATCAGTGTGTTCCTATATTGTTCCTTCTGAGTGATCACTGCAGGAATGTTTTTTTTTTTTAAACTAAACCAAGTTACCTGAAGGGGGAAAAATAGACCATCTTAAGGAAGGAGGGAGGAGAAGGGGTTGAAGTTCCTTTTGTTGTTGTTTTTTTTTAAAAAAAATACCAATCTTTCAAAATTAGCACTTTAGAAACATGGAGGGAATCTTGCATAGAATGAAAAGTGAATCAGGCACTTCTTAGACTGATTTCTTTGAATATAAAAAAGAGAGAGAGAAGAGAATCAAAGTATGGCACCATTTCTGGCCACAATGTTGGTTTTCTTTAATTACACTCAATCTTGAGGCACCCCACATGCCAGCACGAAGCGCTATCTATCACTTTATAGGTGCTTGTTCTGACTCAAATCAATCCTGCTGCAGGCCTGTTTGGCACTAGGAAACAAACGGGAAATTCTCTAGACAACCCTCCATCCAACCCCACCACCTCCCAGACCCCAGAATATCCCCGCTGAATAACAATTTTCTCTCCACGAAGAGAACCTGGAATATGGTAGGGAGTTTCTAGATTTATAGAATACTAAAAAAATATACATGTTTTGTTTGTCATACAGTGACCCCCTCAGAAAAGTCAATGTGTTCAGATCTGCCTTTTCCCACAGTCCTGCCCTCTTAGCTGCACAGTGCATCTTTACATAGCTTCAAACTCATCGATTCTCTGCTTTGTATTTCCCTGTCGAATCTGCCTCAGAGTCTTGTACTTGTCCCGCCCTTGTCTCATGTTCTCATTGTGGATGATGTCATTGTGGGTCCTCTTGTTCTCATCCCTGGCCTGGGACAGCTCGTTTGTCAATGTCTGAAATAGTAAGAGACACGGTTAGGTAAATGACATGTCAGGCATTTAATGACAGCCATGATGGAGACCCATGTGGTGCTCAGAGGTCTTTGAAACATCTCATTTGACTCCTGCAAATGAGCTACAGTCTACAGAGTTCATAGATACATACAGTTATTCAGTCATTTCAGACTCTTTGTGACCCCGTTTGGGGTTTTCTTGGCAAAGATACTGGAGTGATTTGCCCTTTCTTTCTGCAGCTCATTGTACAGATGAGGAAACTGAGGAAAACAGGGTTAAGTGACTTGCCCAGGGTCACACAGTTAGTGTCTGAGGCCAGACTTGAACTCAGGAAGATGAGTCTTTCTGACACCAGGCCCAGAACTCTATCCATTGTGCTCTACAGGGATTATTATCCTCATTTTAGAGATGAAAAACTGAAGCTAAGGCGCTTGCCCAGGGCCACGTAGCTGGTATCTGAAGCAAGATCTTCCTGATCTGGTGCCAATGATGTGCCTCTAAAAGGCCCAAACATTGCAGCCGACTTCTGAACCACCCAGATGAGCTACTAGAAAACTCAGGCTCTCTCAGAGACGGAGAAAGAACAAGGAAACCAGAGAAATCACTGCTAAAACAGCTGTAGGTCACTGCTGCTCTGCTTAGTATCAACACTGGTTCAACAAAAACTGCATGTGTTAGATTCAGAGGAGAGAAGGAATTTAACGCAGATGGGGAGAGAAAGCACGGCCCTACTGCATATGGTATCAGAAGTGAGGCCTGTTTCCCCTTCCTTTCCTTTTCTTTCCTCTCTACTAAAAAATAATTTTGCTTTTTTAAAAAAATATCTTCTACCTGCTTCTTTTTTAAAAGAAATGTAAATTTTTATTTTCATTCCCCCTTCTTTTAAATCTTTGTTACAAGGAATCATTTACTGGATAGGGGAGGGGGAAAATATATTTGGATACACATTATTTTCTCTCAGTCAGAAAACCTGGATTATGGTTGAGAGTTTTTGCTATTTAATAATTTAGTTTTTAATATTTAAAATATTACTCATCTAGACCTCATTTATCCCCCCTAGGCCCCAGATTCATAATAATTTCCACGGTGGGCAGCCATCTCTATCCTATAAACACAGCTGTTGAGGTGTGTGTGTGGGACACACCAATAAAAAACTTACTTATTTAAAAAAGTAATATGCAGAGATGAGCACACAGCTCCCCTTTTTATAGTTCTCTGACTTTAATAAACTTCTCACACCCTCCACCAACACCTCTGCTCTGACCTGCAGCTGTCTCTGCACACGCTCATTCTTCTCGGCCTCGGTGATACGTTTCTCTTCATTTCGGTCATCCATGATACCCTCGCTGGAGAACTCGGCGCTGTAGCCACTGTATTCGGTGCCTTCATCATGCAAGTTCTCATGTGGGTGGTAATTCACAGGCTCATACACAGGAGGTGGTGGCGGTGGAGGGGCAGTCATCACATGGTGAAGTTCTTCCTTGGTCTTGACAAGATCGTCTTGGGCTTCTCTGGCCTTTAAAAAGAAATTAAGAAAGATGTGAAGGCTTCTTCCCCTCCTCTGAACAGGATCCTTGTGGTCTGGGCTGTTTTTCCCTACATCAGTGGTTCTCAACCTGTGGGTTACGACCCCTTTGGGGGTCAAACGACCCTTTCACAGGGGTCACAGGGGTCGCCTAAGACCACTGGAAAACACATATTTCCGAGGGTCTTAGGAACAGAGACACCGCTCCTCTACCATCTCCAGGCGGGTCCGCCCACATGCAGATATGCCCACATACAAGTATTAAAGGGTCTCGGCATTAGGAAGGTTGAGAATCACTGCCCTAGATAGTTCTTCCTTTAAGAACCCAGAATCTTACTAAGAGAATAACATTTCAACACACACACACACACACACACACACACACACACACACACGCCACACACACACACACACATACATGTACACAGTCTTGTTTTTTTCTCTTAAGAGAGTCAGGAGTTATCTCAGGCTTACCAAAAACAGGTTTTCTCCTTTTGCTTATAGCATTAGGGAAGTGATAGCTTTCTCGGCCTTTCAAGTAATGTTACAACTGTTAATTTAAAGTATTTCTTATCTAGACATGATTTTTTTCCTTAGGCCCTTTAATTATTTGCATGGTGACCAGCCATGGTCAGTCTCCTATGGCTATGGTTAATTGAGATGAAGGATTGTGCTAAGATGATGAAAGTAAAGCTATTTTAGACCAGAGAATACATTGCTTCTGATGACGACCACTGCGTTTTCAGGGTCAAAAGATGAAAGGATAAAGGAGACATCTTCCCTCACCATCCTATACAGTCATGACCTCCTCTCCTTTTCCTTGAACCCTACAAAGTCCTTACTTGCACTGCTCTAAAGGATTTATTAAACATAATTATTCACGTAGACATCATAAGCCTTTACTAAACCAGATGCTCCATGAGGGCCAAGAACTGTATGTTACTCAACATCCCACTCCTACCCAATGTGGCTGTCATGATACTCTAAATAGAGGACATATTTAATAAACATTTATTAAATTAAAATGAACTGAGAAACCGGCCAGGGGAATAAGAGATGAAAGGCTGTGGAACAAGACGAGGAGTGATGTAAGAAGAGAGGAGATTAGATGGCATGTGAGGGGAAGAGACTTCTCAAAATGTCTGCTTTAGGGGCAGGGGGGACACTGGATTTGGAGTATCAGATGCCTGCCTTTCCACGAGAGCACTTCCATGAATGAAGCATCTGAGGCAGAGAGAGACAGACAGAGACAGAGAGACAGAGACAGAGAGAGAGAGACACAGAGAGGCTGAGACTCTATGGAAATTTAGGAATTGCTATGATTTCCTTGATCGTTAATTTCCTGACAATTAGAGCTGTCCAAAAGAACATGCTGCCTCGAGAGGCTGGTGGTGGGGTGGGGATGCTCCTTATCTCTGGGGATCTTCATTCAGAAGCTGGATGATCATTTATTAGGATTATTATTGGGGTGATGGGGGTAGGGACGACACTGCAGCTCCAGGATAGAATTAAATTAGAGCACCTCAGAGGTCTCTTCCATCTCTGGAATTCTATGATACCATAATATGAGAAAGAAGGCAGACTATACCAGGTGCCACTGAGAAGAGAAAAACTGGATTCAAAATTAAATTCCTTGTCAAAACCAGTTTTGATCATAGCTGAACAGTGCAGAGCATATAAGACCTTAAAAGGGGTACTTGGCAGTACCCAAAGATAAGTAGGTGGAAACCAAATAAGTTCCTTATTCTTTTGCTAATCTAGTCCATTTAGTCACTCACATTCCAGTAAGGATTTCTGCTTAGGTAATACAGTAATATCTGAGGTTGTGAAACATCCCAGACCATTTGAATGGGAACGTGCCCATTCTGCTCAGACCCCGTTCTCTGTTCAAACACCAGACACGTGATATAGGAAAAGGGATGCTCAGACGGGCTTTAAGTATCCTGATGAGCTACCTCATCTGAGCATTTGGGGGGTGGCCAGAACAATTAGGAAAGAGGAAACCCCTCCCCTGCTTACCCTGATCTGCCACTCTTCAACCTCACCCTCTTTACGCCTCCTGGCCTCTTCTAGAAGAGCAATCTTGGCGGTGTACTCGGCAAGTTCAGCAGCCTGGTGAGAAAGGAATAAAATTATACTTGGAATACTTTCCATAG
>CM053586.1:71049422-71060675 GCA_028646515.1 Pseudochirops corinnae | reverse complement strand
TGATCTCGGCCCCCCCCCCCCCCCTATTCTATGAAGTTGAGACACCTCCCCTGATATATTCTCACACACCCCCGTCCCACAATGACTCTTTATTTCAAAGTGGATCATGTTACAAACCCCAGATAAAAATGATTAAAAGGCAGGTGTCACTTTTTTTCATTCTAAGTGGCAGCCCCTTTATAATTTAGCATCTTGAAACTCAGGTAATTCCTACCAGCTGCTCCTGGCTCTTTATCTGATCCACAGCCTGTCTCTCCAGTTCCTCTTTGGCTCGAAGAGCAGCCACACGGTCAGCCTCAAGGCGCTCAGCCTCTTCCTGGGCTCGCTTCCTCTCTTCTTCCAGCTGAATGGCTTTCTGGATCTGATCAGAGAGCTCTACCAAAGGGAAAAAAAAAATCAGACAAGAAATAAACCAACACCACAGCCAAAGCCAGCAGAGTGGCCGTCCTTCAGCCTCCCTTTCCCAGGCCATCAGCTGTCATTAAGTGATTTCTCCAAAGGAAAACATTTTAGGAACACCCCTGTTATCTTCCCATTAACATCAACTGAAAAGCTTTAAAAACAAAACTAAAGAAAGCAAAAAAAATTCCCATAAAATAGCATGGGGTCATAGGCAGAAGGCTGGATTTGGAGTCAGAGGACCTGAGTTCAAATCCCAACTTGAACACTTACTAGCTGTAGGATAAGGTATTTATTGTCTGGGTCTCAGTTGACTCATCTGTACAATGAGAGGGCTAGACCTGATAGATAACCTTTAAGGTTTTTTCCAGCCTTCAATCTATGAGCCTATAAAATCTTAGCTTGGTGAAGTGTACTTCCTAGCCCATATACAAAAGGATGATGTCAGTGTCTGTAATTAGTTTGGTAGCCATCTAGGGCGATAATGTGTGTGTGTGTGTGTGTACACAGATACAGACAGACATACACATACAGATAGATATACACATAGCTGTTTTTAATACATACATACATATATATCCTGTGCACATAACTATGTGTGTGTATATATCCCACAGCTGTTTTTAGTACATGTATGTCTATCCTGTATACCTAACTATATATGTGCGTGTTTGTATTCATTACCATACAAAAGTGTTAATAAATCCTACAGTTAAATTCTTAGCATAGCAAAGAATCTTTTTGCAATGCAACAATTATACCCAAATTTATCTAGAATTTATAAAATATTTTTATATAATATGTGTTTTTTTTTAAAGAGGGGAGATGTCTATTCTTAGAAAACACCCCATCCTCAGACGTGACTAATAAGGTTTAATGATGAATTCTCTGCCAAATGACCTTGTAAGGCAGTATAAGGATAATTATCTGATTTTACAATAGGAAAAACCAAGGTTCAAAAGTTAAGTGACTTCTCCTGTACTGACAGCTGGAACTCCAGCTCAGGTTTTGACCCTAAGACCTAAGTTCATAACACAACGCCTCTTTCAAATCAATAACAGGTCAAGGAGCATTTATTAAGAGTCTCCTATGCACTAGGTGCTGTACTCAGCTCTGGGGGCACAAAGAAAGGCAGAAACATTCCCTGCCCTAATGGAGCTCATGATGTAACCGAGGAGACAACGCATAAACACCTATGGAGAAATAAGATACAGACAAGATGTGCTCTCTCCGCCCCCAGCCCGCTCCCTTTCTCTCTGTCTCTCCTCACCCCCATCTGTTTTCCTTTCTCTTCCTCTTCCTCTCTGTTTCTATCTTTGTCTTTATCTCTCTTCCTCTTTCCTCCTTTCTGTCTCTCCTCCTCCTCTCTCTCTCCTTCTATTTGTTTGTCTTTATCTTTCTCCTGTCTCTCCCTCTTAATCTTTCTCCCCATCTCTCTCCGTCTGTCTCTCTTTCTCTCTATTTCTATCTGTCTTTATCTTTCTCCATCTATCTCTCTATCCTCCTTCCATCTTTCTTCTCACCGCTCTGCCCCTCATGACAGAGGATAGCTCAACTGTACATGTACCATCAGCCTCCTTACCCTTTTCTGCTTTCTTGGTCTTCTGCTCATAGTCATGAAGTCTCATCATCAGCTCCTCCTTCTCTCGCAACATCTGCTCCTTCTCTCGTTCGACAGTCTCTCTTCTCTTCTTTTCAGTTTCCAACTGTTGCCTGTTGGCAAAAGGAAGAAGGAGGGAGAAGCTTCAAACTTCAGATGGAAAACCATGGGCACCTGAAAGACTAGAAACCATGGGCTTTTTGATTCTTCTCAGGTCTATGGGATAATTCTCTACTTCACATTCCCTGTAGCCCTTCATAAATTTACTCATTTCAAAACCAAGCTCAACAACAAAGCCCACTCTCATTGTGTTCTGTAATTAAAGTGGTCCTTAGAGCTTCCTACGGCCTTTCATCTAGCTTCTTTGGACATTCAGCTTCCAGGGCAGCCAGGGGACATTGGCTCTCAAGTCCTACATCTTTATATCAGAATATTAAATTATAGTAGATGCCATAGGGCATATAGTAGGCATGTAGCTCTTTTGGACAGTGGCGATTTCCAATGGGTTTCCAGTCCAGAGACTGAACATCCCATCACTAGAGTAATCAGAAAATCAGAGTTGGAAAAGATCAAGTGGCTCATTTTACCAACAAGGAAAGCAAGGTCTAAGGTACTGTCCAAGACCACACAACTGCTTAGTGGCACAGTCAGGACTGGAACTCAGGTCTCCTGACTCCTTGTGCTCAATGAGCAGGCCTGTCTGTGTTCTGTATGTTTGGCAAGAAGCATCTGTTAAAATGCTTACTATAGTGCTAAGGATAGGAGATGCAAATACAAGCAGAAAGAAAGATAGCCCCTGCCCTCCAGGGGCTTACATTCTGATGGAAGAAGATGGGACATAAAGGTGGGGTATGGGGGGAAGAGAGGGGCAGGTTACAATGAAGTTGCTTTGGTGAAAGTTTGGCATGTTCTGTAGATGAACAGCCTTCCCTAGGAAGGCAGTGTGGAACTGCAGAAAGGGTATGAGACTTGGAGCTTGAGGACTCTTCGCCCCTTGTTACCTGGGTGACCTTGAGCAAGTCACAAACTCCCTGGGCCTCAGGTTCCTTATCTGTTGAAGGAGGGGGCTAGATTTGATATACCTTCCATGATCCCCTGATCCATATTAGGATGTTTCTCTAGTTCCATTTACCGGAACTACTATCTTTATTTATTCTATCTTTGTACACAAGGTGTACTGCACTGTTTCCCTTGGTCCTGACCTCCCTCTCCTCTTGGCTTACCTCTCCAGTTGTTTCTGGTGCTTCTCCTCCCGTGCTTGGGCTTTCATCTGCTGTACCTCAATGGTATCTGGCTTCCTACGGCGCATGTACAGCTCATGGTTCCCCATGCAAAGCTGAAGGATCCGTTTATTAATCCGGAGGCGAGGTGCATAAAATACAAAGTCCTATGAGACAAAACAGAATTTCTCTTGTGATCCTCAATCACTTTTCCAAATCACAGGTATCTCTTAAGACCCTAAGGCTGAAAGGAGAATGCGTATAAAAGAAGGGCTTCTGCTTTACCAAGGGAGAAAATAGTACCAGCCCCAAAGCAACAGATAAAGGGAGGAATGGAATTTCCCACTGGGCTTCTTCCACTACTGGGGACCTAAGCTGTTTGGGATGAGAGTGACTGAGTTCACAAAGGGAAATTTCCCCCATTAGATTGTAGGCTTCCTGAGGACAAGGGACTCTGATTTCTGCTGTACTTCAACAGCATCATGTTATAACATGTTCTACCTGCAACAGCTGCTCACTCAACAAATAACTGTTCATATGAAACTTTTTTCTTTTGCAGGAAAGGGATGCTTAAGTCAGAATTTCAAAACCCAGAAAGGAATGCTTGTGCTCTAATTAAGGCCAAGTGAATGCAATGAAAGCGCTCATTTTTCAAGCTTCAACCATATCGTAGCATAGCATAAGGCTCAATTCGGCTGAAAGGAAGAAGTCAAGAATAGTGACTAATGTTTTAAGTAACAGAAACGACCAAATTAAGGCAAAAATGCTCCTTTCCAGTTTCTCCTTACAACCACGGGGTCCCCCCCAAACAGCACCTAAAGAAACACAAGATACTTATGGGATACAAAGGTGATCTACACTACAAAAATAACCATTAGACTGAGACATTACTGGCAAAATATAGGGAAGCAACCAGTCATATAGGAATCGATTTAGATTCGCGTGTGTGTGTGTGTGTGTGTGTCTGTGTCTGTGTGTGTATGTATATAAACGTATACCTATGTATATGTGTATGTGAATAAGAATTCTGAGTGCTGATAATAAGGGGCTGGTTCTAGATGTTATTGCGGCTCTTACTCTGATCTTTCTCGGGGAAATCTCACTCTGGAGTTTCAAATACTTGGATTAAATCATCAGGTTTCCTGAGATGGTATCTGAGAGGTTGGGAGGAAAACAAGGTATTTTTATTACCCACCTTACCTTTTACTTAAGACTGTCTTATGGCTTCATATTCATGTATCATAAATGGGTCCTAACTGTGACTAAAGAATATGTAAAGAACTACCTAGCCTTTAAAAAAAAAGTCAATGGATCAGAACTGGGGACTGAGATTTTTTTTTTTTAAACTAACTAAAAGTCTTCCAAGAACGAGTGTTGTGCTTCTATGGCAGCCAGTCCCCTAGAGCAATGAGGATATCAATTTAGTTGTGCAATGTTACTCAAGGTCCCAAGGGGAGAGGGGGCAGGGAAACAAGCACAAGGGAAGAAATTTAGTGCAGCGCCTTTCAGATAACCAGTTTATGTCCTGAAGCAGAAGAGCTGAGCAACCATACTTGTTGGGACTTCTCACTTGCAGAGTCACCTTTCTAAACCCATGGCTGTCATGGAAACCTCTGGAGGCAAAAGCCACCCAACATGCTTTTCTTACACTTTCTCCAGATACTTGGGATGTGCTTTTCCTAAATTCACTTACAGAAATTCCAGAGAGGAAAATCCGTGGAAAAGTGAATCCAGGAGTCTAAAGATGACCAAAGAAGGAAAAAAAACTGGAAGAGAAACATTCTCAAAAATAGATTGGCTCCAAGCCACTAAGAAATTTCTAGGTTATTGTACCAGGTTAGCCTCATGTCAATGAGTGTAGCCATGGGTTCTTTTCTGGTTTTTTTTTTTCTCTTTTCTGTTTTTGTTACAAGTATTCTGGTTTCAGAGAGCCAAAAAATGTGGCAGCAATGTGGATGTACCCTTGTAAAGGTAACCACAAGCCTCAAAGTCCACTGTTACATCAGAGCCAAGTCAGGAACAGGGTGCCTCTAAAATTTAATGAGAAGTTTTCCCTTTTTGGAACAAAGGTCAAAAGTTGTGAACTGGTTAGCACTTTTCAGGCACTTCTACTCAAACTCTGAAGCCTGCAGGATGATGACCTTTTTTTGATTTTTTTTAAAACAGAAAAAGTCCATCTCTCCTGAGGGTATCTTATATTTGCCATAGTCAGAAACCTCTTTAACAAACTGACTAGAAAGAGGAGAGAACATTTATAGTGAGGAAGGAAACCCCCAACCTTGTCAAAAGGACTTAGCTACTACAGGTAGTAACCCTCTTCTGGTCCATTCTTGGCGGGTCAATGAAATAAAACACATTTGTAAGCTGAGGGGCTGGGCTAAGCAGTTCACTTTTAATAAGGAAACGCTTGGTTATTAGGCAAAAGCATGACTGGGGAAAAATAAAAGTCTGTTGCAGCTTTCTGTGACTACGACACAAGAGCTCATCTGTAAGCAGATACGGAAAGTTACTGGACCTTACGTACTCCTTGGACCCCGCACAAGCCAGTCAAGATGAGGAATCTGAACCTGGCATGCACCATCTTTGTCTCTGAGATTGTTTTTGTACCTTTGAGGTGAAAGGCTAAACTTGAACACCTTAGTTTCTACTGTCCACCATTAAAAAGTTTTTAAAGGAGATGGTCTATCTCCATACTACCTCATCTTGTTAAAAAGCCACAAAAAACAAAAACAAACCCAACAACAACAACAAAAACCGTGGAAGAGTACTGGGAGGGGAAAACATCACCTAGGCAATAGTAACAGGGAGTACAAATGACTTGGCTTGAAAATTCACTATTATAAAATACACTTACAAATCTGAAATAATCTTATGGCAAGAGGAAGAAGAAAAAAGGAAGGAAGGAAGAAAAGGAAAGAAGGAAGAAAGAAAGAAGAAAGGAAAGAAGGAAGGAAGGAGGGAAGGAAGAAAAAAGAAAGGAAAGAAGAAAAGAGAAAGGGAAGAAGGGAAGGAAGGAAGGAGGGAAGGAACTAGAAGTAGAATTGAAAAGCCTAGGTTCAAATTTCTGGTTCTGCAATTTACACACTAACAGTAATAACGCAAAGATAATCAATTGTGAAAGATTAGTAAGTCTGATCGACAAGAAATTGATTATGATATACTACAATTCCAAATGACTCATGATGATGAAAAATGCTATCTACCTCCAGATAGAGAACTTATGGACTCAGAGTGGTGACAGACGCATATTTTTTCTCATTCTTTTTAAATTTCCCCCCATCCAGAAAACAGCTAATGTGGAAATACTTTTTGCATGATTTCCCATATTTGATAAGTACTGCATTTCTTGCCTTCTCAATAGATGGGGGACGGAGTGGAAAGAGTGAGAGAAAATGGAATTGAAAATAAAATAAAATTGAATAAAAAATGCCCAGTTCTGCCACTCGTTAGGTGAAGAACCATCAACCATTGTTCTTTATTTGTAAACTGGGGGGTTTGGTATATAGATAACCTTTAAGGTTGCCTCCAGCTTTAAATCTATGAATTTATGGAGGTGCATGAGAAAACACAAAAAGCGCTTCTAAGAATAATCACAGGCTTTAATACTGGAAGGCTGCTTAGTCTCCTCCCCTCTTAATTTACAGATGAATACACTGAGACCCCAAGGGCTTTAGTAACTTGCCCATGGTCACACAGACAGCAACGCCCAGCCACTGTCAAAGCCTACTTTGCCGATCATAGGTTCAGCGCTCACTCCATATAACTGACAACCCTAGTACCCTGATGACTTTCCAAGCTTTGCTTTGCCTCAGTTTCTATCACCAATAATATCACTAAATTTCAACTAACCTCACTCAGAGGGATGCTGTAAATTAATGTGGACTGCTCCTCGTTTGCAACCCGCTCCTGTGGAGCTGAAGTCCTGGCGTTAAAGTACTGCTTTAATTTTAAGTATCTGTTTTGTTACTAACAGTAGGAGAGGCAAGAGTTCACAAACAGCAGAAAGGATTTTCAATAAAGAAGAAAATACCTTCACAAATTATGTCAAGACATGCTGATTTTAAATTATACTGTGCTGACAGTAAGGAAAAAGTAAGTGGACAAGAGCACTGGGTTACCATCCCTAAGCAATACCCAATCTCAAGAGAGCAAATAAATACCTGAGGCATGGATTACAGCCCATGTTTGCCTTCCTAAGCTTAATGCTGTAACTAAGGAACCAAAATGACACAAGGACACCAAGTCTTTTCCCTTCATTATAATTTTGGTAAAATACAGAACCAGGCATTAAAGGAACCAGCTTACTTCATGGAAGATTATAAGCAGTTTTGTTTATGTGTTAAATAATTACTAGTACATGTTAAATAGAGCATTATTAACAATAATAAAAGAGAATGATCAATAATTAAATAATAAATAAAATGTGTGTTGGATTTAAAAGTTCAGAGAAACAGCAAGCAAAAAAATCTGTCCCGGAAAAGAATGAAAAAAAAAAAACCCCACAAAACCCCCCAAAATCCCAAATAAAACATTACTCTCAATATATGCCAGTCATAATCAGAGCTAATGTGGTTGGAAGGGGCCATAGATCATCTAACTTGCAGTTCATGGTTCCTCAAAGGTTCCATGGATAGTTTCTGTTAATTTGAATGGGGGGAAAAATCATATTTACTTTAATATCATTGGTGTATTTTATTTTACACATTGAAAAAACACTGTGAGAATAATGTCTGACTAGACTGACAAGGGGATCCAGATCAAGAATCCCTGCACTGATCAAACCATAAGTCAATCTTTTGGGTCCGATCAAACTGAGAAATTGGCAGGTTTTCCTCACTTATAACCAGGTCTTCCCTAAGTGAAACCCAAACCGTTATGTTCAGCTCTTCTTAACTTAGTCAAGTTTCCAGGGCAGCTCCAAAAGGAAAAATGCTCAAAGGTCTGTTACTAGAGGCCTCATAGCCAGAAATCCACCCAACACCAAGAAAATGGCACAGCAACACAGATGCCCAGTGGACAAGAAGGGTCCCCAAACTCCAGAGCAAGATAAACAATTACAAACGACCAACCCTGAGGCCCCCAGGGGCACGAGAGAATACTGATCATTGAGAAAAAAACTGCCCAGAGAGGCAACGATTCATTAGGAAGAAAAAGGCCATTCAGAATAAAAAGCCAGGTTAATGGGAATGGCTAGCTCTCCACCAGTGTTTTTCACTTTGTCCTCATACCATAATGAGCAGTCATGTGGCACAAGAGGCCCTTTCTATATAATCGTGCTAGTAATTATTCTCCCCATACAAGTGAACAGATTAAGTCACCAGCTCCTTCTCAAATGTCAGAGCAGTCTCAGAACCTCATTTTGCTTTGGGGACTAAACATTAAAAAATGTCTCAAACCCAAGTTAACTTACAGGTGCCTTCTTGTCGATGGGTTTAATGACAAACTTTTTGTCATTGAAAGAGATGTTTCTGATCTCACTCCAAGGGAAGCCAATCTTTGGGGTCAATCTAAAGAAATAAAGAGAAAAAAGGTCAATCCACAACTGTGGGTTTACTGAGTACACTCAGTCATTTCTTTACAGATGACTCCCAAATCCTCTCTTCTGAATATCGTATCAATCCTACATCAACAAATATCTCCTGGACATCTCCATCTAGACGTACGATAAGTATCTCAAACAAAACATGTACGAAAATGGAATTCATCATCTTCCCTTATAACCCCTCCTTCCAAACTTCCATATTTTTGTTGAGGACATCCCCATCTTGGTGATATGCAACCTTGGAATCATCCCTCAATCCCCATATCCAATCAGCTACAAGTGTTTGCTTAAGTTATATTTCTTTGACATCTCTCATACCTATTCCATTCTCTACACTCACATTAGCTGCCATGTTAGTTCAAGACCTCTGGGACACTAACACACTGCTGGTGGAATTGTGAATTGATCCAACCATTTTGAAGAGCAACCTGCAATTATGCCTGAACATTTATAAAACCATGTATACCTCTGACCCAGCAATTCCACTATTAAGTCTGTTTCCCAAGGTGATCAGGGAAAAAGAGAAAGAATCCATATGTTCTAAAATATTTGTAACAGCTCTCTTTGTGGTAGCAAAGAACTGGAATTTGAGGGGATACCCATCAACTGGGGAATAGTTAAACAAGTCGTGATACAGGATTGTGATCAAACACTACTAGAACAATGATGAACTGGTTGATTTTAGAAAAACATGGAAAGACTTGCATGAAATACTGAAGAGTGACATGAACAGAACCGAGAGAATGTTGTATACAGCAGCAGCAGTATTGTTCGAAGAATAACTGTGAACGACTAAGTTATGATGAGCATTATAAACACTCAAATCAACTACAAAAGACCTAGGAAGGAAGATGCTGGGCACCTCCAGAGAAAGAGCTGGTAAATAAATAGAAGCTTGCATAGCATGGGTGTGTGTGTGTGTGTGTGTGTGTGTGTGTGTGTGAGAGAGAGAGAGAGAGAGAGAGAGAGAGAGAGAGAGAGAGAGAGAGAGAGAGAGAGAGAGAAACAGTGGCCTTCTCCAGTATGAGGTGGGCAAGGAGGAAGGGAGATACTTTAGAACTTAAAATGCAACAAAAACAAAAAAAAACAAAACATCTCCTTACTTCCTACCTATACAACAGTCTCCTAGCTGGCCATTCCCCCTTTCCAATCCATCCTCCACATCACTACCAAAACAATCTTTCTGAAGTTGTGATCTGACTAAACTCATTTTCCTACTCCAAAACCCTACTTCAGCGGTTCTCTATTGCCCCCAGGATAAAATACAAACTCTTAGTGATTGAAGTTCTTTAGAGTTGGGCTCTAACCCACAATGGCCTCAGATACTAGTGTGTAACGCTGGGCAAGTGACTTAATCTCTCTAAGCCTCAGTTTCCTTGTCTGTAAACTAAAAATATTAATAGCGTTTATTTCCCAGAGTTTTTTTGAGGATAAAATGAGATAAAATTTGTAAAGCACTTTGTAAATTTTAGAGCACTTATATAAATGCTAGCTGCTGCTATTGCTGCTACGACTACTACTATTACTACTACTATCTGTGAACTCATTTTATATTACTACTACTACCACTACTACCACTACTACTACTATTACTACTACTATCTGTGGACTCATTTCACATTACTACTACTATTACTATTACTACTACTACTACTACTACCACCACAACCACCACCACTACTACTACTACTACTACTATTACTACTATCTGTGAACTCGTTTCACATTACTACTACTATTACTATTATTACTACTACTACTACTACTACCACCACCACTACTACTATCACCACTACTACTACTACTACTATTTGTGGACTCATTTCACATTACTACTACTATTACTACTACTACTACTACTACTATCTGTGGACTCATTTTATATTACTACTACTACTACTACTACTACTACTACTACTACTACTACTATTATTATTATTTGCGGACTCATTTCACATTACTACTACTACTACCACACCAGTACTATTACTACTACTATCTGTGGACTCATTTTATATTACTGCTACTACTACTACTATACTACTACTACTATCTGTGGACTCATTTCACATTACTACTACTACTACCACCACTACTACTACTGCTACTACTATTACTACTATCTGTGGACTCATTTTATATTACTACTACTACCACTATCTGTGGACTCATTTTATATTACTACTACTACTACCACTACTACTACTATTACTACTACTATCTATGGACTCATTTTATATTACTACTACTACTACTATTTGTGGACTCATTTCACATTACTACTACTACTACTATTACTACTACTACTACTACTACTACTACTACTACTACTATTTGTGGACTCATTTCAGATTACTACTACTACTACTACTACTACTACTACTACTACCACCACTACTACTACTACTACCACTATCTGTGGACTCATTTTATATTACTACTACTACTACTACTACTACTACTACTACTACTACTACTACTACTACTACTAT
>CM053586.1:71032636-71048922 GCA_028646515.1 Pseudochirops corinnae | reverse complement strand
GAAAAACCCAGATGTTGGTGCTTCCCTCTCTGGTAACTGACTAGGTAACTGATGTAATGGTCAGACGCTGGAAGCGGTCTGCTGATCTGTTTTTCTGTTTGTTTGTAACTTCTGTTTGTATTCTCTGAAGTTCAGGGTGCTGACTTTTCACCCTGAACTAGGTAAATGATATGCTAGATTAAAGTGAGATTGTTAACCCATTTTGAGTTGCTTTCCTTTAGAAAAGCAGATCTAAGAACCTGTGCTAGTAGCCGCCCTAGGTATGCTAGGGTGCTTGTTGATACACAGATCCACAGAAATACTGAATTGACAATGCCACCTTCCATTATAATCAAGAGGCTACTCAGTCATTCTACATTAGAAGTGCTTCAGGGGCACCATGTTCCCAAGGGGACTGTAGCATATCATTGGTAAATAAGAGAAAGACTTTAAAAACTGTATCACAAGATTTTTTGGTGTGGCTTCACTTTTCTCATCTACAAAGTCAAGTAGCATTAATATGCTTTTCTAATAAAGTACCTATCTGCCAATATAAAGTACTTAGAGAAATGATCATTTATAAGCATTAGCATACTGATTTTTTTCTTTCTTTGAAACTCTCTGGCATCCCAAGAGTAAAGGAGTATCAAATAATTTAAACTATACATCATTTCAAAGAATCACAGAATATAAGTTGAAAAGGCTCTTTGCCATCCAGTCCAATCTATCTTTGCAAAGAAAACTGCCCTATTCCACATCCCCAACAAATGGCTATCCAATCTTTACTTAAAGACAAGGGAAACCCACTATTCCTGAGACTATTTAATTTTTGTATAGCTCTTATTCTGTGTAATTACACATGTACAGCCTGTATTTAATTGCTTGTCCTTCCAGTGGGGGTGGGTGACAACAGAGCAAGGGAAAGAATCTAGAATTTAAAGTTCTATAATCAAATGTTAAAAATATATATGTGTATATTATTATTATTATTATTATTAACTACATCCAACTGGGAATTAAGATGTACAGGAACTGGGATGGGGAGATCCATCCTGCCCTACCGGAGAGTTAGATGGCAAGGGGAAGGACATAGGAGAAAGCAGATTAGGGGAGGGGTTATACAGTGGGATGGCTGTTTTGAGGTGTTGGGTAGGGGAAAGATGGGGAGAAAATTTGTAACTCAAAATCTCGTGGAAATGAATGATGTAAACAAGAAAATAAATTTTAAAAACATTTTTTATAGCTCTACTTTTTAGGAAGTTTTCTCCCATATCAAACCCAAATCTGCCTCTAACTTCTGATTCTAACTGGATGTAATCGATCCTAATTCTCTCCTCTGAAGCCAAGCATAAACCTAATTTCTCTTTTGCATGATAGCCCTTCCTATATCTGAAGATGATTATCATGTGCCCTTCTAAGCCTCCCCTTTCATTTAAAAAAAAATTTTTTTTTTGGCTTTTTGGAAGGGGGAAAGGCAGGGCAATTGGGATTAAGTGACTTGCCCAAGGTCATACAGCTAGTAAGTGTTAATTGTCTGAGGCCACATTTGAACTCAGGTCCTCCTGACTCCAGGGCTGGTGCTCTCTATTCACTGCGCCTCCTAGCTGCCCCTAAAGCCTCCTCTTTTCAAGACTAAATATCCTTTTTATAAAAAATGTGTTTATTTAGTATTTTCTTTCCCCCCCCCCCATTGCATGTAAAAGCAATTTTTAACATATGTTCTTTTTTTTTTTAATTTTAAAGTTCCAGATTCTTTCTCTCCTCTCACATTGAGAAGGCAAGCAATCTGATATAGGTTATGCATGTGCAGTCATGCAAAACATATTTCCATGAGTCATGTTGTAAAAGAAAACATGGATAAAAAACTCCTCAAAAAGAAAGAAAGAAAAAAAGTATGCTTTGATCTGCATTCAGATGCCATTCTTTCTCTGGAGATGCACAGCATCTTTCATCGTAAATCCTTCAGAACGGTCTTGGGTCATTATTGTATTGCTGAGAATGCTGTCTTTCACAGCTGATCATCATGCAACATTGTTGTTACTATATACAATGTTCTCCTGATTCTGTTCACTTTATTTTGCATCAGTTCAGGTAAGTCTTTCCAGGTTTTTCTGAGAGCATCCTGTTCATCATTTCTTATAATACAATAGTATTCCATCACAATCAAATGCCACAACTTGTTCAGCTATTCCCCCATCTATGGACATCCCTTCAATTTCCAATTCTTTGCATCTCTAAAAGAGTTGCTCTAAATATTTTTGTAATGTATAGGTCCTTTTCCAGATCACTCTAAAATCTAAATAGCATGCCATATATAGCTTCATCTAAGTCATTGATAAAAATATTGAATAGAATAGGGTCAAAGACAGCCCAACCTTTGGAGCAACCTACTGCAGACTTCCCTCCACAATAACACTGACCCATCAGTGGTTATTCTTTTGACCTGGTCAGTCAGTTACAAGTCCTCAAAATTGTAATGGACCACAAATCCCTATCTTATCCATAAGGATCACGAGAGACTTTATAAAATGCTTAACTGAAGTAAAGATTTGCCATATCTATATGACATTTCTCTGCTCTACTAGTCTGGTAAGTATCCCTGTCATAGAAAAGGAAATAATATTAGTCTGGCATGGTCTGTTCTTTGTAAGCCACATTGAAAAGATGTAAAAGGTACCTCCTAATTTCATTCTCTGAAGAATTTTTTTCTAAAGATATGAGTATTTTGACTCAGAATAGCTCTTTAGAGTAAAGTACCTCTTAGTAATATTTGGTCTTTGGAAAGAAAACATTAAAAAAAAAATGTGGGGGGGCGGAGGGGGAGGAGAAAGCCCCAAAGAAATCAAATTAAAAGGAAAAAGGCCCATGTACAAAATATATAGACCAGCTCTTTTTGTGAAGAACTAGAAATTAGGAAGTTGCCCATCAATTGGGAATGACTGAATAAATTATGGCATATGGAAGTAACTGGAACACTACTGTGTCATAAGAAAAAGAGCCTTCCCTCTCTGGTTACCTCCAAATTTCCTGTATCTATCTTGTTTATATTCTTTGCATGTTTCTTCCCCTTACAGACTGAGAGTGCCTTGAAGGAAGGTACTATTTTTCCCTTTTTTTATATTCCCATCATGGTCATGCTTAAAAGGGTGGAGACACATCGTTTCCAGATAATTTAATCATTTTATTAACAAGGCCAGCACGTTATTAATAAAAAGATGGTCATTTGGCTCTCTCTCTCAGACCAAAGACCCCTAATGGCAGTGGGGACACAGTTTACATGTGCTTCTAAGAGGAGGTGTTCTTGAGGAGGGGCAATCAATTCAGACTGGTTAACACAAAAACAGCTGTGGGCGATATCAGAATGAAGTTCTTGGGGTACGTGACTTAGGTCACTAAAATCTTGGTCAAAGAGACATCAATTTCCTTATCGCCCATCTTGATAATAGAGAGAATCAACCTTTCCTCAGGTCAGTCAGACAATTGAGCAGGAATACACCCATTAGCCCAAACTTAGAATTTCTTTTACTGATTAGATCTTGGCCTCCCTGAGTGAATCTCTAAGAAAAATTTCCCACACTAATTGATTTCTGAATGAGGAAATAGAAAAAGGGAAAAACTTTGGTCCTAATACAATAATTACTTATTAAATATAAGAGAGAAATACTCATTTCTCACATCGCTTACCACAAAGCTTGGCACTCATTAAGTAGGTGCTTCATAACTGTTGCTGACTTATTTTTTCTTTTTAGCAGAATGTTAAAACGGTCAAGGTGATCCAGACCATATAGACAGAATTTATGCTATTGGGATTATCATTGGAGTGAAATGTCTGCGAACTGTAACTAAGGTTTCTGAGTATTGACAAAGCCTAGACATCATCTATAAACCTTGGGTCAAATGCCATTTTACACGGCAGCGAAAATCTTCTTCCTTTGTCAGGGGGCTCCAAAATTGTTTTGGTGAGTATTTGTCCAGTTGTTGATGTACACGCCCTCCAAGTGCAAATGAGACAATTTAAAACCAGAATTTGTAACCCAAAACTACTGGTATTGTTTCCTAGTTACAAGTTAAACAGTCTTTATTTACTCTTAGTGAAGGGAAGAGGATGCCCAGGAAACACATAGAATCTAAATCTGAACAAATTCAGTAATCAGACACAAGTTTAACAGGAATGGAAGTTAGCAGCAAATTAGGAATTTATTTTATTATAGATAAAAATTATCGCTCATTCCTTCTAAATTTATATCTCAAAACTTATTTGAGTTGTCAGGAAAACAGGTAAAAGTTTTCTTTTTTAAATATTGTTTTAAAAAAGGAACCAACAGATGCTGCTGCAGATGCTTTACACGACGAATTTATATCCAGCTTTGTAGTAAGGATCACTCAAAGTTAAGCTTTAGGTAAACTGAAATTTAAATACTGAAGTTACCACATCACATCCTTTGTCTCTTTCCCCGAATATCGTTCCACAAGCTTAAAATACAAAATTAAACTCAACGAGTGTTTGCTGAATGAATGACATTAGTAGCTTTAGAGCTAGTGTTTTGAATTTCCTGTTTTGAAATATCAAACAGAATATATTGACTGAGATGAGGCTATACAAACATGATTTCATCCAGAGAACTGATATTTAGGTGGGGCTAACTGTTATCTAAGTACTTTTGGTAGGCAACTCAAAATATGTATTGCCTATTCTTTAATGTTATATTTAAAGATAAGCTATTAAAATATTCCAAGAATAATCAAGACCCTCAAAATCAATCTGAAATAACTAAATAGCTGAACGTTAAAAAGTTGTTGGTTTGTTTGTTTTTTAACAGAGCACATTTAATTTTTACAGACACAAAAATAACTAATCATATCAACTCTTTTCAAAATTCTAAACCCCAGAGCTAAGATTGAAAACTACACATGGAAAATGTTTCCAGTGAGGACCCAGAAACAGGACTTGTGTTGTCATTGATATCATAATTCCACAAGGCAAGTACTATTTGAATGGGGCATTATACATCTCTTCAGTCACAGGAGATCCTGAAAAATCCAAAAATAATTTCTTCCAACCCATTGCATTTAAACACTGTACATACCCAGTCCAGAAAAGCCCTATGATTTTATCCACATAGAAAATTCTTAGTGTGGAAATTTCTTGCTCATGAAGATTGGCAACTCAGTCACTTTAAGGAATAGGGCTGTTTGGGGGCATAGAAATGACATGACCCAGCCATGGACACAGAGCCAGGTAGGCAACAAGGCAGAATTTGAACCCAGGTCCCCCCAACTCCAGAGTGTCTGTATAATGTGTCTTCATGTATACACACTATAAAACTGGTTACCCATGCCTAGAATATACTCCCTCTCCTCACCTCTGGTTTCTACACTTTTTCTCTTCATTCTTCTATAATCTACAAGACATCTTATCTTCCCTATTCCACCACTTCCCCACAACTGTCTAAGCCAGCAGTTCTCAACCTTCCTAATGTGGCAACCCTTTTAATACTCCTATGTAGGAGTATCTGCATGTGGGCAGACCTGCCTGGAGACGGATAGAGGAGCAGTGTCTCGGTTCCTAAGACCATGGAAAATATGTGTTTTCCGATGGTCTTAGGTGACCCCTGTGAAAAGGTCGTTCGACCCCCAAAGGAGCTGTGACCCATAGGTTGAGAACCACTGGTCTAAACCCTCTTTCCCAAACTACTTCCATTTAACTACTATTATTCATTTGTTAAACTCTCTACTTATTCTGGATATGTTTATGCATACAAATTGTCTCCTCTGTGATAATACAACATTCTTTAGAGTTGGAATTATTTTATTTCTTTATATCTGTAATCCTAGCAGCTAGCAATGTCCACCCCATAGTAGGGGCTTATTAAGCATTTCTTGGATAACACACACATACACCCTCCCCCCTCCCCCCCCGCCATCCAACCTACCTTTAAAAGATTCTTCAGATTCTATTTTATGCTATAAAGAGGTCTAGTTTGTGGTCAAACCTTGTTATTTTTCTTTCTTAATTTTTAAAAATACAAGCCACTGTGCTGCTTTCCCAGGAAATGCTCCAGGCCACCTTAATCTAAAGACTTTTACACTCTATACAAAAATTCCAGACCTATCTTGCAAAGTAAACCCAGGGTCATTTTCTTTGTTGTTAATGACATATAATCTCCAATTATATTGTTTCTGATAGTCATCAGTTGTTGAAAAATGTGAAAAGATTCTTTGGTGTGGCTCTGGCTGTAGGCTGAGTGAAAGGACACAGGGCTCCACGGATGAGGAATGTCAGACATTGTATGCCTAAGGTCAACAGAAAAACCTATTTAGAATGGCCGGTACAGCCTGACATGGGAAACAGTGAAAAAAGATAAACATCATTAAACTGTCTTTCTATAAACAGTGATGCATTATTTGATAAGAGTAGAAATCTATACTAACAGGCACACAAATAAATACATTAACTATATACTAAAAGGCAAACAAATAAATACATGAACTACAATCTTCCAAGGACACTTTCCCTTTACCCCAACAGGTGGCTGAGTAACCAGTCTTATTCAGTTTTACCTGAGTCATATATAACTGAGGTTCCCTAGATTGAAGCTCTTTTCAGATTTGAATTTAGGTATGTAGTTTGCACATTATGGAGTCCCCAAAATATGAAGTAAAAGTCAGGCCACAGATAATCTAACCCAGCCACAGCCCGGGCCACCCCAAAACACAGGAAGAAGTTAAAGCTACACAGAGTAAGCTTCACTACTCATCACGAATGGGACGTTTTCTCTGTAAATCCACAAGTCTGCTTCCATGAGTGGGCCATTAAAGAATGGCAAAGGTAATTTCCTATTTGTTGTATTAGGGAAAGAAGGAGTCAAGGTATAAGATCAATCAACACACATTTATCAAACACCTACCAGGTGCCAAGCACTGAGGTATGAACGCACCCAGTTTATAGAAAGGCTAAGGCAGCTCCTCCCTCCCTTTAAGCAGCTCATCTACTTTGAATCTTAAGCCATTTTTGAAAGGCCTCTCTTCCTAAGTGAGGCAATGTGTGTGGCAAGTATAGCGGGGATGCCTGAAAGGGAACTTTATTTCTTCTTTGAAAGGAAATTCGAGATGGTTTTACCTCTCAAAGATCTGGGGGCTGGTTTTTTTTTTTTTAAGTACAACCAGGAAGTCTTTATTCTTCTTTCTATTAATCTTAGAACTTCAACCTTTTCAAAACCCAAACTAACAATGTAAGCTTATGCAACTTGTCCAAAAACGTCATTTGCTTTGACTACTGGGAAATTCTGTAAAAATACAAAGCCCAAGTTTTTTGAAGAAGTGTTTTCTTTAACTAGAATCAAACATGGATAAATAAATCCATTAACTTCTTTTCTTTCATTTCCCACAAGAAATTTAGTACAGTGCTTGGTACATAGTAGGTGCTTAATAAATGCTGACTGACTGATTGAATCAACTGTGTGTGTGTGTGTGTGTGTGTGTGTGTGTGTGAAATGGGATGGGGAGAGAAGGAGGCAGTTTGGAACTTAAAATAGAACAAAAAATAAAGAAGAAAAGATTGAAAAAAATAGTTACTCAGCCCTAGAGAAATCTAGAAAGATTTGTACTAACTGATTCAGAGTGAAGCAAACAGAACCAGGAGAACTATGTATTTATACAAGTCTGTTGGTGTTTTTTAAAGTCGTGTCACTTAGGGATGTTCACTTCTGGCTTTTAATTTTTGAAAAAGGTGGCTAGTCCTCACATTAGAGGTCAGAGAATCTAAAGGTCACAGAGTAATAAAGAGGAACTGAGGAATGACAAGACCTAACTAAATCTCCAAGTCATTCCATTCCAAACTGGAGATTCCCCAGATGGGGAGGGGAAGAAATAACAGAAAAGTACATACCTAGGAGGTCAAACCAATACCCAGTCCCAGATCTACATAACATGGCCCCGAGGAGATTGTTATCATAACCCAGGACCTAACAGAACAGGGAACCACAGGAATAACTGATACTGGCTAAGGATAAATTTCAAGGGGAGAAAAATAAAAACCCCTAAATTTCCATAGTATCAAGGATGCTTGAGGCAATAGCATGGTTTAACCTGGTTAGGTAAGTCCCTGGGTAGTATTTACTAGATTCTTTTGGACTGACTGATTCCCAATAAGGCACTTAGTGATTTGGCAAGCAGAGGGCACATTCTAGTTTCTACCTGGCACCATGATCTTCCCTACTTAGGCCAGTCTTCTTCTATGGCTCAGATCTGCCAATTTCCCTCTCAGAGTACCAGAAAGACTTTTAATACTAATAATATATTAAATATAATACTCAATATTAAAATTAAATAGGACAATTCTCCTCCTTCCCCCTCCACCAAAAAAGCACCTCACAAAAAATACAAGCAGCACATCCCTCCAATGTCAATGGATTAATCAAATATTATAAAAATTAACTCAAAAACATTTTCCTGAATTTAACTCTTAGGCCAAAGGTAACCATAATTCTATACTATGAACATACACACTATTTTCCTGTGCCAACTACATTTTAAAAATATATTTTAATTTCATTAAATATTTCCCAAATACAGGCAAAAATGCTAACATTCATTTTAAAATTTTAATTTTTTTTTCAATTTCAAGTTCCAAACTGCTTCTCTAGGTGGATAACATCTTCCTTCATATATCCTTTGTAGCTGATCTGAGTGTTTGTAATACTCAGACCAGCTTGGCCATTCAGTTGGTCTTCGAACATTATTGCTATTACTGTATACAATGTTCTCTTGGTTCTGCTCATTTTACTCTTCATTACTTCATACAAGTCTTTCCATGTTTTTCTAAAATCAACCTGCTCATCGTTTCTTATTAACATCCATTTAAAAAAATTTTGAGTTCCTTCCAAGCTCTCTCCCTCCCTTTTGCCTCCCCTTCCCTTGAGAAGGCTAGCAGTGTGATATCATGCTGAGTACATATTTTTAAGTGGCAGTGCAATCTTTTATGATATTCAGAAACATCATTTAAAGCTTTGTCTCTGCTGAACCTTTGTTTTCTCCATTTAAAAATAAAACCCAATGAAAGCCACCATATAGACTCGAGAATGTCACTAAAAATAATTATTTTCTCACTTTTATGAAAAGGGATTTGGTTACATAATCCTTTTTTTTTTTTAACTGTTTGGGTGAGCACATACAAAAGTGTTCCTTGTTGACTCAAGACATTTGTCATTGACTGAGAGGAGGTGAGACCTGCCTACAAGAACAGCCAGAGCAAGTCAACAAGGGAGGGTCAACGTACCCAAATGGTTATTTTGTTTTTCACTTAAGATCCTATATTTAGAGTTGGAAGGGCCCTTAAAAGGCATGTGTTTTAGTCTCTTCTTTTTGCAAATGAGGAAAATGACCCCCAGAGAAGTTTAAATAACTTATCTGCCTATGGTCAAAAAGTAAACAAGGTAAGTCAGGATTTGAATCCAGGTCTCCTGCCCCTGAATCTTACACTCTTTATACCACTCCACAAATAAGTCCTCTCACTGCCAGGCTTTCCCTTGCTATTTCTTATACGTTGGTCTAATGGTAGATTATAAAATATATCAAAAAATTGGGACTCTGGTGTCTCTCCCTCTTGTGTTTTCTATGGTATTTAGTACCATGCTGGTCATAAAGTAGGTGTTTAATGTAAGGGGACTCTGAGGTTCTACTTTAAGCCCACAGTATTGGGAAAGTTGACATAAAAGAAATACGACAATTACTGAAGGGGAAATAAACATCCTGATTCTCTGTAGATGGAGATATGAACTGGTCAGCTATTCTGGAAAGCAATTTGGAGCTCTGCTTAACAGTTGTTTTTTGACCCAGAGATAATCCAAAGAAATTTTAAAAGATAAAGGATTTATATGCACAAAAATATTAATACCAACTCTTCTTGCAGTGGCAAAGAACTGGATACTAAGAGGGTGTCCATCCATTGGGAATGGCTAAATAAATTATATGGATGTAATGGAATACTACTGTACCATAAGAAACGATAGAAGGGATGGTTTCAGGAAAACTTGAGAAGAAATGATACAGGGTGAAGTGAGCAGAACCAGGAAAATAATTTATACAGTAACAATATTGTAAAGACAAACAACTTTGGAAAATGTAGGAACTGTGAGCATGATGCAGTGACTTGCTGAGAGTCTTGTAGGCAGTGATAGTCAGGATTTGAACCTAGGTCTTCAGACTCTGAATCCATTTTAAGTAAAATGGTGTTTTCCATTGTTTTCCTGTATCATAGCCATCTCTCCAGAAGAGGTCAGAGAAAAAAATATGTTAAAAAAAAAAGTATTTGGTGAGGTATGATTATGTACAAGGATTTGAAAGGACCAGAAGAATAGTTTTAAATAACTTTTTTTCTTAAAAAACAAAAAAAACACAAAGAATAAACTTGAATTTCCCTATAAAGCATACATTTGTAAGAAACTTAAATCTGGCTTTTATCACAAGGTAATGGTATAATAATGAACAAAATAATGCTATAAGCTGTCTAAATGAATTTCCTCAAATTTTGATATCTAAGAAATGTTTGTGGCACATGGCCTGACAAATAATACTGATCATGAAACTGTTCTCTACCCCAAATATGTCTGAACCCTGGTTTCAGAAGCAAACACAAAACTACTTTCCTATATTTTAACTATTTTTCATCCCACAGAAAGTTTGCAGGGAATATTTTCTGGGAACCATCTGGACCTGTGATTTCACTGGCAAAAGAAGAAATGAAAAAGTATTTCATAAGCTATATGCCATGCATTGTGCTCAGAGGGCCAGAGGGTCACTTAACAGAAGCAAAATTGGTACTGATTTAATTACTATGCCCAGAGCAAGTGGTGGAAGGGGTTAGAAAGTTATATACGGTATATGACAAGATAGCTATCTTGAATGGGTAAGGTATATGGATACAAGTCTTCCAGCAACAGATGAGCTAAGGTCAGCTAGATAGGGAAATTCATACTCCCTAATCAATTGGTCCCAGGGAAAAGTTCCATTACAGGCTGATAGTACAGGGAGGGATGGCTGATGATAAAATGACCCAAGAAATGGAAACTTCCAGGGAATAACTCACCTCAGATTGTGTCAGACATAGAATTTGAACCCAGGCCCTCCTGACTCAGAGGCCAGCTCTCAACCTTAACCTCTCCTACCATCATATACATACACATACACATGTTTGGGTGTGTGTATGCATGCATACATATGTATATACAATGTACACATATGTACATGTGCACCCATACATACACATACATATGCACATATATACACATTTTAAAACAATTAATTTGGACCACATCCTACATAGTACAACAAAGATTATCCCCTCCTCTTCCCTTGTCAACTACAATTACCATCTCTCCTCCCTCCAATTAGACTATAAACCATCTGAGGTCAGGGATTTAATAATTATGTACCTACATACAGATTATACAATAGGCTGAACATTTAATTTTACACAAATGGCACCAAGTCTGAGAAGATCTCCTACGTAAATTACTCAGATGCCGGGAAGGTACAAATTGCTTTCTTTTAACACAGTGGTTCTCCAATTTAACAGATGCCAGAAATCTGTCATCGTACACATATCTTAGCAAATGGGACACAAGATACTCCAACCATCTCTATCAAGGAGGACCCACTCCAACCTTGTTTGAAATATAATCTCTGCACCAGCAAGACCTGCCCTTATATCAGCTCCTGGCAAAATTTATAAAAGAAGTGCCCCTGAAAAGAACAGGGATTAGCAAGCAACGCTGCATTACAAAAGATCCTTTGTTCTTAAGGAAAGAGTACAGCGAGAAGCCAGAAAAGCATTTGTAGGAGTTTCCCCTTAATAAAATATTATCAGACTGTTTGGAGTGAGACTCCAATCACACACTGAAATATCATCGTATAATAAATAAGTGATAAGAAATGATCATACCAAGACCTCTTCATATAAAAGGGAAATTGTTGACAATGTCTGAAACAGCAATCATGATCCCAAGATGGTAGCTGAACAAAATCAGCAGTTAAGACAAAGGTTAGGGCAAAAGTCTAGTTTTATAGAAGTTATGTGTATGTGTTTTTATTGATTGATTTACCTCAAACAAGATAAGGAAATGAAGTTTGACTTTTCCATTTTAAAAAAATTCATAGATAACATTCTGCAATCTCATTTTTATCAATTTTTGTAAGGATCAATAGAGAAAAACAATTTTAACTTTTTTTTGGTAAGAGCTTGAGCATATTAATGAGCCTTTCCAATCTCTTTTATTTTACAAATTTTGCTACATTTATAAAGATGGCTAACTCCCTCCAACAAAAAGAGGGCTTAAAAAAAACATTTGTAACTTAACATTGGCAATCTTTGCCCTCTCCAGTTCTAGACACACCCATTCTTTCTCCTATTCTCCATATTCCTAGGTTGAAAATTTGCTCCTTTTTTTAAGCTGTCCATTTTTCCCACTTAACTCTCTTAATTTCTTTCTTTTTCTATTAGAAAAAGGCAATCATTTTGCTGCCCAAGGTGTTATTCTCCCTAAACCCACCCCTCTTCAATCTGTTTTCAAATGACCAAATCACTCTTAGCATCACAGAATTACAGTAAGACCTTTTAGAACTGGGAAATTCTTTGGAAATCATGTAGTCCAACCTCGTAATCTTAAACACAATTGAGCCAAGGTCCAGAAGTTGAGCAGCTTTGTCCAAAGTCATAAAATTAGACAAGTAATGGCGGAGCTGAGTTTCTGTCTAGGCCTTTTATTACCACCCTTCTATTACTGTCAATCACATATTTATTCACATGTGCCCTCCTCATGCTCCCAGTCTCTTTCACTTGCTTCTCTTGCTTCTCTTCTTATGTCTTCATTTCACTTCTCCCACCATTTTAGCTAACCTTTCTCATTCAGTCTGCCTCTGTCCCTCCCTCCCTCCTTCTTCCTCATCCCTCAGGTCTCTGATTCAGTACTTCCACTCAAATCCTACCTGTCTTCTTTTGAGACAAGCAGTCAAGCAAGACGAAAGCATTTATTAAATATTTACTGTGCGCCAGGCACTATGTTAAGTATTTTACAACCATCTCATGTGATCCTCACAACAACCCCGAGTGGAGGTACAATTATGACCCCCATTTTGGAAACACTAGGCATTGAATTAGAATCTGGAATGTCTACAGGGAACATAGCCCTGTAGGTCTGTTTGGTCCCAGCAGAATGGTATGTAATCAGCCTGGAAAGACAGGGTGGAGCTACGTTGTGAATGGCTTTGAATGCCAAACAGAAGAGCTGCTATTTTATCCAAAGGGCAATAAATAGGGCCCTTCAGATTTCTCTTTCTCCTGCACTGGATTTCTCCCAACAATCCAATTCTCCCTCTTTATCTCCCCAGTTTTTTTTTACTATTTTTTATTACTTATATTCCCCTTTTTTAAACTTTTGCTACTTATACTCTTTTTAAAATTTTATTATTTATATTCCCCCCTTTAAACTTTTATTACTTATATTCCTTTTTTAACTTTTATAATTCTTTTTTTTACTTCTATTATTCATATTCCTCTTTTACTTTTATTATATTTCTCTTTCCCTCTTCTCTCACTCTACTCTCTACCTAATCTTTGACCTTCCCAAATTAAAGAGGATTTCTGACATCTTGGAAGATGGGAAATAGTATTGAAAATTATTCAGGCAAATTAAGAGGAGAAATTATTTCTTTTAATAAAAATGATAAAAATGTTTGGTTGACTGGTGAATTCAACAGAATCAAAAATAAAACCACATCAATACAAAAATACACAGAATCTTAATGCTGGATGGGACGTTAAAAGATCTAACTACTGCCTATCCTACCCCACCCTCCATCCCATTCAGAGAGAGAGGAGAGTTGTAAAAATACGTTTAATTTCTCTCCTTTTCCCCTCCAAATTTCTCTAGCTCCTCTAGAAGAGCAGTTCTCAACCTGTGGGTTAGGTTCCATTTGTAACAATGAAAATACACCCTGCATATCAGATGGATTCATAACAGTAGCAAAATCACAGTTATGAAGTAGCAACAAAAATAATTTTATGGTTGGGGGTCACCACAACATGAGGAACTGTATTAAAGGGTCACAGCATTAGGAAGGTTGAGAACCACTGCTTTAGAATGTCTGGGGTATTCACTCTATATCCTCAGAGCAACCATGTCTAAATCTGGTCAATATAATTAGTTCAAGCCCAAAGTGCTCTGCAGTCAAAAATCAGTTCAGGAGACACTGCTCTTACTTCATTTATCTAATGACAAAGTAGGTACTGTGTGGGGTCTGTGGAAACAACACTAGATTTGGATTCAAAAGGCCTGGGTTCAAATCCTGCCTCAGGTCACTTTGTTACTGTCTCTGGGCCTCAATTTCCTCAACTATAAAATGAAGGGGAAAGGGATGGTCTTGGTCTCTTCATCTTTAAATCTACAATTCTATATATACTAGCCTAAAACCTAGGGGCAAAAAATTTTCTCACAAAAATGCACAAGACCAGGCAAAAAAGAATTAACATGTAAATGAAACTAACTTATGATGGATGATCTTCAGAAAAAAAATTTTTTTAAAGAACATTGTTCTTTCTTCTGTTGTTAAGCAGCAAAAATGTTTCAGGATACCCTTATCTTAAATCACAAAGTCAGATATTTAGATTACATGTAGCAGCAACAAAGCTGGGGGCCTAATTCATTCACTAATCAGATAGTTCTGACCTCGCTGGAGGTTTGAGAAGTAAAGAACCACCAAGAGTAGGTAGTTTTACTTTAGCATAGAGAAGCAGTTCTATGTATATATGCATGTATTCATGTATGCATGCATGTATGTATGTACACGTGTGTTTATTTTTTAAACACATAGGGCCATGCAAAGAGCAAAAATCCGCTGGGTACCAATCTATCCATCTCCTATTCCATTTGCTTCCATGAAACAATTTTATTAAAACTGGAAAAGGAAGAATAGTTTTACTTTGGAGAAGAGTTTTCGATGGACTATCAATGGTGAAGTCTGTTTTCATTTATCCTAAGTAAATTATTAACTCTTATTAGAAACTACAGAATACACTAGTGGATTATAAATCAACAGTAATAAAGACCAGTGCACAGACTAAATTCTCTCCTAAGACCCTGCTAATGTTTCCTACATCATACTTATAAGAACGATATAGTTATATATCATTATATAGTAGTTTTTATGAGTATTATATTTTATTGGCATTTTATATTTTTTTAATGTATTAGTTTTTATATTAGTACTAAAAAAACTTTTTTACTTCAGTGATTTCTGTGAAGAAAAATGAACAGGTCAGACAGCAAGAAAACTTTACAGGTATTACTAGAAACTGTGATAAAAGCATAATTTTTTTGTTATTCATTGGATAAATTTCCTATTCAGCTATAAAGTTCACTAGCCTTATTGAATTTGCAATCTGTCTTTAGCACCATACTACTTGAGCTAGGGAAGTATGGTTGTGGAATATTTCACATAATGCCAGGCAGTCAACACTGTTGTTTGGTTTGCTGAATTATTTTGTTCTTTCTTTTTCAATCTTTGCTCCAAGTATGGGCTTGATGGGGAAGGAATGGGGGTTAGATTTAATGAGAAATGAATTTTACAATGTAAAAAAAGGCCCCAATTTTTGAAGACTGCTGCCCCCTTATTCACTGCTTTCCTCAGTAATTTGTAAAGTTCCTTTAAAACAACAGTTATCTTTCACCTAATGATTTAAAATAGACTTCCAGAATGCAATGTGCTTCAATGCTCTCAGGAAATTAGAATTTTCCATGATACTTTATAGTGCGGTTACCAAAAGTTCCCCATGGTGGGAAGTGAGGTATTGTGGAATGAGAGGTAATGATGCTACACTGTCCAAATTTACAAAGTAAGGAAGAACATTCAACATTTCCCAAAATAGGAAAAATTTCCCCTTGATTCCAATGAATCTCAGGCACTCCAATGCTCAAAGGAACTCAGCAACTATGCACAAACTTTCTGGAGCCTGTTTTACAGTGTCAGAAAAAGGAAATATATTTCCAGTAAAATGCAGTGTAACAACAATATGAATATAACTTTTAAAACCTTTCTCTTTACAGTCTTTTTTTTTCTTTTTTGGAGGGGGAAAGGCAGGGCAATTAGGGTTAAGTGACTTGCCCAAGGTCACATGGCTAGTAAGCATTAAGTGTCTGAGGCCACATTTGAACTCAGGTCCTCCTGACTCCAGGGCCAGTGCTTTATCACTGTGCCACCTAGCTGCCCCTCTTTATATTCTTAAAGAATAAAATACTTTTAGGTTTCAGAAT
>CM053586.1:71015120-71032136 GCA_028646515.1 Pseudochirops corinnae | reverse complement strand
TTGAGTTAATCTATTTTTTAAGGTGTTATTTTCTTCAGTCAGGTTGTTGACTCTTTTATTGAATCATTCTCATTTCTCTCCCCAATTTTTCCTTCACTTCTCTTATTTGGTTTTCAAAATCCTTCTTAAGCTCCTCTATGGCCTGTAACCAGTTTATATTTTTCTTGGAAGCTTTTAGTGCAGCACTTCTGACTGTGCTGTCCTCCTTCCACTCCATGCTTTGATCCTTTTTGTCCTCCAAAAAGGAATTGAAAGTTGGATTGCTGTGCTTACTTTGCTTCTTTTGCCTGCTCATGTTGTCAGTCAATTACTTGACTTTTGGACTCAGTAGAACTCTGCTTTCAGAGGGGAGAGCTCTGTCCCAAATCACTGGAGTTTTCGCAGCTGCTGGAGCTATTAGAAGGCCACCACCTCTGCAGCCCCCACCAGCTTTGACTCATTGAAAACGCACCTCAGGACCACCACCCAAGACCATGATCCCGATTCAGGCAGCTCAAGGCAAGAGCACTTAGTGTCTGAATGATTGTTTGGCCCCCCTGCAATCTTCAGGCCAGGAGCTCTGAAGCAGCCATGTGGAGGCAGCTGCAGGGCTACCATTTCAGACTGCTTCTAGCTCTGGAGCCAGTCGGCTGGACCCTCTCCCCCAAATTTAGCCGAGTTCCAATAATCTTTCCCTTTGTCCTTGGCTCTTATGGGTTGGTAATTCTAGAAACCACCACAGCTGCTGGTGATCCACTCTCCTGAAAGCTCCAGCCAGGGCTTCTCCTGGACAGCCTGGGGTTAAAATCACATGGGGCTGGGCTCTGCTCCCAGCACGCTGTGATGAACCCTTCCCGTCTGCCTGCCAGGCTACCTTCAGTGGGAACTTTGTTACTCTGACCTTTTGTGGGTTATGGAGCTCTGAAATTTGTTTAGAGCCATATTTTATAGGTATTTGAGGTGGTTATGGCGGGAGCTCGCAGAGTTCTCCTGCTTCTATGCTGCCATTTTGACTCCCCTCCACATGTTTCTTGCTGCTACCTTGTGCTGATATGTCAGGTGGGTTAGGTTTGGAGCTCAGGGATATCAACCATCTTAATCTTTTTCTCTCTTGCTGGGGAACACAGGGAAAGGAAGCATTCTAGGATTTCCACAAATTCCTTCTAGACAAATGGCAAAGGACTATTTGGTATTATGTCTTGCTAAAGGGATGAAAAAAGTGTACATATCCTCTGAAGAGGATCAAATTTTCTGTGAGTCAGCAATCTACACAAGGTCCACTACTCCCAGATCTCATCTTAGTTTGGAGAAGACCCTGGGCTATTGATAGCTAGGATAGTAGGTTGTAAGCCCTGTCATAAAAGTGTTCAAAAACTTCTCCAAATCACCAAAGGAGTCAATGACTCAGAAAAGGTGAAAAATCACTGAAGACTATATCTAAGATTTATTATAGCTCTGCCTATCTGCTGCTGTTTGTCCTCTGTTGGAAGAGGACCAAGACCAAGAGGACCAAGACCGATGTCTTGACTCTTAAGGGATTTGGATTTAAGTAAGGTAGAGTTGTACAAAGTTATCAGCCTCACTCTCTCTTCCAGATTCATCACAGTCTGGTGGCAGGACAAAAGTCAGGATGACTGGAGATGGCCTGGGATGCAGTGGATGATTTTGGCATCTTCAATATCTGTCCAAACTCTCAGCACTTCACAGTGTCTGCTTCAGCCATCTTCATGGCCATTGGAACAAATTTTTCTCACCTGCTTATTCCACTGGGGGAATCCTTCACATGCTTACGGTAGACATCCCCCTAACTCACCAGGGATTTGAGGTCTGTCAGTTATCCTCAACCTGGTTTAGTCTATTTGCCAAGATGGTTTTTATCGGGGTATGGGCACTGGGCATACTAAAGCTTCTTGGAACTACAGGCGAGAGGTGGGTGGAGGAGGACACCAAGGGTAGTTGAGCAGCCCTGAGAAGGGATTGGCAAGCCTTCACACCAGAGGTACTGGTTCTTTCTCCTTGAATAACCAGTACACCCTAGCTCTAAATATCTATGATCCTATAAAAAGACATCAAAGTAAAAAAGAAAATGGGGTAATCATGTGGCCCAGCCCAGTTTGGAAGGGGGCTTAGCGAATAGTCATTCTGAGTACTACACTGGCATCTATGAAAAGATATAGAGAAAGACATCCAGCATGTCAGGGAGATCCTTTATAGAGGATTTATAGGCAATCATGGATAAGAATTGCCACGTCAGTGTTAACATCTACACTGATGAAAGTAATACTTATGAGATTGTGAAATCCATTAGACCAGAAAAAGTAGGTTTCTTCTTTGTGTAATCTCTCATTTTCACTCATGAACCACATTGGACTACTCAATTTTCTTGAAAGGCCTTTTTTTTTTTCTTTAATGTGGTCTTTAAAAATTGGAATGATTTTGCTTGTACATTTAATACTTATCACTTTAGAAAGTCAAATATCCATCACTTGTTTAGAATAAGATTTTTTTAAAATGTAGCTTTACCCAGGACATTATTTCAGGCAGTAAACTAGGCTTAATAAGAGCTAGCATTTATAGAGCACTTTAAGATTTACAAAATATTTTACAAATATTATCTATTTTATCTTCACAGACAACCTTGGGGAATAAGTGCTATTATCATTCCTATTTTACAGACAGAAGTTAAGTGACTTGCTCAGGGTTACACAGTTAGAAAGTGCCTCTAATTAGATATGAACTTGGGTCTTCCTAACTTCAGGTCCAGTGCTCTATCCACTATACCATTTGGCTGCCTCAGTTTTAGCCATCTTTGTGTCCTTCGGTGTTTTAGCACTATGCCTGTGTCACCTTCCACCATGCAAGGTGATCAACGGATATTTATTGAACAAATGAAAGAATGAAAATGGACAGAGCCCTTAAAAGGAAGCCTACCAGATTTGAGATCCCATAGGTTGGTTTGAATATGGTGCTAATGAAGTCAGGGTTGTGAGTTTGATACCTACGTGGGTCAATTTATATTATTACATGAAGGTATAATATAATAATGACATATAGGAAGTTTTAAGATTTGCAAAGTACTTTACATATATCATTTGATCCTGACAATAACCCTTTGAGATCAGGACTACAATTATCAAGCCCATTTTACTGTTAAGGAAACAGGCACAGAGAGATTTAGTGACTTGTACATGGAGAGGTAGCTTAACAAGGCAGGATTTGAAACCAGATTTTTTTAATTTTTGCTTTTTGGAGGGGGGAAGGCAAGGCAATTAAGTGACTTGTTCGTGGTCACACAGCTAGCAAGTGTCAAGTGTCTGGGGTTGGATATGAACTCAGGTACCCCTGATTCCAGGGCCGGTACTCTATTCACTATGCCACCTAGCCGCCCTGAAACCAGATTTGTTTCTGACTCAATCTAGGGCTCTTTCCATTATATCACACTGCCTCTGAACCATGTATGGTTTCAAGCTACTCCCTCAACCTTGGCAAGCCACCAGATTGATTACAAAGACCAGTTTAGGGGTAGTTAAATGGCACAGTGAATAGAGCACCGACCCTGGAGTCAGGAGGACCTGAGTTCAAATCCAGCCTCAGACGCTTGACACTTACTGACAGTGTGACCTTGGGCAAGTCACTCAAACCCAACTGCCCTGCCTTCCCCTCTCTAAAAAGTAAACCAAGCCAAAAACAAAAAAAACAAAGACCAGTTTAATGGCTGTGGATGATTGGTATAGACTAATATTATTAGAAGAAAATAAAAACAAAACTAAGAATGAATGTGATATTAATTGTAGGCAAGGAACACCAACTTTGTATTTAAAAGATGTCGTATCATCATTATTTTTTTTATAATCCCTGTAATATTGTTTAGTGTTACTATTACCATTATTCTATTGGGCTCCCACATACATTTTTAGTCTTCTCTCACATAACTCTCCTATTTGGACTCTCTGCTCAAGCCAAATTTATTTGCTTGCCAGTATCCAAATATTCCTTATACTTTCTTATTGCCTTTGTTCATTTTGCCCATGTTATTCTCCCTTATAATGATCTCTCCTCCCAAATTTGCCTGTTGAAATCTTTCCTATTTGCTCATCCTTTGAGGCCCACCTCAAATTCCACCTGTTCCTTGAAGCATAGTTGAGTTTAGTAAATGTTTGATTTGTTAGTGTTTCAAGGTCCACCTCAAATACCATCTTTTTCATGAAGCACAGTTCATCTTAATATGTTTAAGTGATTCAAAGTTTTATCTAATTAATCAGATCATAATCAAATCAAATCTATTTCCTGGTGGACTTTGATTATACCTCTCCTATGACACTTATCACATGTTGTTTTGTGTTGTAGTAATTTTGTCATCTTCCTTCACTAAATTATACATACCTGCAGGGCAGGGAACTCATCTTGGTCATGTTCATGATTCTTGAATTCTTGGAATCTATATATCCCACAAAAAACTTTGTCTTACATGTAGGAGTATTCAATATTGGCTGAGTAAATGTATTATAAATAATAGTAACCTTAGGTCTTTGAACAGAAGTCAGAGGTCTTATTTGAGTGAATTTTATGTAGGGAAACTGTCTATGTTGTGGTGGTGGTGGTCAGAGTGCTCCCTCCTGTGGTGGTAGAATGGAGTAGCACACAGGGGAAAATGGGTAGGATTTCATGACCTATTATATACCTTTCTCCAAGAAAATATTGAGTTATTTAAAAAAAAAAATCAAATTAATCATTATCTTTTTATTTATAAAATAAGCTCTTAGTTTTATTAATTCAATTGTTTTCTTTCAATTTTATTCTTTTCTCCTTTGATTTTCAGTATTTCTATTTTGGTGTGTAAGTGGGGAATCGAAATATCTTCTAATTTTTTGGTTACATGCCCAATTCATCTGCTCTTTTGCTCCTTTACTGAAAGCATTTAGAGACACAAATTTTCCTCTAACAACTGCTTTAGGCACATCTCAAATATTTTCATATGTTGTCAGATTTTTGCCATTATTTTGAATGAATTATTTCTATGATTTGTTTTCTGACCCACTCATTCTTTAGGATTAGGTTAATTTCCAAAATAAATTTACTTAGGCATTATTTTGTTATTCTGTAGATGCATTGGATTCCCCAAATCTTAAGAGATTCTGAGAAGAGCAGCACGTTCTAATTGCTCCTCATTTTAACATTACTGGTTTGTACTTTCAAAAAGGCACTGCATCTCTGACCTAAATGGTACTTGGTAAGTCTTTAATGAATTAATATACATTCTTAAAAGCTTAATTTCTTCTCAGGGAATCTGGGGCAGACTCTAAAATACCAAAGCAATTTAGAAGTTGGTACAGTGTCCTTTAATATCGAGTCTTCAAACAATGAACTATCTTAGAACCTACAAAACACCATAGGTCAAGAATCTGGCTTTTCAGGCAACACAAATGGACCAAATCTGCCTTGAATTTATTAACTATGTATCTGTACCATTAGAGGCAATGCAGATGAAAAGAAAATTAAACTTTGCACAACAGAAAGAGAAGAACCTCATTATATAGGGATCTAAAGGCTATCCTTATGCCATCACCTTTTTGTTGGCTTACTTTGGATTGGTCCATTGTCTTTTACTTTGTCACTGGAAGCACCTTGAGGACAGGGTCAACATGTTCAATAATGTTATATCCTTCATCCAGGGTATTTTATGCTTCAAGGACCCATGCTTTCAGAGGTAGGTGTAATCCCTCCAACAACTGTGGCTACATCCCTTAGAACTTAGCAGATATATTTTCCGTAAGTTGTGTCCAAAATATGTATCATCTTGGGGTCAACCTGGTCATGAGTCTCTCCAATCTTAGCTAGACTGTTCCTTGAATTATGCAATCTGGCAATGGGCCTTTAAATGTACACTATTAAAAAATAATAAACTTTTAATTGAGAACTTTAACTTAATAGTCAAATAGCTACTGAGAAGTCCTTTTCCGGTAAATTGATTCCTGTTGATTTTTTGTGCAACAAAGGTATTATTTAGGTTGTATTAATAAATGTTAAATTGAATTGAAAGCAACTTAGTTGGTAAACTGTCTTTTATTCAAATTGCTCTTCAGCCATTCAATATTGATCAAAGCCGACAAAAGAGTGTGTTGATACAATATAATACTTCTGTCATAACACTGGTCCTTTAGAATACACTCATTTTACTCTATAAATCTGAATGTTCCAGTGGTTTTTATGAAATATTTACACATGCAAATATTTGCTTTTACTGAGATTATCTGAAAGTGCGGATATTATAATTTTTCACTGTAGAAATGTTCTATCTATATCATGCATGATCTTTCAAAGATAAATTGATATAGACCACTGCTTCCTTGTGATTTCTACTTCCTTCCTTCATCTGAGCAAAAACACCAGAAATTTTGGCTTAAATCATGATGGTTGCAAATAACTCAATTTGGGAAGATGGGGTAGATTTGGCCTCAGGGGAATGTGCATTAGGGGCCTCTCATCCATCCTTCTGTCTTACAGAAAACTTTATTAGGTAGGCACATGAAAAATAGATGGGGGGTAGGGGCAGAGCATCATGTAGTTAGCTTAATCCTTGTCTATACTGCTCCTTGCTTCTCAAGCTTCCAAGATCTAGAAAGCAGACAATAATTAGTAGTTGTGAGTGATGATATTTACTGCTGGGCCATACTTTGAACTGTCTTGAGACCAATAGGGAAGCTATGGTGCTGCTGCTTCTGCTTTCACTTCTAAGCCCCATTCCCCCCCTTTAGGACAGGCCAGGGTTTGGGGCGTTCTTCCTCTTTTCCTCCCTTTGTCCTATGTTGGATAGTGAGAACTTTGCCAATCTTGATAAAAGGATACTGGAAAGCAACAGCCACAATGCTAAATCCCTAATGAAGATAAGCACACCTAGATTAGAGTTACTGTCCTACAAAACATGGAGGATAGTTGGATGGGTGGAGTCCTAGGTGACCCTGTATTCTTTCTTCTACAGATTACCTTCTTTTAATTTTCTTATGGCTACTGCCTATAAGACCACTTTATTTTGCTTTTTCAGTAGTATAATGTTAAAAGGGAATTTAAAACAATGCCCATTTAGGTAGTTACTGGTAATTAAAAATGTTTTATATTCAGAGGCACCTCCTACTGAATCTAAGAGTAGTTAGGATATGCTGAATAGTTTTATTTATTGTGTATGCTAAGTAGGGTAAAAATGCTTTGAATAAGGGAAGAAAAGTGCTAAAATTTCCACACTGTACATGTATATCCTGAAGCATTCTGGGTCTTCTCAGGACCAACTGCATTAATAAAATTTTTTTAGTAGCTAAAGAGAACAAAGCACATTTTTCAAAATACCATCATGGCATAGTATAAGAAAGGCCTTGGAGTCAGGAAAACTTGCATTCAAGTTCTGATCTTAGTTTCTTAGTGTCCCCAGGAGGTTCCCTGAGTTGAATATAAGCTGAAGACAGTACAAGTCTGTATTGATGAAGGAATTTTCCCTACACTCATAAAAATAGAGAACTGGACCAAACAAGCAATAAAAAAAGAATAAAAAGAAATGTCAATGCCATGGCCAGGAGTGTTATTTTTTATGCTGAACTTTCTTTAATTTTGGGATGAATAAAAGGTGTACTGTGGTTTTTCTCATTTAGATATGATAATCATGTTAAAATGGACATTAAATGAAGAGAGCATGGTAACTGATTGATTCACCAATCACAAAATTTGTCTTTACTTTTTTTTTACCCTTCCCCCCACCCAAGACAATTTTCACAGTGAGTAGCTGAGTCCAGAAAACTGTTGTTAAAACTTTTCTTTCCCCAAAGCGTGACAAATGATCTTCCTGAATGAAGGTCTCCTGTAAGAATACAGACATAAAATCCATAAAAATTTCACTTGAGGACAGCTATGTTATTGAAATAAACTACTACATAAGACAAACATGATGTTCACACTGGAATTTCATGTTCTTCTGTCATCTTCTGTATAAACCACTTTTCTGAAATAGACTGAATAACTAAAGCAAAAGGAGAGAGTTCAATGGGACCATATCAATAAACAAGTAAAATGGAAGAGAAAAATGTGAATGAAGTTATCTTTTATATGAGTATATAAAATAGCACTCAATATAACCACAAATTAATTTCCCTAACCACAAATAAACATAACAATGCTTTCACTGTTATCCCAATCTGTTATGTTGGAGAAATTTACTACATATAAATAATACATATATTTGTATAGCATAGACACCATACTGGGGATGCAAAAAAAGACAAAAAATAGTTTTCAAGGAACTCATAAGCTAATGGAAATAAAAAAAAAAAACCCAACAACTCCATGTTAATTAGTCATAAAGATAATTTGGTATGCTAGCTTATCACCTGTAAAAACTGACAACTGTGTTTCTTCTTTACCTATGTTTGTTCTCTCAATTTCTTTTTCTTGTCTTATTGCTACGGCAAACAGTTTTGAGGCTCACTGTCCAAAACATATGAAGCTATAATTGGGGAAACAGCAACAACGATAAATCTAAAAATCATTTACTGATATATCTTCCTTTACCCAATCTGTGATCTGGGAAATTCAATTCAATAAACATCAAAGTGGCACCTATTATGTGCCAGGCACTGTAGTAAGTGCTGAAGACAGTACCTAAAGACAAAAATGAAAATTCTCTGCCCTCAGGGACTTTACATATTGCTAGATCAGGTGTTCTTAACCTGGGATCTATGAACTTTCTTTTTTTTTTAAAGCACTTTGACAACTACATTTCAATATTCTTGGCTTCTTTTGTAATCCGACATATTTTATATATCTAAAAAGTTATTCTGAGAAGGGGTCCATAGGCTTCATCAGGCTGACAAGAGTTCTATGACACAAAACAGGTTAACAACCTCTTTGCTAGGAGGATACGATATACATATATATATATGATATACACAAGCAAATGCAAAACATGCAAAGTAAATAAATTTCATGGAGGGAAAGAAGACTAAGCGGGGAGAATATGAAGTTTTATAAATCAAGTTTCTTTCCTCTTCTTTTGCATTATAATTTAACCAATACTTTATCTTCATTTCTGATTGATCAGTATCTTTTTAGCAGTACCCATCACTTTGGCCTTATAATTTTCTGAATTTCAGATAGTTACCTTGCGCTTTGATAAGTACAAATTATTTATAAACAAATGTTTGAATATACATTCCAGAAGTGCATTCCAATGAAATCTGCTTCTTGTTTTCCTTGCCACAGATTATGGCCTGGAAGAAGAAGAGAGTCTGTTCCTTGCTTCCCACTGCCACATCCAGATGACTGTTCTACCAAAAATCAACCCCTTTCTCTCTTGAAGTCCATGCCATACTGCTCTTTCCAACCTCATTACAATCTGTAGTGATACAATATTGTCCAGTTATTAGGGAAGAATGAAAATATGATAATATCATATTATACCCATACCTTATTTATAATGTGAAGTACTTATACTTAATTATAGGATCTTTTGTCCTGAGAGGAGGGGTCTAAACATGGGGCAATAAATAACATCACTCTGAGATATGGAAGTAATTGGAGCTTATCGTTGAGAACACAGCAAAGTACCTGGTACTCATCTGTCCTAAGAGGAATCTGTCAGTTCAATTTGGTCAGTAAGTGGGAATCAAGGACAGGAGCATAAAAGAGGTTCAAATTCAGAATATGAGGGACATTAAAAAAAATAAATTTAGGAAATAAGTATGATATAGAAGAGAGTCAACTAAATATTAATTTAAATGACTAATAACTTTGAAGTTGCAGGATATAAAATAAACCACACACATCACCAGCATTTCTGTATAACACCAATAAAACTCACCAAGAAGAGATAGAAAGAGAAATTCCATTTAAAATAACTACAGAATGTATTAAAATACTTGGGAGTCTACCTACCAAGATATACACAAGAACAAAACACTGTTTACAGAAATAAAGGCAGAGAAAAATAGCTGGAGAAATATTAAATCATTCTGGGATAGGCTGAGTCGAAATATTAAAAATTCCAAGAATATCTAAATTAATTTACTTATTTAATGCCATACCAATAAAACTACCAAGGGATTACTTCATCGAACTAGAAAAAATAATGAAATAACAGAGAGGCTAATCGGTGGAACAGATTAGGTATACAACAGACAGAAGTGAACAAACACAGGAACTCAGTGTTTGATAAACCTAGAGAATCTGGTACTGGGGCAAGAACTCACTTCCTGACAAAAACTTCAGGAAAAAATGGGCAGTAGTCTGGCAGAAATTAGGTTTAGACAAATACATCACACCTTATCTTAAGACAAGCTTCACTGTTTAGTCAATCAGTCATGTTTGGCTCTTCGCAACCCCATCTAGGGTTTTTTTTGGCAGATATTGTGCCATTTCCTTCTCCAGCTCATTTTACAGATGAGGAAACTGAGTCAAAGAAAGTTAAGTGACTTGCCCAGGGTCACAAACCTAGTAAATGTCTGAGGCCAGGTCTTCTTGACTCTAGGACCAGTGCTCTATCCACTGGGCCATCTCGCTGCCCTAAGACAAGCTACAAATGGATAAATGACCTACATACAAAAGGTAACACGTTATAAGCCAATCAGAAGAACATGGAAGAAATTACCTTCCAGATCTATGGATGCGGTAAAGCTCATGACCAAACAAGGGATACAGAGGATCATAATAGATAAAATGGATAATTAGGATTATTTAAAATTAAAAAGATTTTGTCAAAACAAATCCAATACACCTAAAATTAGAAAGGTAAATTAAAATAGGAGAAGAAAAAAATCTTTGCATTTAGTCTCTTTGATAAAGGTCTGAATTCCAAGATATATGAAGAACTGATTCACACTTATAAGATCCCATTTCACAACTGATAAATAGTCTAAGGATATGAACAGGAGTCCTCAAGAGAAGAAACTCAGGCTGCTTATGGCCATATAAAAAAATGTTCCAAATTACAAATAATTAGAGAAATGCAAATTAAAGCAACCCTGAGGTTCTACTTCACAGCCTGTCATGGCAAAGATGACGAAGAAATAAAAATGACAAATGTTAGAGAGGCTTTGGGAAAACAGGCATATATGTACTGTTGGTAAAGCTAGGAATTAGACCAACAATTCTGAAAGCAATTTGGAATTGTGTCCCAAAAGTTACCAAACAGTGCATCCCACTGCTAGGTCAATATCCCAAAGAGTTAGCAAAGAAAGAAGAAAAAGTACTATATGTACAAAATATTTATAGCAGCTCTTTTTGTGGTGGTAAAGAACTGAAAACTAAGGTGATGGCCATCAACTGGGGAATGGCTGAACAAACTGTGGTATGTAAATGTAATACAACAGTAATTATTGTAAGAAATGAAAAAAAATTGTTTTATAGAGACCCGGAAGACTTGAATGAATTGATACAGAATTAAATGAGCAGAATCAGAAGAGTAATTTTTACTATAACATCAAATTGTAAGAAAATTCTGAAAAATTTACAACTCTGCTCAATTAAATGAACAATCATGTTTACATAGGACTGATAAAGAAGGATGCTTCCCATCTCTTGATAGAGGGATGATGGACTAATATGCAAAATAAGAAACGTGTTTAGATATGGCCACTGTGGGAATTTGTTTTCCTTGGCTATACTTACAGAGGTTCTGAGATTTTTTTCCTTAATTTTCAGTGAGTGAGGGGTGGGGAAGAAAAACATGCTTGCTAACTGAAACAAAAAAGAAAACAACCCCAAATATCACTGACAGAATCTCAACAATCACATGTGTCAGTTCTTTTAACACCTCAAGGCACAGTTCATCTGGGTCAGCTTAGGTATTCTCTTATAGTCTCCTTCTTTATATTGGGTATCAACTCTCTTAGGAGACACTCAAGTTCATTGTCCTTGGCAGAGAAAACAGAAGTGAAATGAGAACTGAGCCTTCTGGCTTCGGGTATCATCACTCCAACTGTCCCAAGCAGCAACACTACCCCTTCCTTTGATCCTCATCTTACATGGAACTTTTAGGAAAACATTTCTTGTTATCCTTAGCTTTCCTCTCTAGCTTAAGGTTACCTGCTCAACCCAAGATTGAGAATTTAGCATACAATTCTTAGAAGAGTTACCTCCTTTTGCTTCCATCTCCCATACACAACTTTGCAAAATCTAAGTTTGTCAGATTTCTCTTTACATTGACAGCTCTTTTCAGACATTTCTACTCCTCCTCCCTTCCCTGGCTACCCCTATCATATGCTTTCTTACTTCCTATTAAATCATGCTAATTGGGTCCATCAGAAATTGATGCTCTTGTTCTCATTGTTGCACTGCTGTTGTACATTGATGCACCCCCTTTTCTTAGTCTTATATTGACTTCTTTATAAGGTTTTATTGATGATTTTTGTTTTTATATCATAGTCAATTCTGAACATGCTCCTTTTCCTACCTAGTGAGCTTTCTTTTTTTTTTTTAACAAAGAGGAAGAAAGCTAAACAGTTAAGCAAAACTAACTTTGACTGATAACAACGCAATATTCTAGAGCCATAGTTCCCTTTTCTATTAAAAAAAGTGCATTTTTCTCATCTTTTCTCTAAGGCAAAGATTGGTCATTACAATTGTAGTTTTGTATGTTTTCATTTGCACTGTTGTAGTCTTTGTTTTATGTTGTTTTCCTGTCTCTATTTATTGTTACATCAGTTCATGCAAGTCTTTCCTATGGATGTCATTATCATATTCCCCTTAAGATGGCTGTTCTAAAAATTTCCTTCCTTTTGGAAGTCCCCCTGTTTAACCTTCATGTTCCTCATTAAATGGCCTCATCTCCTACTTTACTGGAAAGACTGAAGTTATCCAAAGCGAGCTCCTAATTATCTTATCTACGACTCAAAATCCGATGTCTTTTCCTACCTTCTCCTCTTTGGTCTCAAAATAACCTTCCAACAGTACCTTTGACTTTATTATTTTCCATTTCTTCTAGGACCTTAGACTACTGATTATCTCCTATCTTTTTTTCACTTTTAATCTCTGCCTCTACTAGATTTACCCTCCTTATACCTATAAACATTGCCTATTTTCTCTATCCTAAAAACATCTTCCCTTGACTATGCTACTCTGTCCAGCTACCAACCCAACTCTCTCCTTTTATTCCATCACCAAAACTCTCCAAAGAGCATTTTGTACTTTCTCCTTCCATTTTTTCACCTTCTACTCACTCCATAATTTACTTTCTTTTCTGGCTCCATCTTCAACAACTCTACCAAAATCTTTTCTTAGAAATCATCTCCTAACGACTATACCCAATGGGCTTCAACCTCCCTTTTTTCACGCTACTGACCAGTTCTTAAAAACAAAAACACCTAAATTCCTCACCCAAAACCAAACAAATTTCTCTAGATTTCATGACACTGTGTTCTCCATATTGAAGTTCTATTCTTCAAGACCAAATTCAATATTTCCTCTGTAAACTAATGGAAATAATTTAATCTCTCTTAAGCAACATGACAAAGTAAAAACAAAAACGACAACTACTAGGAGCTGGGTTCGAATTCCTGCTCAAGGCTTCAACATTTCTTTACTCTATGACTGTGATCAAGTTACAATACCCCTGAGTTAGTTTGTTCATTTATAAAATGGTGAAAAAACTTGTAGTATTTCATAGAGTTGTGAGGAAAGTGCTCTGTAAACAATAAAGCACTATGTAAATGTGAAGTTATTATTATTACTGTATTTATTACATCTCTAGCACTTACCACATTTTGTCTCTTTCTGTACCCACTTAAGAGCTTTTTGAAGGCAGGCGCCAAATCTAATAATAATTTGTATTTCACAGAATCACACATTTAGAGTTGGAAGAGACCTTAGCAGTTACTTAGTCTAAACCTTTAATTTACGATTGTGGAAACCCAGGTCCAAAAAGGTCAAGTCACTTGTAGTCCCAGTAGGAGAAAGAGTCAGGATGTGAAACTAGTGAGCCTAATTCTAAATCTAGAACTCTCTGCAGTATATCCTTCCATCTTTTAATCACTTCTGTATTCTTCACAGTGCCTGACATTGTGCTGTATACATAGTATGTGGTCAATGAACACTGAATTCTACTGAAATCAAAAGCCTCAACCACACTCCACTTGGAGGTGCAGTGGGAGTGCCAAATGAACACCTGGGGGTGTCCCACCAGGGCAACAATTACATGTTGGGTATGACTGGTTTCTAAGCACTCTTTGGCTCTCCTTCTTAGAGTTTTCCTATGCATTTTTTAGGGGGTGAAATATGCTGACTTCCTCTAATGTGGGTTTTTGAATGACAAATTATAGTAATTATTAAAAAAACCCAAAACATTTACAATAACACATCAATCCACAGGATGTGTTATTATACCTTATAACCCTTGAAGGGAAGAATCAAAATAATGAAAATAATCCTAGAGCTGAAGGGACCTCAGAGATTATTAAACCAACTTTGTTTTAAAAATGAAGAAAACTTTCTGAAACTTCTCAGAAAAAAATCAATCAACAAGTATTATTAAATACTCCCTATGTGCTAGCCACTGGGGATACAAAGAAAGGCAGAAACAGTCCCTGCCCTCAAGGAGCTCATTTTCTAATGGGGAAGACAATATGCAAACAACTACATACAGACGAGATATATGCATGGTAAATGAGAAGTATCTCAAAGATAAGTAACTAGCATCAAGGCGATCAAGAAAGCTCCTTGTAAAAGGTAGTATTTTTGTTGAGCCTTGAAGGAATCTGGGGACTCCCAAAGTGGAGATGAAGAGGGCGAGCAGGAAGCAGGAAGGCCAGGAAGGTATTCTGGTGATGAAAAAAAAAAACCAAAAGATATCAATAAAATGTTTTAAGAAATCAATTAAAAACCAGTTTAAAGCCCTATGTTCTTTTTGCAAGCCTGTGCATTCAGGATTATCTCTTCCACTTGAGATGGATGGGTAGGTATGGTTTTGCTCCATGTGGTAACGAATCTTGAGTTCAATTTTCAATAGCTATTTTAAGAGTTCCCTCCATATTATGTGGCATTATGGTATTTACAAATCCTGGAAAAGGAAATGATATACTCCAAGAACCTGGAATCTTTCCGTCTTTCACAAACTGACTGGGTCAAGGGGGCACAGAACTTTTGTCTGCATTTTTTTTACTACTTGATGTACAAGAGATCCATATCAACATGTAATCTTCAGATAGTTTCTGTTTTTTAACATTTAAATGAATTTGGATGAGATGAAAGCTTTCTCTTACTTGATTTTAATGGGAAAATATTGCAGTTCACTTGGATTATCTAAAATTGAACTCTGAAACTCTAAAATAACAGTTGTCAAACTTTTTCTGTAAAGGACCTGATAGTAAATATTTAAGATTCTGTGGTCCTAGAGGTACAATAGAGATAATATTTAGGTATCATGTAACAAAAGAGAAAACAAAGTCCCACAAATGAAATAGGAAGTCAAATTACACTGTGGTGTTGACCAAAAGTAAACTGAAATAGGGTTTTAGCATTTTGTTTCTACTTGGTTTACTATAGAAAACTTCATATAACCCTGTTTTAAAAACACAGAAATTTCCTTACTGTACCACATCTCACCAGCCAGATTGGCTAAGATGACAAAACAGGAAAATGACAAATGCTGGAGAGGATGTGGGAAAACTGGAACACTAATGCATTATTGGTGGAGCTGTGAACTGATCCAGCCATTCTGGGGAGCAATCTGGAATTATGCCCAAAGGGCTATAAATAAGTGCATACCCTTTGATCCAGCATTACCACTTCTAGAGTTATATCCCAAAGAGATCAGAGAAGTGAGAAGAGGACCTCTATATACAAAAATATTTGTAGTGACTTTTTTGTGGTGGCAAAGAACTGGAAAACAAGGGGATGCCCATCAATTGGGGAATGGGTGAAAAAGTTGTGGTATATGAATGTAATGGAAGACTACTGTGCTATAAGAAATGAGGAGCGGATGGACTTCATAATAACCTGGAGAGACTTATAAACTGATGCTGAGCGAGAAGAGCAAAACCAGGAGAACTTTGTACACAAACACAGACATAACATATGTGTGAGCCTAACCTCAATAGACTGGACTCCTCTCAGCAATGTAAGGACTCATGATTGAAAGAGATATCTACATCCAGAGAAAGAGATGCAGAGTCTGAGTGCAGATTGAAACAAACTACTTGCTCTGTTTCTTTTTCTTGTTTTGTTTTGTTTCCTCTTTCCCACTGATCATTCCATCAGTTATAATCCTTCTTTACAACCTGACTAATGACTATTGTGAAGATATTTGCACATCCTACATTCCAGTGCATGCGACCATGATGGAGGCAGCAGGAAAAAAGGGAGGGGGAGAAAATCTGAAACTCAAGGGACTGTGGAACTGAAAGTTGAAAACTAAAAGTAAATAAACCAATTTAATTAAAAAAAAGAATAATCAATCAATAAGCATTAATTAAGGAGCAGCTAGGTGGTCCAGTAGAAGTAGGCTTGGAGTCAGGAAGATTCAGCTTCCTGAGTTCAAATTTGGCCTCAGACATGTACTAGCTGTGTGATCCTGGGCTAGTCACTTCACCCTGTTTGCCTCAGTTTCCTCATCAGTAAAATGAGTTGGAGAAGGAAATGGCAAACCACTCCAGCATCTTTGCCAAGAAAACCCCAAATGGGCTCAAGGAAAGTCAGACATGATTGTAATGAATCAACAACAAACCAAACATCTACGATTTGCCAGGCCCTGTGCTAAGTGCTGGGTATACACAAAAATGGAAAAGACAGTCCCTTCCCTCAAGGAGCTTACAATCTAATGGGGAGATGACATGTAAACAAATACATAGAAATCAAGCTATACAAAAGATAAATAGGAAACAAATAAAAGAGGAAAAGCACTGAAATTAAGAGGAGTTGGGGAAGGCTTCCCATAGAAGGAGGAATTTTATCTGGGACTTTAAGGAAGCCAGGGAGGTCAGGAGTTGGAGTGGAGGAGGGAGAGCGTTTCAGGTCCAAGGGATGGCCAGAGAAGATGTCCTCTGCCCAGAGATAGGATGTCTTATG
>CM053586.1:70992939-71014620 GCA_028646515.1 Pseudochirops corinnae | reverse complement strand
TGGGGCGGTGGGTGGGGGAAAGAGGGGGAGAAAATATGTAACTCAAAATCTTGTGGAAATGAATGATGCAAACTATAATAAAATTAAAAAAAAAAAGAAATCTCAGATCTTGAATTTGTTAAAAATAGAGACTTAGGTTAGAGGCTTCCATTGAGGTGCATCTGTCTTCACCATTCCTTGACGTCATGTCCTTCATAGCCGAAGAGCACACCCATGGAAGTAAGGGGGAGCACGTTGACTTCTCCAGTGTAGTCAGGGCTCTGGCCTCTGTTTTGTTTCATTTTATTGTTTTGAGACTAGGTGTCACTATCTCACCCTGGGGAAATTGCAGTAGCCACTTACGGGCCCATTACTGATTGGCACATGCTCTATTTCCAGCCTGGCACAGTTCACCCCCGCTCCCCCACTTTCATTTTGGTGACTGGTGTTCCCAGAGGATCACCATTTTGGTGCCAGACTGCAGCCTTAACCCAATGAAGCTCAGAACTCCTCACCTCAAGCAATCCACCAGCTTTAGCCTTCCGGGTAGCAAGGATTATGGAAATTAGCCACCCTGCCACCACACTCAGCTTTCTGGCCTTTGTTCTTTCAAGTTTTCACCCTTAGTATATCCCCATCGAGGTTCTCTTACTTATTAAAGGCTAGTTTTATAAATCTAGCTAGCTAAAACTAGTCCCAAGGAAATCCCTTCTGTGAACTTTTATGTCCCTGCCAACACATACCATTCTGAGTGACTACTGACCTTAGAGAGTCACTGTAATCTTAAAGTAGCATCTATAGGTTAAAAAAAATAAAAACAAAAAAACCACCCCAACCTGTCCTGAGTACCTCTATCTTGGGAAGTGTAATTGCAGTTTCAGTTTCAATGCTAGCTCAGAGATCGGGACTTTCACTCCCAAGGAGAGATTCTTGTTTTCAACTAGATTGTCTATTCATTGTCAGTAAACCAAACTGGACTGACTATAAATGGGCACCCTGGATCCCTGAACTTATTAGTAATGAAGCAGATAACTTCATAAGCCAAATTAATCCTGAAAGCTAGATTGCTGGGTAATTATGGGCTGCCTTAGTCAGGCCATGATTAGTTTTACTATTTTAAGGCAAGTATCTAGTGTCACTAGAGATTACTGGGCTGACAATCTGAAACATAGGATTCATGTTTAGCACATCGACTTAATGTGGCTGCAGGTAGATTCTCTATAAAGCTCTCAGGCCCCGAGGAAAATGTAATTGGCTCATTTTTGCATAACTTGTTTATGAAACAGAATCCATGACTGGGGTATCCCAGAGAGCTGCTCACAAAAGAGTAGTCCCTAATAAATCTAGTAAAATTATTATTTTCTTTTTTGGTTCTGATTTCTCTACAAGGCATATTGAACTGCTATCATGTTTCTATTGATTTCATAAGTATAACCCTGGTAGATTGTTCTGGGTAGCTAAAATAAATGTCATACTTACATGGAAATATGTTTTGCATGACTACACATGTATAACCTATGACAAATTGCTTGCCTTCTCAATGAAGAGAATTTGAAACTCAAAATTTTGAAAAAAAAGAATGTTAAAATTGTTTTTACATGTAGTTGGGGGAAAAATTAAATATTAGATTAAATGTCATGACTCCAGAACCCAAAAACATACATATATATGTATATGTATATGTACATATGTATATGTGTGTGTTTATACCTAAGTAATTAGAGTAATAAATTTAAACAGTTGATATGGCACAGTAGAATGAAGTTTGGATTTAGAGTCAAAGTATCTTGGTTCAAGCAGGCAGCTAGGAGGTACAGTGAATATAGCACCAAGACTTGTCTTCCTGAGTTCAAATCAGACCTCAGACACTTCGTAGCTGTGTGATCCTGAGCAAGTCATTTAACCCTTAGAATTCTGTAAGGGCAGTTGGGTGGCACAGTGGATATTTCGCTGGACCTACAGTCAGGAAGACCTGAGTTCAAATCCAGCCTCAGATACTCAGACGCACAGCTATGTGACCCTAAGCAAATCACTTTACCCTGTTTTCCTCGGTTTCGTCATCTGTAAAATGAGCTGTAGAAGGAAATGGCAAACCACTCCAGTACCTTTGCCAAGAAAACCCCAAATAGGGTCATGAGGAAACTGAAACCACTGAGCAATAACAAAACTTCTCCCCATTATTGAGTGTAGATTTCATGCACTGTCCAGGTGACTACTGAATAGGAAGGATTAAATAGATGCCATTCAGGAAATGTCACAGTGCTTTTGGTAATTCCAACATGTTCTCTGTTGCATCTTTTCAAAATAAATACTTACCCACTGATGCTCTGTGGAGGTGAATCTTGGAAGAGAATTGTTTCCAAGGAGTTAAAATTATAAGTGACTCAAAGGGCAATGAAGAAATACATAAGAGGTGCAAGTAAGCAATTGCATTTACATTAATGTCTTATACTTAAGGAACAGCATAAGTAGGGAATAGTTGTGTGGCATGAATGAGATGATGTGTAGACAATACCACTCTAAAGGCACAAAATGAGGAAGAATTAAGAAGCGCCTTGATGAGGGTGAAAGAGGAGATTGTCAAAGCTGGCTTGAAGCTTAACATCAAAAAACTAAGATCTTAGCAACTGTTCCCATCACTTCATGGCAAACATGGAAGCAGTGTCAGATTATATATTCTTGGGCTCAAAGATCACTGTAGCTATGAAATTAAAAGACACCTGCTCCTTGGAAGGAAAGCTATTCCAAATCTGGACAGCATACTAAAAAGCAGAGACATCACCTTGCTGACAAATGTCTATATAGTCAAAGATATGGTTTCTCCAGTAGCAATATATGGCTATGAGAGCTGGACTAAAGGAAAGCTGAGTGCCACAGAACTGATGCTTTCAAAGTATGGTTTTGGAGAAGACTTTTGAGATTCCCTTGGACAGCAAAATCAAATTAGTCAATGTGTAAAGACAATAATTCAGGCTATTCATTGAAAGGTCAAATGCTGTGAAGTTGAAGATTAAATGCTTTGGTGTAATAGTAATGAGATTTGTAGTTCCTTTTGTATTGCTAAGCTAGGCAAGGTACTTAGCACCTAGTTCAGAAAGCCTCTGTTAAAGAAACAGAAGGTATGAATTCCTGTCTCCTGCTGCTGATGTAACAGGAAGGAGATGAACAGGGAGGGGAAATACTGTATATAAGGAAAAGCCCCAGAGAGAGAGAGACGGATCTTCTTGGAGCAAGCTCCGTGGAGGCAGAAGCTGCTGCCACTGGGGAGGCTGAAGAGGAAAGCCCTCCCTCCCTCCTCCCCCCCCACCAGGCTGGAGAGAATGATTTTGATTTTGAAAACCTGGATGGAGTGATTTTGATTCTGGGAACCAGCTGAAACTTCTGCTGAGTCCAAGGGCCAGCCAGAGCTGCTTAAGATTTCTGAGGACCAGTCAGAGCTGCCAAAAGACTGAGAAAGTATGACTGTGATGCTTGTACTTTGTATGAAACAGTTTGTGGCTTTGTTAAGCCTTGTCTTCCCAGGAACAGAAACTCTGAAGGATTTGAGATGGACTGGACACCGTGAGCTCCAATGTGGAGCAGGAACTGCATAGAGAGCTGGACAAGGACCTGGGAGCTGTCTGCCTTTGAACCCAGGTGACAGTTTGGTGAATCCAGGTAGGATCTGGGACCATGGAAGGGGATCCAGGAAATCTAAGAAACCATCCTGAGTCAAGCTAAAAGACTTTACTTGGATACTGTGTATTGACTGAGAAATTGTAAATTTACTAGTGACCTAGGGTGGAGGGTCTGTGTATTTTCTGATGATTGAATAGTGAATGATGAAGGATGATTGAATGATTGAGTTGATTGAATGACTGATTGACTAAATGATTGTACTTAGTGACTGATGACTGAATAAGTAACTGATTGAATTGACATAGTGCACCCCATGAGTGGAGAACTTTGACTATTGTACTTTATGTTCCTTGAGGAGGCAAACCTCCTTAAGATTGATTGAATGATTGAGTTACTAAATGATTGTTTTTTGTTGAAAACTTTGTGACCACTGTGGTGAAAACTATGTGGCCATTTCCTGTGATAAGTTGTTGTGAATGCTGTATTTTGTTCTGTGATAAGTTGTAACATTGTGAATGATGTGCTTTGATTTGTTATGGAATAAATAGAATCAGAAATTTAAAAGCTGTTCACAGAAGAATTCTTCTGGAAAGCTGCTCATGCTTGGCTTTACATTTGGCCACATAATGAAAAGATTGTACTCATTGGAAAAGGCCCTGATATTGGGAAAGATTGAAGGCCAAAAGAAAAGGGGATGGCAATGGATGAGATGGATAGTATTGTTGGAAATGCCAACTTTAAAAAGCAAAAACACAATTGATACCAAAAATCTGATATCAAAATAAGTTTATTAAGAAGAAATCCAGAGTAATTGAATACTTCTGGCCAGAATGGAAACAATGAACATGAACTTGGATAAACTGTGGGAGATAGTGGAGGATAGAAGGGCCTGATATGCTCTGGTCCATGGGGTCACTAAGAGTCTGACATGACTGAACAACAACATGAATGAGAGATAACAAATGTACACTCCACAAGCTCCACTGTTAACCACCCTATGTAAAATGCCAATGGCATATTGTTCCTCTGAAGCTGCCACACTTAGAAGGCTTTCTCCTTTTAGTTCTTTATCCTTTTTTTTTTTTCCAATTTAGTATTTTATTTTCACCCCAGTTACACACAAAAACAATATTTAAAATTCATTTTTAAAAACCTGAGTTCCAAATTCTCTCCCTTCCTCCCTTCCCATTCCCCTCATTGAGAAGGCAAGCAATTTGATACAGGTTATACATGTGTAGTCATGCAAAACATATTCTTAATTGTCATGTTGTGAAAGAAAACATAGACAAAAAAACTCAAGAAAAAATTTAAAAAGTATGCTTCAACCTGTATCTGAACACTGTCAGTTCTTTCTCTGAGGATGGATAGTCTTTCTCATCATAAGTCCTTCAGAGTTGTCTTGGATTGTTGTATTGCTGAGAATAGCACACACTTTTTAAAGGTATTTGGAGGGGTTTGGGGGAGAGCTCAGGCACATCCCTGCCTTTATTTCACCAGCTTGTTTCCACCTCTTAGCTCTTTATTCTTAATGGGGCAGTTCAGACAGTTCAAACCCTATTTTTCACATTTCTTGTCTCTCCATAAACCAGAAAAATGATAACCGTGACCAAATATCCACCTCACGTTTCTAATTCATCTTCTATTTTCCTGTGTATGGGTGGAATATTCTGGGTAGATACTACTAACCAAGGGCTTTACTTCCAGGGGAAGCACCGGCTGGGAAGATTAGTTTGGTAGACGAGTTTCCATTAGTAGACAGGAAGGAAGCTGGTGTCACGTGCATATTGACTATTCTCTGTAAACCTTCTACAAGTTGCTAAGGCAGTGTTTTCTGCTTTAGTCTCTTCTGGGTGGACAATAATCCTAGCACTTAGGGATTGCATGATATCTAACACCTCTCTCTAAAGACCGCATACATGACTTTCAAGGGAAATCATGTAGTAGGAGAAATGGAACACAACATCTAATTAGATTCAGCTTGTCCTGTTTTCAGAAAACTTGCATAAAGCAATGTGGTATGGTAGATAGGTCTTGGAGTCAGGAATATGCAGGTTTGATTTCCACCTCAGACACCTGTGGGACCCTGGATAAACTGCTTTCCTTCCCTGTGGCTTTATTTCCTTGTCTTTAAAAAGGGGTCAATAAGAACATGTACCTCATGTTTTGAGAGTCAAAGGAGTTAATGTTTATAGTAGTTTTGCAACCTTAAAGTACTATATATGACTAAGTGGTGCATTGGCTAGAACTCCAGGTCTGGAGTCAGAAAGACTCATCCTCCTGAATTCAAATCTGGCTTCAGACACTTACTAGCTGTGTGACCCTGGGCAAGTCACTTAACCCTGTCTGCCTCAGTTTCCTCATCTGTAAAATGAGGTGGAGAAGGAATGGCAGACTACTCCATTAACTTTGCCAAATGGTGCCACAAAGAGTCAGACACAACTAGAATAATCAAACAACAAACCTAACTAAAGACTAGATCCCAGTTCATAAATTTACTAATCGTTCCTCCCTGTGGATATCAATTGACATTTAGTTTCTTTTGTCAGATATGCATCATACACACTCTAAGATCAGATCTTGTGTTTTTTTAATTGTAGTTTATTCTCTTTAAAATGTTGACTCAAGTAACCTTTGTATATTTGTGCAATCAGTTTTCCAAATCAACAATTCAACTCTTCTCCAACACAGTTCTCCCTAAACTGTTACCCCAAACACCAATCCTTCCTGTTTTTTATTGGCAGCCTACCCTGAGAAAGATGTTTTGTTTTTTCTTTTTTTTTAAAAAAAGCATGTATTGCTTCAGTCTCCATTTAAACTCTAGTCTTTCTAAATCTTTCTGAATGTAGATATCTCCTTCCATCCTGAGGCTTGTAGAGTTGTCTTTTAGTTGTGCGTTGCTGAGAACAGTCCAGTTTATCAAGGTTGGTCATCACACAAATGATGTGTCTGTGATTGTGTACACATTTTTCCTGGTTCTGCTCTTTTCACTCAGCATCAACTTGTCTAAGCCTCTCCAGGTAATTATGAAGTCCATCTCCTTCCCATTTCTTATAGCACAATAGTATTCCATTACATTCATATTGTTTTGGTTTTTCATTAGGGAAATATTTCTATTTTGTCAAAATGAGATATATTCTTTGGTGCTAACACAACCCTCTCACTTCATTATTGTCTACATTCATAAAGTAAGCTTAATGTCAATTTCCCATCATATTTCTGAAAGCATAGAAAAGTCATCTTATCTCATACAGGAAAAAAAAAAGATGTTTCATTGGCTTTTTCAGAGAACTCCTAAGGAAGCCTTTCTAGTGACTTCTCTTTATCTACCCACAGAATTCTCTCATGATCAAGAAGAACTTGCCCACCATGTCTAGCCCTCGGTGTCTAGCTGAGGGTCCTGGGCAATAGCCGAGGTCTCAGTTTTATAATGACTCAACCATTCCCCGTCAATGCCCAACCATCTGTCTCCTATGACTGCCCCCAGAGTGTTTGTTGAAATCAGATATTCCTACAGTGGAGACCATCTAAAAGACTGTGTTTCAAAGTTAAACTAGGCTAGGGGGAAAAAAGATGGACTAAGACAATTTCTAAATTCTTTTCCTTTCTAAGATTCTTTGATTAAAATAATTGTGGAAAAGGGAAAAAAAAGTAATGAAATAGCCTCAAATTTTCACCTGAGGTCTGTGAACTTTTATACTAGCTACTCTAAAGAACATGTAAAAATAGAAGGGTCCTGATTCTTTTGACTTTATTCTACTGCATGGGATCATAGACTGAGCATCAGAAGGGGTTTTAAGAGGCCAAATAATCCAGCTGCTTCATAGAGCAACAGATTCCTCCTCTCCAAGGACCTGGTTTCTCTGGTTTCTGCATGTGCCCATCTCTCTCCCTACCCCTCTCCCAGATCTGTCTGATCTCCATGATAGGCCTAAGGCCAGAATGTGATACAGATCAATGGCCAACCTGACCTGGTCAGATCATGCTCAGAGAGACATGAATGGGCCAACAAGATCAAAATCCCCAAAGAGGTATTTGACTGCTGCCACTATGCTCAAACCTTTCAAGGTGGTGTAATCAAATTACCCCAAAAATGGAGCAGTTAGGTAATGCCATAGTGCACAGAGCACTGGGCCTGAAATCAGGAATGTGGCCTCTGACACGTCCTAGTTGTGTGACCTTGGACAAGTCATCTAACCTCAGTCTGCATCAGTTTTGTCATCTGTAAAATGAGCTGGAGAAGGAAATGGCAAACCACTCCAGTATCTTTGTTAAGCAAACCCCAAATGGGGTCATAAAGAGTTGGATGTGACTAAAACAACTAAACAACAGATAACTGAACAACAAGAACCTCTAGTGAAATCCTAGGTCTTCCACCTTTAGCAAATCACTTAACCTCTCTCGGCCTCATCTGTATGTAGACAGAGTAGCAAGGAGTGGGTGTAGACAGCTTAAGGAAGTTAAAAGATGAGACTTTTTAATAATAATAATAATAATAAAAAGTATATATCACTTACTATGTTCCAGGTACCATTCTGAGTTCTTTAGAAATATCTTATTTGATCTTCACAATAGTCCTGGGAGGTGGGTCCTATCATTATTCCCATTTTATATATATATTATTCATATATATATATGTATGTATGTATATGTATCAGCTCTTTTTGTGGTAGCAAAGAATTAGAAACCAAGGTGGTACCTGCCACCCACCACCAATGCCCCAAAGGGAATCATTGAGCAATTTATGATATATAAATGTAATGGAATACTGTTGTGCTATAAGAAATAGTGGAGGGAATGATTTCAGAGAAACTTGTGAAGACTTGTGTGAACTGATGAAGAGTAAGGTGAACTTCTGCTCAGAACAGTTCATACAGTGACAACTATATCATACAGACAAACAAGTTTGAAAGACTTGGGAACACTGATCAAAGCAATGATAATCCATGGAATGATTGAGCTTTCACACTGGGAACAAGATAGCTCAGCTCAAATAAGAGACACCTCCATCTTAAACAAAGAGAATTTCCCCAAAATCTCCAAGGAGGCAAGCTGGAAATCAGGGACATGCTGAGAAACTTTTTCCTAGATGCTTACCTTCCAAAGTCTGCTTTCTTTTTCTCTGAATTTCTCCCCTTAAAGGTTTTCAAGCCACTTGTGTTCTTTCTCTAAGTAAAAAGAAAGGTCTTCTTGCTCACCAACTATGTCCTTCATGTAGGCACAAAATGACAAGTCAAATAATCCAGCCTTGACCTTCAGGTTACACACACACACACACACACACACACACACACACACACACACACACACACAAAGAGAGACAGAGAAAGAGAGAGAGAGAGAGAGAGAGAGAGAGAGAGAGAGATACTAAGCACTTATGTCCATGAACTCTAAAGATCTACAGAGCCATTTTGCTAACTTCATTATTGTATGCCTATGAAACCTGGGCCATCTACCAGCACCAAGCCAAAAAACTGAATTGCTTCCATTTGAATTGTCTTAGAAAGACTCTGAAGATCACCTGGCAAGATAAAGTACTGGACACTGAGGTCCTTTCTTGAGCTGAACTGCCAAGCATTCAAACTCTATGCAAAGAGCACAACTCTAATGGACTGGTCACATTGTTTGAACACCAAACATACATTTGCCTAAAATACTATTTTATGAAGAACTCCCACAAAACAAGTGCTCACATAGAGATCAGTAGAAATGATACAGGGACAGTTTCAAGATCTCTCTGAAGAACTGTGGAATTGATTGTGAGACATGGCACAAGACTGCCCATCATGCATGCCCACATCAAAGAAAGTTCTGTGCTCTATGAGCAAATCAGAATTGCAGTAGCCCAAAAGAATGGGCAAATTTAGAGACATCTCCACTCCAAATGTTCATATGGACCATTTGTACCTGATCTGTGGTGTAAAGCATTCTGAACTCGTGTTGGTCTGATTAGACACAGTTGGACACGTTGTACCTTGACCCCAACACAGTGTTGTCATTTTGGTTTTCTTCAAGAGCAGCAACCAACCAATTGGTTCTTTATTACTGTTACAATGATAGGGTCAGTGCTTGGATGGGAAGGAGTGAAGACAAAGTAAAATTCTATCCTATTTTTTCTGGAAATCATTCTCATCATCTTTTATTGGATTTGTTTACAAAAAGATGTGTTATTGGTTTGACCTTCTTGATTTCTCCCAGTGCCATGATGCACTAAACATTTTCTTTCCTTCCAGCCCCACACACAATAGCATTGTAATTTAACTAGCTTGACAATGAGCTAGTAGCATTTCCTTCCTATAAGTATATCATATTGCCATATTTGATATATACACTGGATAACATTGGGGAGTTAGGTAGAAACCAAGCTATGTCATTATAAAATTCATTGCAATCACTCTCCCCACTTAGGTAGAAACTCTACCACCCAGAAAGACATAGGTGTTTCCTTTTAACCAGGTAATTTAATAAATCATTTGTTTCCTATTTCTGTGGGTTAAAAAAATAAAGGTTTGAATATCAGGAAGAGAGAATACAGATAATGCCCTGCCATACCAATTATTTAACAAGAGGACACATTTTTTTTCTTTGCCCCACACAGATTGTGGCTCTTTGTCAGAACACAATTAAAATGTAGTGTGTTCCTGTAATGTCAAGGAATCAACAGAAAGAAACTAGTGAATAGGGGAGGGGTCTTGAAGAAGAAAAGAAAATACTCCAGGGCTTTGAAAGAGGTAAAAGGGGAAGTGATTTGGGAATAATTTTAACTATCAATTCAGACAGCAAAAAAGAAAGAATATTTTAAAAGTCATGTCTTGCCTATATGGTAAGGTAAGCCTATTGTGCTTTTTGACAATATCAATTACACAGAATGTCAAAAAACAAAGATTTTCTTAAAATGAGTCATTACCTTGACAACTGGTGAAGTACAGATAATTTTCCATTGCTATTATTTGGATAGCACATTAAAAAAGAAAAATAAAATCTCTCAAACATTGGGCAACCAACAGTCCAGAGTCCTTATAGGGTGAATTCAATAAGATAAACTGTTTGTCATCATGTACTTTGAATCTGAGAATAATCATGAAAGAGTGGGCAGCCTACTAAGAATTATTAGGAACAACGCAATACACAGATTCCTACATTCTGCTGTTAGTCATCCAGCATTCTTGGGACAATTTAGAAACTCAACTAGGAATTCTGCTTCCCAAGCAATAGTTCTTATGATCTGTCTTTCTTTGCCATTTCTACTTCTCTTCTCCCTTTGCTTTATCTAATGGCACGGGGAGGGGGGAACATTGTCTGAAACACAAACATATATTTCATGTCTTTTTACACTGGTCTTTTTTCAGTTGCTGACATTTATTTAATATCAGCCCTAATTTAGAGAAACAAAAAGGTTAAGCCAGTGAATGGGTGGCACGCTGTAGGTGTCTAAAGCAGCTAGGAGAATATGCAGCAAATGACAAGAACTTTTTGTTGTGTTTGGTCTAAGGCTGAATGGTGTTCACAGGCAGAGTTCTAAGCAATGAAGGAGAATAGAAAGAGCAGTAAATCAGGAATCAGAAGACTGACATTTGAATTCCCGGCTCCAACAGGAGTGGTTGGTTCTACTTACCCAAACTATGTCTTGTAAAGGCTTAGCCCGTAGAAATTCCAAAGGTGGTCATACCCACTAAGCTTTTCAGACCAAGAGTTGAAGAATTTGTGGTGTAATTGCACAAGGATTTCCATTCTACAAGAATTTGTTAAGTACTCTCTTCTATATGCTGGGCATTGCTCTAGAGCAGGGATGGGGAATGGATTCAGTCAAAGGGCCACACTTGCGGACCTAGAGGGATACATGTGGCCTCAAGGCCGAAGGTTCCCTTCCCCTCCCCTCCTCTAGACATTGAGGACAAAAATATGAAAACACAGCAGTCTCTGCCATTAAGGAGATGCCATTCTACTTGGGGGCAATATGTACATGAATAAGTAAGTACAAGTTTGATACAAAGTCATTTCAGAGGAATGTTTAAAAAAAGGAGGAAGGATATAGAAGAAGAAATGGGGCAATGGTAGACAGGATTGAGAAACCTGAGCTAGTTATTACAAGGGGAGACCTTTATCACTGACACTGACTGGTTTAAAGTATAGCCTTTTGACTTCCTTCCAGTCCAAGCTAAAATTCTATGGGAAACCTTTCCTGGTCTCCTCTTAATTCTAGTGCCTTCCCCCTGTTGATTTTGTCAGATTTATCCCATATTTAGCTTATTCGTACATTGTTATTTACATGAGATCTCCCCAATTGGATTTTTCACATTTCTTTGTATCCCAAGTGCTTAACACAGTGCCTGGAACATAAAGTGCTCAATGAATGTTTATTAACGGACTGACTGATTGAAGCAAGCAGCACTATTATGGGCCAATAAAGACCTAGAGCCCTCAGACATCTGGAACCAGAATCAAATGGCTAACCTGGTTCCCTCTCTAGAATATCAGGAAGGGGAGGGATTTGAACCAAAGCACCTAAAGTGTGTTTCTTTATACTCCTGGGTTTGGAAGAATCTATGAATTCACTGCCTGCATATACTTGTTTTAGCGTATTTGGATTTTTTATTTCTTTTACTTCTATGATTATAAATCAAGAAATATGTACAGTTAAGCCACACTTTTGTGGTGCCATTGATTTTCACTGAAGCTCAGCAGAGAAGAAAGAAGAGTCTTGGTGGGTGGGAGCACAAACCCTAAGAATCTAGATATGTCCATGACCGAACCTTAAGGCTAATGAGATGAACAATACCACTCTAAAAGGGGTCAGAGGTAAGGTATGAAATAAGACTTCTTAACCAAGAGTTTATGGACTTAGAACAATTTTTTTGATAACTATATTTTGTACACTTGGTTTCCTTTGTAATGTTACATTTTTGATTTTATGCGTTTAAGATCATTATTTGAAGAAGGGGTCCATAGTCTCCACCAGACAGCCAGATGGGTCCATGACAAACAAAAAGGTTAAGAACCTTTGGTATAAAGCAGCCAGTTTTCTGGAAATAATAGAGACTTTGTCATTTCTTCAAAGCTTTCTCTGATACTGAGGGAAGCACACACAGACTGGGATGAGTGTGGAAGTGCCAGCCCTTGACCCTCATGAATGAGTAGGGCCGGGTGGCTAGGCAACAGCAAGTTGTTCAATAGATTAGAAAAACACTTAACTTCTCTGACCTTAATTTTCTTACCTTAAAATAAGGCTAAAAATACTTAGACTAGAGATGGGGAACCTACAGCCTTGAGGCCACATGGAGTCCTCTAAGTCCTCAAGCGTGGCCCTTTTATTCAGTCCGAACTTCACTGAACAAATCCCCTTAATAAATAATAATAAAAGGATTTGTTCTGTAAAATTTGAACTCAGTCAAAAGGCTGCACCCAAGGACCTAGAAAGCCACATGTGGTCTCAAGGCCACAGAGTCTCTACCCCTGACTCACACTAACTTACTCACATGATTGTTTGTCAGGAAAGTAATTTTAAACCATAAAATGTTGTATAAAACTATTATAATTATCACTCAATCTTATTAAATAGAATGTTGAAAAGTTGAAATGGGCATCCTTCAAATGACAACAGCAACCAAAAAAATCTTTCACTGACTCCAATCTTATTGAACTAGATTTGAATTTATATTCTACTTTATTAGTAATAATAATAGCTAGAATTTCCATAGTACTTTAAAAAGAGGAGGAAGAGGGGACAAAAGTGGGGGAGGGGGAGAGAGAGAGAGAGAGAGAGAGAGAGAGAGAACTTATTTGTTAGGAAATGGGGAAGACAGTTATGTGAAGTGAAGATAACAGAAAGATGTTCTGAATGTTCCAGTGGTAATAATATAATAGCTAATAATAGCTAATATTTACATAGTTTTTACTATGTGCCAAGCACAATCCCAAGTACTTCACAAATATTATCTCATTTTATCCTCCAAAAAATTCTGAAAGATAGGTGTTATTATTATCATACCCATTTTACAGTTGAGGAAACTGAGGCAAAAAAGTTCAGGTGACTTGCCCAAGGTCACAGAATTAGTAAGTGTCTGAGGAAGAATTCGAACTCAGATCTGGTGCTCTATCCACTGAGCCAACTACCTTCCCCAATAGAATATAAAAAGGAAGTCTCCCAAATTTTGAGAGGATGAATATTTTATGAAGGGTCTAGAGAAGACTATGGATGAGAGTTTCCTTAGTAATTTTTTTTTCTTCTTTCTTTTTCAGAGGCAGCCTGACCCGTGACCTATCTGTTTCAAAACGTCCCTTTGTGCTGGGCCCATCAAAGAACAATGCAGAACCAATTCTCAACGACCAAGTGCTGTTGCCCCCGTGCACAAAGACCAAAAAGAGGCGTCTTTTTCTTTTCAACATTGCCAAGTTAAAGTAAGTTTTGACTTTATCAGATGGCTTCTGCTAATGAACCAACACTCTCCATGTTTCAAGTACATGGGGAAAAATGACTAAAGAGACTCATAGAAGAAAGGGAAAGGGTTTTTAAAAATCACTGACAATTCCTTCCTTTTACAACTGAAGAAACAGAGGCCCAGAGAGAAGAACCAAAGGTCGTACAGCTAGCTAGGAGCAAAGACAGGAATGGGCAGACATATTGTAAAAAACAAAAACCCAAGCAAACTCCTTTAAAAAAAAAAAAAGAGAGGAATTAATGGGTCTAAATGAGTTTAATCAAGAGCATGTTGACTGTTCAAAGGACTAGAATGTCCTGTGATGAGATTCTTTCAGAGCTGATAGGGACTTTAGAAATGATTCTAGTCTTTCCTCCTTATTTTTGTTATTGTTCAGTCATTTTCAATCATGCCCGACTCTTTGTGACCCTATTTGGGTTTTTTTTGGCAAAGATACTGGAATGCTTTGTCACTTCCTTCTCCAGCTCATTTTACAGATAAGGAAACTGAGGCAAATAGGGTTAAGTGACTTGCCCAGGGTCACATGGCTACTAAGTATGCGAGGCTGGATTTGAACTGAGGAAGATAAATCTTCCTGTCTCCAGACCCAACACTCACCTCCTTATTTTACACATGAACAAACGAGGATGAGACCAGGTCAAAATGACTTGCCCAAAGTCATACAGAGAAAAGAACCTGTAGAGTCAATTACTAAATTTTCACTTTTGCCCCTTCAGAAATCAGCAAACGCTACAAATCAGGGCTGGAGTTATTGCTTTGTTGGTTGTTTAGACTTAAGAAAGTGGCAGAGAAAATGTCAATAATGTAAATTAAGCTTAAAAGTGTGTAGTGCTTTTGAGAGAGCTACCTGTTAAACCTTTGCCAGCATATCCCTCAGCCGGTAGCAAGTAGCAGAGCTAAAATTGGAACCCAGGTCCTCTGCTGGATTCAAATTCAATGCTCTTTCCAAGACACCTTATTTTAGGAAGCCAGAAATTAAATTAATCATTTACCATTTAATCATTTTCTACTCTTGAAAATGCTTTTGTTTTCAGTTGAATTTGACCACTTTCATCAAGATTTGTTTAGGGCTGAGAAAAAAAAAGGTGAGGAGGAATAAATGCAGAAATGCCTGGAGTTTTCCCTAGGAGTAAGTACTGAACTTGCCTGTAATGTTTCAAGTTCATCCCCTCCCCTCCTCCCCACTTTCTTCCTGTAGTGTGCAAGATACGTAAAATACTGAAGGCTATTTATGCTAATAAATTCCAATTACTTAAACCAGGAGTCTCTGTTTTAAGTCATGAAGCTTAACATGTATGGTAGATCTGAAAGCCAGCGGCCAACATCTCACCCACCTTTCCACCCTGACTCCTTCTCAGAAATTCTTAAAGATTCTCAGCAAGGAGAGGAAGAAGCATTATTGGGAAGGAAGACAAATAATCATGTAGACCCTTTTTCCGCCCTGTTCAGAAACATTACTGTTGGTCCAAAAGTCTCCTAACCAGTAATGAAAAGGGGAGATGAAAAGTAACTTTTCACACAAAAATTTTAAGGTCACCCATCCTAAAATATAGAAAAGTGAGTGTATAACCAGCTTTGTGCTGATTAGATCTATAAGTTAGTTCGAGATACAGAGACAATATTAGGGATACAGCCTTACCCTAGAAAGGGGCAATCAGGCATACAATGAGGGATCTACTTCTGGAAGACAACCTGTGATGCAAACTAAAATCTAGAGGTTTAATTTCTACAGTAATGTATCCCAGAACCCCTGTTCCTGGGTTTCACAGTCACAATGGGAAACCTAGGGTAGAAAAGCTCTGGGCTAAAATGAAGGAATTTTTTTTTGCTTGACTGTACATGTTTCTAACAGAGAAATTTCTTTTCATCCTTTGTCAATTAAGAGGAGGGAGGGAAAGGTAAAAGGGAGGGAAGGCATATTTTCATTGACTGAAGAAGCGAAATATCAAAAGAAGGAAGTTGAGGAAGGGAAGGGGGAAGAAAGAGAGAAAAAGAAAAAGAGAAAGAAAAAAGAAAGAAAGAGAAAGGAAAGAGGGAAGAAAAAGGAAGGAAGGAAGGAAAGAGAAAGAAAGAAAGAAAGAAAGAAAGAAAGAAAGAAAGAAAGAAAGAAAGAAAGAAAGAAAGAAAGAAAGAAAGAAAGAAAAACTGAACTAGTGCTCCTTTCACCATTACATAATTGGGGTTATGATCTGTGGGACTGGTGTCTTCAGTCGTCATCCCATGGAGCACACCGTAGGGATGGAGCTGTGAATTGGGTCCCTTCCAGAGAAATGTGTTTTGGTTCAGCACTGGAGGATTTGCTCTTTGGGGAGAAAAAGCATTCTTTATTGGTCTCTGTGGACTTGTGCTTTAGGATGACACAATAATCCCCTTCTTTCATCAATCTCATAATGGTCGCTAATAAAGGATAGATGTGTTGGCCCCAAGTATTAGTCCCTAGGTGGCAATCAGTCTGAGCCAATTTCTGGGTCTCAATGCACTAAGCCAGAACATACGTCTCTCCAGAAGTGGCATGGGACCCAGGCCCACCATGATGCATACTTCGTGGGACAGCCCCCACAGGTCCCAATCCAGCAGATTGAGGGACTCCCCAGATTACTCCCAATACATTTGGGTAAATTCTTTGACAATATGACTTGAGGACCTTACAATTGATGAAATCACCATTATATTGTGGAAGAGAAGTAATTGATGTGCAGCCTTCCCACCCTGGTTCAGAGATAGAGTTCTGAGAACTTTATTTATTTATTTTGTAAGGGAACCTAGGCAGGTATTTGGATTCCGTGACCACCTACAACAGGTTCTAAAGAACGGAAAGAGAGAAAGGCTATACATAATATGGACTATTTTGCTTGATGCTTTGAGGATAAGATCAGGGGAAAAGGACAATGGACAAAGGGGTGTAATGTTGGTAAAGATGGCAACTGAGTATCATTGAAAGTACTGAAGACAAAGGCGGAACATGAGATGGTTGATGTAGCGCTGAAGAAAAGGGGTTCCTCTGATTTCATTTATTCAGCAAACATCTGTTGGGTCCCTACCCTACAATGAGCATGGCGCTAGGTTCTGGGAGCAATGCCAAGTTTAAAGAAGATGCAGCACCTGCCTGCCCTCACAAAGTTTATATCCTGTTTTGGGGGCAGGAAGGGGAATAAGAAAGAAACACAAATAACAGTGTTTAGAGAAGGAAGCTAGAAATAGGTAATTTTGTCCATTTATCAGAATGAACAACCAGCTCCTTAAAAAATATTTCTGCGTTGTTTTCATTAAATTTCCCTTTTAAAGAAAAAGATATTTTAAGTCTTAAAGGAAAATATTGCACTATATTTTTCAAGAACTTCTCACACCCACCCTACTATTTTTTTAAGGTGGGGGTTAAAGTTTAAGAGATTTCAAAGAATTCAAAACATGCCTGACTTCCTCTATCCCTTATCCAAATCAAGGAATTTGTTGTTTTGAAAGACAAGGAGGAAAGTCCCTGAAGGGTTATCGGCAGATGGGGAAATCCTATATGCCTCTCGCTGTGAAGCTTTGTTTCATTCATGACACCAGGTGGGGATTTCTGGAACCCTCCACTCACAATCTCATCCTAAATGAAAGTGAAACCGCCCCCTTCCGATGCTAGACTCTTTAGGGTGAACAGCCACTTGCATGTGGGCTAAACCACCACCTCACTTTTCATTAAACCAGATAGTCCCACTGCAGCAAAACTTCCTCAGTAGATGGGGGAGTGCATTGAACAGTAGACTGAAGTGCTGGTTTAGGACCTGTGGGCCACTTAGGGCCACATCCATACATTTTGCTTAGGAACGTTATTTTGGCTTCCCTGTTATAGATAGCTGCCACCAAACATCCCCAGGAGAGTCTGGGGAACTCACACAGAGACCGAGATTCCTTTTCCTTCACCCTATGACAGTCGTTGCCACTCACACCCCTAAAAACAATTGGACAGCAAGGAGCTCAGGTCACACAGTCTGTGAGTCATCCATATTTCCCAAAACTGCTGGCCTCAGCAATTCCCCTGCTTTCCCCGGTGAGTTCTAATGTGGCTTCAGATACTTTACCAGCTATGTGACCCAAATAAGTCACTTAACTCTGCTTCAGTTTCCCCATCTATAAAATGGGGGTAAAAATAGTACCTATCTCCTGGGTTTGTGGTGAGGATTAAGTGAGTTAATGTTAAGTGAATTAAAATGTTTTGCAAACCTTAAATAAAAACAATAATGTTATCATTATTAATAGAAAAACAATAGCTCTTTAAGGTTTGCTAGAGAGAAACTTTGTAAGAGATAAACTTCTCCCTAGATTTTCTGGACATTGTTTGATCTGTGGCTCTTTTGATCCATAGCTGTGTCTCTGTCCCTTTTGGTTAAAAATTCTTCCCTATTCTCATGCTCCAAGGTGGATCCCCTCAGTATGTGAGGAGGTTGGGCTCTTCATATGTTGGGGCAACCTAGCACCACTCAGGGTATCTGATCTAGAAAAGTTCTTCTAGGCAGTTTAAAGCCACTTTTACACAATATGGCCCTGAAACATTCCCTTTTTTTTTTTTTGTTGAGGCAATCAGGGTTAAGTGACTTGCCCAGAGTCACACAGCTATTAAGTGTCGAGTGTCTGAGGCTGGATTTGGACTCAGGTCTCCCTGACTTCAAGGCCAGCACTCTAACCACTGTGCCACCTAGCTGCTCCATTAACAGTCTTTCACTGTGAAATGCTCCTCTGAAGTTAAAGCATGTTATAAATAGTATTATTTTTCTTCTAAATTGCATTGTAATTCTTTACTTCTCCCCACCCTGTTTCCATCATCCCAGGTGAAGCCCATGAAAACAAATGGCCAGCTGCCATCACGCACTGGCCATGTGCGACTTCCCAGGCTGGGCCTTGTACCACCTAAAATGCTCCTGAAGCCTTAGTCAGCATAATGGCAGGGCGAGGAGAGGCTGGGGGGAGACTTTCCCTTGGCGTTGATTCAGGATCTACAGCTCCCTAAATAAAACTTCAGGATAGTGAATGAAAGCAGGGAAGGAAAGTTTATTATCATTTTCCTTCCAACCTACAAGTGGCAAGTTGGAATGAATGTTTACTTCCATGCCAAAAAATCACTCGTAAACTGAAATAATGAAGCTCCTTTATCAGGATGGTATTAGACATAAATCATAGATCTAGAGCTGGGAGGGAACTTTAGAGGCCATTTAGTACGTTCCTCTTCATTTAATGGAAAAGGAAACTGAGGCCCAGAGTGACTTGCCCATGCAGGCTAGCTTATGTCGTGTGTTATGCTAGGTTTCTTCTGTAGTTAAGCTAGGTGGTGAAGTAGGTAGAGCACTGGCCCTGCAGTCAGGAGGATCTGAGTTCAAATCCAGCCTCATACATGTACCAACTGTGTGACCCTGGACAAGTCACTTAACCCCAACTGTTTCCAAAAAAAAAAAACCACAGCTTTGGAGGACATCTTTCATTCCATGTCTCTTCACGGCTTAGTAATAATGAATCATGTAAGAGGACTCTACTGTTCATTTCAATACTTCATTCATTACATGCCCTCTAACTAAAATGGCACTATGACAGCTCCTTGGGATGCAAAGACAAAAATGACGCCTTCCCTACCCTCAAGGAGTTTACATACTACTACTTACATTGATCTCTATTAGATCTGAGATCTGATCATTTTTAAAAATTATTGAACATGAAATATGCTATTATCTTCATCATTATCATGAGTAAATTTTTTGTGAATGAGGTTCCACTACGCATAGCAAATTCTCCTTGTAGGAATAAAATACCCATCACGTCCGTGGCAGAGAGGAGACCTTTAGCTGTCTTTTATTTAGGAGGAATTTGATGTGTTATTTTATATTATCTGGCATACCGTAAACAGCTTTGAAATGACCTCTTTGCCCTTCAGTGCCGCTCTCCCAACAAAGGGTAAGGAAACTTAATGGCCAACACTGAGTGTTCACATTAATCCGAAAAGTCTAAGGGCCAGTTTTCAGCCAAAGCCACTTAAGCCATTAAAGGACTTTTGACCAAACCTAAACAGGTTGGTTTGATCTAGCTTGAAATACGGTGTGTCCCAAAAGTCTTAAGGCAGTTTTAGGCCATTAAAGTTGAAAACTTCCCTAAGACTTTTGGCCAGCTTTAACTGCCCTAAGATTTCGGGGACACACTTTATTTCGAAGTAGATCAAGCCAACCTGTTTGAGGAACTTCCAAGATTCAGCCAAAGCACTAGCCCAAAGTTTCCTACATAATACCTATTTCTTTTTTTGCCAGAAATTACAGTTGAGTGATCATATTCCTTAAAGCTAAAGAGGCGTGTTTTCTGGAAATGGGTTTCTGACTTTTCTGAGATTTAGGATGGGAAGGTAAACTCAGGTGCTGTTGTTTACATGGTAGATCTCTTATTTGCTGTTATTTTAAATTAAATGTTCCCTCTTATTTCTAAACATAACTTGCAATTTATAAAGCACTTTTAGGTTTACCCTACAGAAATCCTGTGAGCTAAGCAACATAAAAATTGTTTTTCTACATGAAAGATCTGAGGCTCAGAAGGGTTGAATGACTGTTCCAAGGTTGCACAGCAAGCAGGCAGCAGCAGTAGGGTTGTAGGGGCCGCTGGGTAGTGCAATGAATAGAGCACCGGCCCTGGAGTCAGGAGGACCTGAGTTCAAATCCGGCCTCAGACACTTAACACAAAACTAGGCATGTGACCTTGGGCAAGTCACTTAACCCCAGTTGCCCCCTCCAAAAAAACAAAAAACAAACAAAAAAAAAAGTGGGGTTGTAGTCAAGTACTTTTAAATGGGTGTCACTATCACATAAATTAGTTGATGTTTTCCTGGGCAAGTCATTTAACCTCTATCTGCCTTCCCCATCTGTAAAATGGGTTATAAGAATAACACTTATCCCATCCTCCAGAGTTGTTGTGAGGACAGAGATACTTGTAAAAGACTTTGCCAACCTTGAAAGTGATACACGAATGCTCACTATTATTATACTTTTTTAAAAATCTAGTCATTTTCCGGTCATATCTGACTCTTTGTGACCCCATTTGGGATTTTCTTGGCAAAAGATACTGGATTAGTTTGCCATTTCCTTCTCTGACTTGTTTCACAGATAGGAAACAGAGACAAACAGGGTTAAGTGACTTTCCCAGGGTCACAGAGCTAGTAAGTGTCTGAGGCTGGATTTGAACTCAGGAAGATTTCTTCCTGACTTCAAGTCCAGTGCTTTATTTACTATGCCATCTAGCAGCCTATTATAATTTATAATGATCATTTATTATAATAAGTAATACATGACAACCAAACTTTACTATAAAGTTATAAAACCCCAGCATAATCTCACTCAGGTTATTATCCATCTGTTAACATTCCTCCTGGACCACTTCTCCATCTTTAGGTTATTTGAGCATCCTGTGAGCATTTCCTTTGATTTGCATGTACTGTTTAAGTTTACTTGATAAAGTTCCCTTTAGAAGTGCCTGTCTCCCTGAAGGTTTTAAAAGCTAACTTTTGATGCAGGATGATTCCTGAAAGAGTTTGAAGTTTTAAAATTTCATTTATACCAGAATATAACTTAGAAAACCCCCCAAATATCTATAAATAACAACCCCTGGAGGAGATTTAAGTTTCAAAAGTTTTCTATTA
>CM053586.1:70977227-70992439 GCA_028646515.1 Pseudochirops corinnae | reverse complement strand
GTTTGATTAAAGTAAGATTGTTAACCCATTCTGAGTTGCTTTCCTTTAGAAAAGCAGATCTTAAGAACCTGTGCTAGCAGCCACCCTGGGTATGCTAGGGTGCTTGCTGATACACCAGCACCCTCCCACTTTGTAATGTAGTCCCACAAAAGACACTGATTCACCTGTAGGCAGATTATTTCAAGGTTCTGTCCATAATGGCCAAGGCTCACTCAGCACCATTACCTCCACCTGACTTTGGCTTTTACCCCATCTCCTTGTGTATATTTAGAAAGAATTCTCTTATGGACTTTCTGCAATTGTTCTGTCCCCATTGTTGTCACTGGCTGCTACATTCATTCACCCTTCCTACATTTCAGTTGGCTAAGGTATTAAAGAAGCAAGTGATCTCTTCAGGTCTGGTATTCTTTTTTAAAATGTTTCAAACCCTTCTTTATTATTGAATGCTCACCTTTTTTCATTTATGATGAAGCTCAGATTTGCAGGTCAAGTCACTCTGGACAGCATTCATTGCTTTTTGGAACACACTGTTCCATTCTTGAGGGTACAGAATAGTCTTGTGTTATTCTAACGTTCTTTCCTCTGTATTTGAAGGTCTTTCTCCTGGTTACTTGAAGAATTTGTTGTTTCTAAATTGAATTAAGTTTGACCACTATGTGTCTTGGAGTTTAGAGCCTTGGGTTTTTTTCTGGAAGTGATCTATTCATTCTTTCAAATGATACTGCTTTTTCCATGTTCAGAAGTTCTAGGGAGTTTTCTTGCACTATGGTGTTAAGAATTTTTTGGTTGGTCTTACTGTTCTAGGAGATATAGACTCCTTAGCTTTTTTTTTTTCTTCCATTTATCTTGTCTTCCAGATCAATGTGCTTTGCTTGTATATGGAACATGTTTTTTAATGTTCTTCTTTTTGTTTTTCTTCTTCTAGATTTTCCTTCACTTCTGTGTATTTGCATTCCCAATGAGTTGTCCTTTCTTTTGTTTCTTCAGTAAGACTTGCCATTGCAGACATCAGTTTTTCTATTCTTCCCATTATTTTTGCTATGCAAGTCATAAATCCTACTCTCATTCTCATTTCTCTTTTTAAACCACTTAGGAACAGTATGTCATCATTCTATGTTCTCGAATTCTATAGGATCTTCTGTTTTCAACTGTTGAGTGATTTTTTTTGTTTTGCTGTATTTATTCATAGATGCCTGGACTAATTTGCTAAATTTGGAGTCCATATTTACTTCTGCTGTTAATAATTTCTTTATTGATTTATGTCTATGCTTGAGGTCTTTTGAGTTTTCAGTCTCTTGGGATTCTTGGTAATTTCAGTGTTCCTCCTTTATTTTCTCCTATTGTTCTTTCTGATTCTCTCCCCTCTGATGGTGGTTTCCATGGGGGCTGGATCTCAAAGTGTTTCAGTCACATAATGGGCAATTAAAAGTTCATTAGCCTAGGTCTCTGATCCAGGTTACTTTTAGGAGGACAGAACTGGCTCTTTTCCTTAGGCTTAGTGGAGTACCACGTAGTCTTATCCAGCCCCCGGTTCCCTCTGTTCCTCAGTTACTTGCCCAGGCAGTTGAGTACTGCGATGCTGTGGGGTTGATTTCTGTTCTTTGTCGTTTGGCTCCCTTAGGTTCTGGGAGGAATAAGGGAGGTGTTCGCATGTGAGGTTGAGCTCTATTTCAAGCATAGATGTGTACTGTCTGGTCCCTCTGTTCCTCTTGCTCTCCTGTAGCGGTCTTTTTCAGTACTGAGTGCTATCAGGATGCTGGGTGCTGGCTGCTGGGATCTCAGCAAGTTTCTGCAGTTTGGCACCTGGATCTCCATGGCACTGGAAAGAAGGCAAGAATGGGTTGTGTTTTGTTAAAAGTCCGTGGATCCAGTTGGCTAATGCAACCTCACTGCATGGTGGATGGTAGAGAGGGGGTGCTAATTGAACTCAAAGTAAACACTTGTTCATGGTTATTTTTTTTAACCTTGTTTTGGGTTTTTAGTATCTTAGACCATGGAAGCAGCTGATAAATTGCTTTATCTTTGTCGTATGGTTTCTGTTTTGGAAAGGTATGAGAAAATGTCTAAACTTCCATCTTGGTGATCACGTAACCCCTCCTCTTCTTTACCTCCTATTGTCTTATTGCTTATAGCAATAGTACTGCTGTACTCTTCCCTGGACATAACATCTGGAGTACTGTGTTCATGTCTTGGTGCCACATTTTAAGGAGGCTGTAAGTTGGAGAAAATTCATAGTAGTTGGCCAGGATAATGAAGTGCCTTGTGATCATGCTATTTGAGAATTTAGTCTAAGATATAGGGATATTTTAGCCTGCAAAAGAGATAGCTATCTTCAAGTATTTGAAGGACTGTCTTGTAGAAGATGTATTAGACTTGTTCTGTTCAGCAGAATGAGGAGCAATGGATGGAAGTTAGATGTAGATATAAGCTTGATATAAAGAAAAACTTCCTAAAAATTGGAAATATCCAAAATTGGAATGGGCTGCTTTGAGAGGTAAAGAACTCCCCTTCTCTGAAGTCTTTTTTCAAAATGAACTTAATAAATACAAATGTGAATGTTCTGATATACAAAGAACAGAAACAGACTATACATAAAATTGTCAACTTCTATTATATAATGTTTTTTCAAATGTATACTAAATTTAAAACAACAGTAACAAAAGTGCCCTGCTTGTCTGCATCTCTATATATGTATGTTTATATACATGTCTGTCTGTCTGTATGCATATATAAAATCTTTTGATTATTGCTATCAAAATCATTTTAGAGTTGCTAACAAACAGGTATTAATGTCTCAGATTAATACACAACAATGTAATGATCACAAATGGCATTTTAATTTCTATTAATATCTCTCATTTTCTCTTAATGATTTATTTTAAAAAGCAGGTTTGGGGGTGTGTGTATTTCTTATATTTTTAAAATTTATTACTTCAATCTTTTTCACTCAATTTCTTGACCTTCCTGGGTATATAATCATGGTCCTCTACACAGAGAAATATTTAACTCCTCAGACATAGAAATAAAGCATGAAAATAAATTCAAACATAAAAAAATTGAAACCCACAAACATTTCTAAAACTCTCAAACTGTAGTGGTGACAGGTGGCAGTGCTGACAATCTTTATATCTAATTTTAGTAAGAACGTCTTTCATTATTTTACAGCAAATGCTCTTCACTGTAGATACTTTTGTGCCAATGAAAAAAAATCTTTACTTTTTTTTTATGTTTTAGGATCAGACTGTGTTTTCACTGGTATTAGGGAACACCGAGCAAACTCCTATCAAAGCAGAAGAGGGCCTGCCCTCCAACTTTTAGCAGTTGCCTGAGGTACCAAGAGGTTAGGTGGCTTGCCCAGGGAGCACAAAGTCATTATCAAAGGTAGATTTTGAACCTTGACTCTGAGGCCTGCTCTTTATTTACTAAGCCATACTGCCTTTCTTTTCTTCACTTTTTGTTGTATTTTTAAACCTGAATAAATGATGCATGTTATTAAAGGCCTCCTCAAATGAAGTAATATATAATAAATATATCAATATCAAATGAGGCAACATCTATAAAGCACTTGCCACAGTACCTAGCACACACTAGGCACTTAAACACTTATTCTTTTCCTTTCCCCTACATGCCAATGATAGAATCCTAATTAAGCTGCCCCCAGCCCCAATAGTCTAACTTTCTTATGGGCCTCACTGAACAGCAGCATGTCCTGATTTGACCACACAATGTTTAACCATACCACAGACCCCCAGACTAATCATAGGCCTCACTGAACAGCAGGTCCACTGCCCTACCTAGCTGCTCCCTGTACAACTCAATATCCTAACTTCCTCATATATGCCTCACTGCCTCACTACAATAGCAGGTGTGTCCATAAGTCATGCTCCTCTAGGACAGCAGGTATGTCCATACGATGAAATGCTAGCCACTGCCCCCAGATCCATTCCTCAAATTTCCCACAGAAACTGCAGGTATGTCCATGTACTCAATCACAACCACATCCATCTCAGGCAAGACCATAATAGCCAGCCAATCAGAAAGCAGCACCACCAGCATGCCCAAGCAGGATGTGGACTCCAAAACAATAGAAGGGACTTTCCCTAAGTAGGCACCTGTGCAGTAATAGTAAAAAACTGACCTAGAGTAAACTTAGAAATGTATGCATTATGAGAAATTGCATGCAGTTCCACCAACACCAGGGCCCCTCTCCTATTATCTAATCCCTTGACATACCCCTACTGCCTTTATAATATTCATAATTTCTGTCATGTAATCAGCATCATTATACTAAAGAAGTGCCTATCTTATCTAAATTGCTGGTTCCTCTTGGAATACGATCCACTTCTGAGGAGTGTCACTCTCAATAGATACCTTTGCTTGGATTGGAGCCGGTCTGAGTCTGTGAATTAATTTGAGACGATCCCTACAACACACCATGAAACTGCAACATTTACATCTCTTGATATAATCTCATGATTTTTACAGATATGAATTATACATACTATTTGCTTAATATTAAGTAATTCTGTCATTTGTGGCAATTTGTCATTCTTTGATCCATAATAAATTTTTAAAAATATAGGAATCTATTCTGTTTGCCATTTTTTATTTAACATTTTTGCTTCAATAGTCATTAATGTTATATTGTATATTTGACTTTCTTTTCTTTTTTTTTTTGGAGGGAGAAGGCAAGTTAATTGGGGTTAAGTGACTTGCACAAGGTCACACAGCTAGTTAAGTGTTAAGTGTCTGAGGCCAAATTTGAATTCAGGTCCTCCTGACTCCAGGGTGGTACTCTACTCACTGCTCCACCTAGCTGCCCCTTGACTTGTTTTTCATTGTTACACGTCAATTATTTTTGAATGTTACTTAAACTGCTTGCATTAAAAAAAATTATATTGGTCTGTATTTTTCTTTTTATACCTTATCTCTTCCAGACTTCAGAGTCACATTTTCCTCATAGAAAGAATTAAGTAGAATAGTGCTTATATAGCTGAAGAAAGTCCTTGTAAAGGTCTAAAAGCATTCACTTAAGAATTAGTTTAGTCTTTTTGAACTTTTTACTTTACAATTCCTTTACTGGTTATCTAATTTCCCTTTTTGAAACTATTCTTTTGTAATTTCCTGTTTTGTGACTTCAGTTATTTTACATATTGGGAATGATTTATCCATTTCTTTGAAATTCTTAATTTTATTGGCATAAAGCTATTATAATTATTTGTTTATAGCACTAGTCTGATAGTTTTTCTTCAGGGCAGAATCTGACACCACTAATTATTCTTCTTTTAGTAATTTCAAACAGTGGAAAAAGCAGTGGACTTGGAGTCAGTAATGACTAGGTTTGAATCCTGGTCCAGAAACTTACTGAGCAATCCCTAATTAACAAACTTCCTTTCTTCTTAAACCTCTTCCTTTCTTTTCCTTCCATCTCTTGGCATGCACTCCCTAAGTATGGCAGGCTTCAACATCCTTTCCAGTACTGGCTACACTCTCTCATTAAGCTGGGAGTGGGCATGAAAGGAATTGGAAAATGTGCAGCTCCTTTGGCAAGTTCCAGACGATCCCTCTAATGGGGATAATTCAGAGACCTCTCTTCCTTTCTTGCTCCCTCTGAGTTCTGTAAAGTTAATTCTTTACTGTAAGGCTAATCCTTAATTCAGGATTACAAATTCTGACCTTCTCCTGCTAAATATGCTATTCTTGCTCCCCCAATACTTCAAAAACAGGAGGAAAAATGATGAGCCTCTTGACCACCTCTATTATGGAATCCCGAACAGTCTTTTCCTGGCTCTCCCTCTTCTGTCTCCACCTGTGAATAGTTCCTTTACATCAGCGGTTCTCAATCTGTGGGTTATGTTCAATTTGTAACAATGAAAATACATCCTGCATATCTGATAGATTCATAACAGTAGCAAAGTTACAGTTATGAAGTATCAACGAAAATAATTTTACAGTTGGGGGTCACCACAACATGAGGAACTGTATTAAAGGGTCGTGGCATTAGGAAGGTTGAGAACCACTGCTTTATATGATCCAGCCACCAACAACATAGATTTAATAATAAAGGAATGAGATTTCCCCCATGAAATATTATTCACTTCTATGTCTTCTGCTTCTTGGATTCTTTAGCCTTTGATACTTTCTTTGCTTTCCTGAAGTCTCTCAAAATGTGAGCTTTTTTTCTTAAGAAAATCAAACAAAAATATACAATTCATGGTCTTCTCAAAGCCTAGCCCCATTTTTAAGTCTGTTATATGAAAGTGCTTAACTTTCTTTTGTTTGATCAATTTATATGGTGAATCCCTGTTTACCTGTTTTTTTGAAGAGATGATTAAATTCTTTCCTTCTGCTGCATGCATAATTATTTTCTTTAATCATGTATCATATATTTAGAGCTGAAAGGAACCTTGGAAACCTTCTAGTACAACTCTTTCATTTTCTGGGGCTTTTTACCAGGATATGCTCTTGGTGCATATTTCAGTGACCCTGCTCTTTCTTGGTTCTTCTACCTGTTCAACTGCTCCTCAGTATCATTTGCTGGCTCTTCATTCATATCATGACTGCTAACTGTGGGTTTCTGTCAAGAGTCTGTCCTGGACCTTCTTTTCTTCTGAGATTATCTGGTTTGATGATCTCATCAGCTCCAGTGGGCTCAGTAATTATTTCTACATAAGTTATTCCCAGATCTATATGATCAGCCCTAGTCTCTCCCCCAAGTTTGAATTATCAGCTGCCTACTAGACCTTAAGTGAATGTCCTATAGACATTTCAAACTCATTATGCCCAAAATGGAACTCATCTTCCTCCTTCACCCAAACCCTCTCCTTCAACTCAACTTCTATGATTGCTGAGTATACCACTGTTCTGAGTACCCCTATTCTTCCAGCCACTCAGCTTTATCTCAGTGTCATCTCTGACTCCTCAACTATCACCCCACATATACAATCCATTGCCAAGCCTTGTCTACTCTTCTCTGAATCCTCTTCTTTGCATTCAAATAGCCACTATTCTAGTTCAAGTCCTTAGCATTCCCTACCTCCCACACTTGAATTACTATAGTAGTCTTTTTTGGTGGCAGTCTGCTAAATTTTGTGTATTATCTTTTATTATGAACTTAAAACACCAAAAAAGCATTTCCATATGTAGTAGAAGACAAAAAGAAAATTCTTAATAAAACCATGAATCTCCATTTCAAACTTCTTGTTTTTCCCAAGAAGTAAACAACAAATTCTTTGTTACTTTCAATACTGTCTTGCTTCTCTGTGCTTCCTTCTGTTCTCTTCTCACTACCTTTACAAATGTTTTAATGGACCTCTTTTCAGGGAACTCTCTTCTTGCATCCCTCCTCCCCCGATATACCCAATTAAACAAAAGAAAAGAAAGGAAGAAAAAAAACCATGGAACAATTAAGCGTATTCAAACAAAATAATAATGACAGCTAGCATTTATATAGTGAGTTAAGATTTGAAAAGAACTTGATATATGTTATCTTATTTTATCCTCACAACACTGTGAGGTAGGTACTATTATTATTCCCATTTTGCAGATGAGGAAATGGAGGTACAGAGAGCTTAAGTGACTTGCCCACATCACACAGTTAAAGTGTCTGAGTCTTGGATTGCCACTCAGGTCTTTATGACTCCAAGTTCAGTGCTCTAAGAACTGTTTCACCCAATTTCCTTGGTGACCACATTCAAAAATGTCTATTTCTGTACCTTTTGTCTTACCAACATGTAACATGTTTCATCATAGGTTCTCTGAAGCCGTGGTTGATCAGTTCTTAAGTCTTTCAAAGTCGTTTTTCTCTACAATGCTGCCATCTTTGTATAAACTTATCTTGGTTCAGCTCATTTCACTTTACATCAATTCAAACTATCAACGCCTCTGAAACTCTCTCTTGCATCATTTTTTTGGGTGAGAGAATATTCCATTATGTCCATATACCACAATTTATTTAGTCATTCCCCAATTGTCTAAAAGGTGATCTAACATAACCTGACCTCCTGAGATACCAGTTCTTTGCTTTTCATTTTTCCCTTTAAGATATGTAACTTTGTTTTGCTTGTGACTTGTCTCTCCTTGACAGTATCTTCCCTCTTAAACGCCCCACCTGTCTTCCTGTTGAGTTTAACATGTTCCTTTACCAAACTGTTTGTTGTACATGTGTGTGTTTTCAATCCTCCGGATATCCACTCTCCCTCTTCCTCCAAGTTTATATATTCTTTTCTCATATTTCAAATATGAGATGTTGGCATATTTAATGAGAACTCTTTCTTTCATCTTCCTTTCTATACTAGTATACTCTTCCTTTTACCTTCCCTTTTTCCCCCTCTCTTAAACTCTCAGAACAGAACCATTATACCACCAGGACCTCTGTTTTTCTTTTTTTACTTCTCTTGATATTCTTTTGAAGATATTAATGTTCTGAAGGAATACTTGTTTCTTTTCTTCTCCCCATCAGAATGTCAGCACTACACATCATCACACAGCTCCTTTTAGTTGCTCAAATGAATTTCCTTCTAGGTTTTTCTGGATTTGTGTCTGTATTCCAGGTTCCTCCTCAGCTCAGGACTTTTCATTAGAAACGCTTCAAAGTCCTCTCTTCCATTAAAGGTTACACAATAGCCTTCTAAAGGATCTTCCAGGCTCAAGCCTCTCACCACTCCAACTTACCTGCCATGCCGGCTGCCAAAGTGATTTTCGTACAGGTCTGAACACATATGATTCCCCTGCTTGATGAACTCCAATGGCTCCTTATTACCTCTAATGTTCTAATGCCAGGATTTGGCATTTTAAAGCTCTTTACATCCTGGCCCCTTCTCAAGCTTCTTCACACTTTTACCACCTCCTCTGATCCTCTTACACATGTGTGCGCGCGCACACACACACACACACACATACACACACACACACTGCTTCTTTACACTTTTACCACCTCCCCTGACCCTCTTACACACACACACACTCTCTCTCTCTCTCTTTCCCATTCAGTAACATGACCTCCCTGTTCCCTACACAGGCTACTCCATCTCTTATCTCATACCTCAGGCCTAGAATGCTTTTCTCTTCACCTCCACCTCTTAGTCTCTATGGCTCCTATCAAGCCTCAGATCAAACCTTGCCTTCTTCAAGAGGCCCTTCCTGGGCTCTTCAGCTGCTAATGTTTCCATCTCTGAGATCACCCTTCATCTAATCTATATCTTTTATGTACTTAGTTATTTACCTGCTCACCCTCCCCCTAGAGTATGAGCCCTTACACAAAGTTTGTGAGGAAAGCCCTCTCTAAAACTTAATGCAACCAAACAAAATGGAGTTATTTTTAGTTTACTTACAATGTAACACTGTACTTTGTTTTAAATCTCTATGTGCTATATATTATTTTAATGTGCCTATGACATAGGCCCTATATTTTTATTCTACTATTAGACAGACTATAAGCTCCATGAGAGCAGAAACTAAGCCTTATCTCAATTCTGAATCTCCTCTAGAGCTTAAACAGTAATAATTTAGCAAACCTTTCCTTTATCCTTCTCACACTCCTTGAAGAAGGTGCTTCCTCTCACCAGTTTTTGCCCTTGGTTCTCTTTTCTCCTTTCTACACTCTCTGTAGAGTAACTTCATTGTTTGTAACATCATACCAACTTTGGTAACTTCATTACCTCCAATGGCTTCCATCATCACATCTGTGCAGATGATTTAGAATGATATGGTTTACACTGGAATCTCCCCTGGAGCTCCAGAATTGTATCTACACCTATCTGATTTTTCCATTTGGTTGTCCTCCAGGTACCTCAAACTCAACAACAGTCTAATATTGCTGGTACCACCAGTTTCCTAGGCACCCATGCTTGAAACCATGGCATCACTTTGGCATCTGATCCCCCCACAACCCATAGGGGTTGTATCTCATGTCAAATTTAAGGAAGTATATTGACAAGAACCGTATGGCTAAGGTAGGCATGGATAAGCTGTAATCTGCAAAAGTGCAGGGAGTATCAACATCAATTAAAAGAGAGATTCAGTTAAGTATGTATGTGTATTCTAGTGACAATCACTGCACATGATTGTTTCACTATTTGTCACTAGTTTAAATCTAGTTTAAAAGGGCAAAGGTGGAAAAGAAGTACACCAATAGAGTTTTTTAAACTACATTGTAATAAGAGAAAAAAACAGGTGGTTTTACTTTAAGGCTAATTCATGTACTAGAAAGAACAGTACTTTTTAGTGTTGTTACATGAGTCTGCAACTAGCATGATCACTGGATTTTGTAAAATGTATTTTTATTATCACCATTAGAAATGAAAAAATATTCACTCCCATGTTAGAAAGTTTAAGTGATTGAAAAACATGACTTGATCATGGGTTAGGTATTATAAAGAATGGTTAAAGGGCCTCAAAATCACATCATGTGAGGACCAGTTGAAAAAATGGAGGAGATGTGTGCCCTAGGGATTTTATGTATGTGTGTATATGTGTGTGTATGTATGTATGTATATATAATAATATTATATATATTATGTTATATTATATTATAGTAGGCTTCAAAAAGTCAATGACACAAATATTATATAAAAGAGGTGTGACTAGATAGCAATTCACGGGAAAAAGATCTGGGGATTTTAGTAGACTGTAAACTCAGTATAAGCAACAGTATCATATAGCAGTCAAAAATGCTAATATAATCTTAAACTGCATTAAGAGAGGCATACAGTTCTACTGTATTTTGCTCTGGTCAGACCACATCTGGAATACTGGGCTCAGTTCTGGCTGACACATGCTAGGAAAGAGACTGATAAACTGGGGGAACATTCAGAAAAGGGTGACCAGGAAGGTGAAGGACCAGGCCAACTAAAGTTCTGCTGAAGGAAATCAAAGATGTTTAACTTGGAGAAGAGAAGATTTAGGATTATAGAGCTGGAAGGGACCTTATAGGTCAAGCCCCAGAGTCTCATTGTATAGGTGAGGAAATTGAGGCCCAGTGAAGTGAAGCAAACTGCTTAGAGTCACAGAGCTGAGGTGGAGTTCAAATCTAGGCCTCCCCAAACCCAAGTCCAGCACCCTATTCATTATGCTGCCATGGCAGCTAGTTTCAAGTATGGGAAAGGTTGTCTCATAGAAGAATTAGTTTTGTTAAGTTTGGCCATTGAGGGCAAAATGAAAAAAAAAATTAGGGGAATTAGAAAGGGAGATTTAGGTTTCATGTAAGTGAAAACTTCCTAACAATTAAAGCTGTTCAGAAGTAGAACGGGCTATAGTGGAAAGCAGTTGGATCCCCCTCAAAGGTGTTCAGGAGAAGGAAGAAGGAACACTTACTGAATATAATGTTTGTAGGGATACTGTTCAGCTAAGTATTCGACTGGACACTCTCTGTGGTCTCTTCCAACTCTGAAATGTTGTGGTTCCATGATATACAAACATAGTTCCTTACTTTCTTCAGGGTTTATAAATGAAAATGAATATATTTAGGCATGGATAAGTAACCAAAAATAGATGCAATAAAAATGTAAATTTTTACTGATCCTGGAGGGGGAGGAACCTGTGTCAAATAATTCTACACTGCATAGATAGTTGGGGAACTATACCTGTTTCAGAAAATCCTACAGTATTTGAAACTTATTTTTGGTATAAAAATATAAAATAGTCATAAACAGAATAACTTATATATTTCTATTTCTTGAATGACTGGTAATATTTTATTTGTCATGGCAACAAATAACATAATGCTGTTAAACACTGACTTATTTTCAGATTACAATGATGTTAGTATTCAGATACAAATTCAAATGCAAATTGCACTTACCGGTGGATATGTATGTAGAGCATAAGTGTTGCCTCGTATAACCCTTCTGTCATACATAATGTTTCCATAGCGAATAGGTTCTTCTTCTCTAGAAAATGTCAAATTTAAAATGACCACTAGTTATTAACTGTTTTTTTGTAAAGCTGAATTAAGTAGAGATAGCATTTATTCCAGGATAAATATTTTAAAAGAATACTTTTCTTACAATACAGTCTATATGTGAAAATTGGTCCACATAAAAATAGAGCCTGCTAGGCATCAGTGATAAATTGCTTCACTTGGGGATTTGAAACAAGTTAATAAAAGAACCATTTTAATGCTTATTAAATAAATTAGTATTCTCACTGTTGTTTTGTGTTTAGGTTTTAAAAAATGAATCTGATAATCTATTATCACCTCAGTCTATTAACTATATATTAAAAATCAATTTGAAAAAATCTGTTATATCACTAAAGTTCTATTCTGATATATCATTGAAAAAGGGAGATAATGCTTTAAGCCTTCTCAAAGGCACAATAAAATATCCAGTAGGTCTTAGTAAGATGAAAAGATTTTGTATATGGGTCCAATGACACAATGTCTATCTCTCGTTCAACTCCACAAATACGTCTTTATCACATGTATGTACAAGAAGGCACTGTGCTAGATGCTACAGAAATAAAAGAAAAAAATTAAGCAATTCCTACCCCTAAAGAACCTATCTACAAATGGGATATGAGATACACACAGACAAATACATAGTTCCAAATCCTAAGTGCAGAAAGGCCCAGCATGGACAATTCGCCACCAAATAATTTTTTTTTTTTTAAAGACTATTCCTCAAACAGATAAAAATATACTACCCCCCTCAGCCCTTTATAGCCCCTCTCTGCTTCTGAAGTGTCAGTAGCAGAAAGCTAAGGATCCACGATCTTAAGGTATCTCTTAACATTAATTTAACTGTTAAATTAACTTTGGAATCATCTTATCTTGACTCGTCATCCTCCTTCCACCTTTACTCAAACCCCAGATTGGTAGGTTCTATCTCCACAACTCCACTGTTTGCCTCTATCCTTTCTCTTCACTCACAGTCATAATTTATTGCTATGTTCAAGTCATTATCACCTGCAACAGCCTCCTAAATAAATGGTTTTCCTTCTCTTATGATCACATCCCTTTACAATGGATATCCTTTACAAAGCTACCAAAATAATCTTCCTGAAGCACCAGTCTGACTAGATCATTCTACACTAGCACTAGGATAAAATATAAATCAGATATATTTCAAAGATTTGATTCTCAAGGGACCTTAAAAAGGCTGCCTCATTTTAGCAAGGTGATTGTCTTTCCTGACAGACAGCTTGTGAATTCTTTGGCTTTTTTCATTGTGGTGAATTTTTGCTATCAGCTAAGCTTCTCCAAAAAATAATAATATTTAGTCCTTGTCTTCTTTCTTCAATACTTACAGGTGAGTAAAATATAAGACTATAAAAGTAGGAAGGACAAGATTGTGAGGGCTTTAAAAGTCAAAGAGAGAATTTTGCAATTGTTCCTGGAGTTAATAGGGAGACACACTGAAATTTACTGATCAGGAGGGCTAACAGTAATCACCCTCAGTGACGCTTGAAGAACTATAGGAAGATCAGTCTGTCAGGAGGCTGGAGTGGGGAGAGACTCAAGTCTTGCACCCCTTGAGCAGCAGACACCTGCAATAGTCCTGGCATGTGGTAATAAAAGCCTGTACCATGGCAGTGTAAGAGGAAAAAAGGGGATTTGGTGATAGATTAGAAATTTGGGGGGTAGAAGGGAGAGAGATGAGAGTGAGGAGTCATACCTGGGTTAAGATCCCTAATCTTAGGAGTGTTCTTTTCTTAGGGCCAAAATATTGAATTCTGGTACACTTGGCAGCTTTTGCATCATCGATGGGCTTTGATTTCCTCCCCTATAAAGTGAGGCTAGATTAGATTACCTCTAAAATTCTTTCCAGCTCAAAATCTAAATTCCAAAAACATCCTGATGCTTATTTCAAAGAGTAGAAACACTAGATCAGACAAATAAACCTTCCCAAACAAGTGTGCCTTACCTTAAGAAAACGTAGAAACAAATATCTACATTTACAAGAACAGATCCTATTCATATCACAAAAAGATTCAGTGTTTCTAAAACATTAACAACTCTTAAAACTAGCTAAATCCAGGAATTCCAGATTGTCTTTTAAACACTTAACTGGTTTTCTGACCAGCTTTTCAACTGTCTAAAATCAAGCTTTGTCCCCTAATCATACATTCCTTTCTGACTTCACAATTTTTGCTCCAAGTCTTTCCCCCATTCCAATTCATCCTCCACTCACTGTCAAACTGATCTTCCTAACATGCACACCTGACCATATCACTCTCACTCAAAAAACTCGTGTTCCCTAGTACCTCTAGGATTCAATGTAGAATCTTGTTTGCTGTTCACAGGCAAATCACCCCTCAACCTTTCCCGTCTTCTTTCACCTTCCTTTTCTGCACATACTTTGATCCAGTGACACTAACCTCCTTGCTATTCCTCAAACAACACACTCTGTCTCTCCACCCTTGGCATTTTCACAGCCGTCCCTCATCCTTGAAACTTTCTCCCTCCTCATCTCTGCTCTTTGCTTCCCCCGTTGTCTTTGAGTCTCAGCTGAAGTTCCACTTTCTGCAAGAAGTCTTTTCCCATTCCCCTTACTGCAAGCACCTTACCTCTGTGATTACCTCCATAAATTTTGTTTGTACATAATTGTTTGCATGGCCTCTCCCATTAGACATCGAGCTCCTTAAGAATAATCAATCAATAAGCATTAATTAAGAGGCAGCTAGGTGGTCCAAGATAGATAGAGTTTTTGGGCTTGAAATCAGGAAGACTCAGCTTCCTGAGTTCAAATTTGGCCTCAGACATGTACTAGCTGTGCGATCCTGGGCAAGTCACTTCACCCTGTTTGCCTCAGTTTCCTCATCAGTAAAATGAGTTGGAGAAGGAAATGGCAAACCACTCCAGCATCTTTGCCAAGAAAACCCCAAATGGGCTCAAGGAAAATCAGACATGATTGTAATGAATCAACAACAAACCAAACATCTACGATTTGCCAGGCCCTGTGCTAAGTGCTGGGCACACACAAAAATGGAAAAGACAGTCCCTTCCCTCAAGGAGCTTACAATCTAATGGGGAGATGACATGTAAACAAATACATAGAAATCAAGCTATACAAAGGATAAATAGGAAACAAATAAAAGAGGAAAAGCACTGAAATTAAGAGGAGTTGGGGAAGGCTTCCCATAGAAGGAGGAATTTTATCTGGGACTTTAAGGAAGCCAGGGAGGTCAGGAGTTGGAGTGGAGGAGGGAGAGCGTTTCAGGTCCAAGGGATGGCCAGAGAAGATGTCCTCTGCCCAGAGATAGGATGTCTTATG
>CM053586.1:70958912-70976727 GCA_028646515.1 Pseudochirops corinnae | reverse complement strand
AAAGATCCCCAAAAGAAAACTCCTAGAAATGTTATAGCCAGGTTCTGGAATCCCCAGATCAAGGAGAAGGTATTGCAAGCTGCCAGGAAGAAACAATTTGAATATTGTGGAAACACAATTAGGATAACTCAGGATGTAGCAGGTTCTACATTAAGGGATCGAAGGGAAATAATTTTTTCCTATGAGTCTATGGGGACAAAAAGAGGATGGAGGAAGACAGAAAGAGGAAAAAGGAGGATAGATGAGAAAGGCAAGGCTTTTTTTTTTTTAGTACTAAATGTATATTTAGTATATTTTTGTATACTAAATTTATTTAACATATTTAGTATTTGAGTATTAAATTATTTGTGTGTATGTAGTAAACTCTACAGTAAACTCATTCCTCTTTAGGCTGCACTCCTGACTCTCCTGGGCCTTCTCTACAATGCCCTAGAAACCTCTTCATTCCAGGACTTCACCCATTTGATGCATCAGGAAATTGGGAGCCATTGTATATTCTTAAGATGCAGTGTAACATAATGACAGTCATGTTTTTAAAAATGTAACTCATCTGACTTGTTCTAATAACTCAAAGAATTGTAGACTCAAAGAATTGGAAGAGGTCAATTCGCCCAATCTGAATAATAATAACCCTGACAGCATCCCTGTCAAGTGGTCTGACCTCTGTTTGAAGACCAGTATAGTTATGTAAGGTCTTTCAGGGTTGGGACTGCTTCTTTCATTTTTGTTGAGTTCCAGTTGTCAAGAAGCTTCTCCTTACATCAAGTTAAGATCCTCTTCTCTGTAATTTCCACATCTTGCTTCTAGTTCTGACCTCTGGGGATTAGTAGATTTTCAAGTACTTGGTGAAAGCTATTATGTACCTCCTAAGTATCCTCTCCTCCAGGCTAAATGTTTCTAGCTTTTTCAGTAGTGCTACATTTGTCCAGGATTCCTGGCTTTTCGCTATCCTGGTTTTCTCCTCTAGATGAACCAGAGTTTGTCAATTTCCTTTAAAAAATTCTGGCTTCAAAACCAGTCTTGGAGTGGGAAAGTCCATAATGTCTTCCTCAGTAAAGATAGACCCCCAAAAAAAAAAATCAATCTCTGCTTTCCTTTTCATCTCTGAATACAACTTTGGGATCATTAGATCAAATGGTCTTGTAGATTCCTTAGCTGACTTCCTGTTGTGACTGATTTTGAAGTTGTTATATGGTGCTTCCTGCGGGTATTTTTAAAAATCGACCTCATTTCTAGTTTGTATCTAACTTGCTATATTTTGTGATAGTCATCCAAGTCTGATGAAATTTACCATACCTAGTCACTGCTAAGGTCACCCCTTCCTAAATCAGATGTTTTCCCTTTTTCTTCATTCTCAAGTCACCAATACCAGGAAGCAATTATTTGTCTCCCCTAGAATACCTTTTGATTATACTAGCCATTTGTCGGTTCCCATTTACAGTCTCACATTGTTAATTAGCTTTTTGTATCCATGTGCCTTATCTCCCACTGGATTAGAAATACCATGAGGTAAGAGACTTTGCCTAATTCAAACCTGATAATTTCCTTATAAATATTTGTTTAATTGAATGGAATCTTTGTATCTTCTCCCTCCTAAAACCCTACTGCTCTATATTGGCTACGATATTGACTACTCAAGAAATACCCATTGATTTATTGATTTTATCCAAAAACCTTACCTCCACATCTTGTTTCAGTGAATGAAGTATTTATTTCAGCAATCTATGCATGTATAGATGGATAATTTAAGCTCTTTCATCATTGTTACCTGGCCTAATTTTGCTGATTCATTTTACACTTTTCACATTTTCAGCCCAGGCTTATATAGGTCAGGTGGCCCATAGTGTATAGAATCACAGAAGGTTGGAATGGAAGGGAGTCACAGAACTACAGAATCTCACAGTTGGAAGGAACCTTAGAGGTCATCCAGACCAACCTTTACCGACCGAGAATCCTCTCTATAATGTCCTTGAAAAGATATTGTTTGAACTTTGCTTAAAGATATTCTGTGAGAGGGAAATAAACTGCTGTCTCCTGAGGTAGCCCGTTCTACTTTTTGGATGGCTCTAATTATTGGGAAATTTGATTCCTCTTCTACTCAACATCCTGAACTTCAAATACTTGGATACGGTTATTATGAGCTATTATGTTCTTTCCTTCTTTCTCTCTAGCCCTCCCCAACGTTTTTCCAGCTTAAATGTCCTCAATTTCTTAATGGATCCTCTCCGGGAATGATCTTGAGACCACCCTAGTTATTCTTTTTTAGATGTCACACAGCTTAGTCAATTCAATAAACATTTATTTAATAACTAACTCATGCATTGTATTAGAGACTGGGGATACAAAAACTAAAAACAGACCCTGCCATCAAGTAGCTTACATTCTACTGGAAGAATAGAAACACCTAAACAAATAAGCTTAGTACAAGAAAGATGAAGAGCGTTACAAATTGGGGGGGAGGGATTTACAGGAAAGCATCATTGAAGTGGTAGCCACTGAGGGGAGCCTTGAAGGAAAACAAACATCCTGAGAGATGGAGATGAGGAAAGAGTACATTTCTAGAATGGAGAATGGCCTTTGTGAATCCACAGGGGTAAGAGCTGTGATGCTGAGTTTGGGGGAATCCCTAGTTGTCTATTTTAGCTAACACTTAGAGTTTATGAAGGGATGCTGCATGAAATTAGATTCAAAAGGTAAATGGAAACCAGATCATAGAAGGTTTTACTCACTATGCTAAAGATTTTATGTTTTGTCCTGAAGGTAAGTTTGGCTGGTTGATCACGAAGGTTAACTCAGGGTAGGATGTTTTACTCAGCTGTATCAACCTCAGTGCCTTTCTTTGTTGAAGATCCTGCTGCTATGGCTAAGTAAATCTCCTTTTGTTAAATGTTGAATGACATACAAGTGTTTCAGTTTTTTCCAATATTATACTTAAACTATGAGAGGACTAGCTAGAGTTAGGACCAGCCTAGAACAATATCCTTTGACCATTTACCTATTGGAACTTTTATTCTTTTTTAAAAATTTCTTTTATTTTTAAATTCTTCTATTTTATTATTTATTTATTATTTTATTATTTCTTTTACTTTTGAATCAGTTGCCTTTATCAGAAAAACTTATTTAAAAGCTTTATTATTTCCAGTTAATTGTTTCTTTTCTAATTTTAACTTCATTGGTTTTGTTTGGGCAAAAACTTTTAAATATTATATCACTAAAATTGTCCATTTTAACTTATGTGATCCTCCATCTCTTGTTGGTCGTGCATGCTTCCCCTATCTGCGGTTCCCAAAGGTATTTTTTCTTCACTCTTCAAATTTGTTTTTGATGTGATCTTTTTATGTAAGTCATGTATCCATTTAGAGTTTATCTTGGTGTATGATGTGAAATATTGGCCTATACCTAGTTTCTTGCATGTTGCTTTTCAGATTTCCTGGAAATTTCTGTTGAATAGTGAGTCCTTACCCTAGAAGCTAGGATCTTCAGGTTTATTGGATACCATGATTCCATGTTTATTTGCTTCTGTATGTTGTTGAAGGGGTAAGGTAAGCCCCTCTGTAAGGAATAAGATTATACAAACCAAGGCCCCAACTCAGTAGGACCTTTCTATTACCCTGAGTTGTTTTGGAACAGAAAATCCTGGGAACATGAGGGCTGTGCTTCTCCTGGGACCCTGGCCAGGACCTTGAGAAGAGATATAGTTAACTGTCCATTTCCTGGATCTAGCCATTCCAAGGAAACATCACTCTTGGGGGGGCCTCCCTCCCCGGCTTCACACAAGATATGATACTTGCTAAAAAAACACCTGGCAGTATGCCTTCTTTGTTCTCAGCGCTTCTTAAACTGTAAGATTCAGACCCCAAGTTGGAATGTTACCCATGGAGGAGCCGTCTTGCCTGGGACCCTCCCGAGCAGAACCCTGTACCCTGGATTCCCCAGCTTGTGTGGTCAGATGTTGGTGTTTCCCCGCATCAGTGATGACTGTCAATATGTATAGATGTATTCTACTATGCAGTTGGAGCCCTTCCTGTCCTGAGTGGGACCCTGATGGGTGGTCAGGTGTTGGTGCTTCCCCACATCAGTGATGATTGTGAATATATATATATATATATATTACAACTTATTCTCCCCTTCATATACCCTTCCCTCTATTTCAAGTCAGATTGGACTACCAGCTGCTTCCTCTACATGCATTCCAGCTCTTGCCTTTGCATAAATGCTGTGCCATCTCCCCCACCCCCCAACTATGCCTGGAATGCTCTCTCTCCTCTTTGTCTTATAGAATCATTGGCTTCAGGTACCACTTGTACACAAAACTTTTCCTGATGACTCCAATGATTAGCACTTTCTCCTTTTTGAAATTACTTAATCCTTGGATTGGCTTCCTTGTTACATGTTGTGTTCCCTCCCCCACTCCCGCCCCCCTAGAACATAAGCACTGTGCTTTGTCTTTGTCTTCATAACTCCCAGCACTTAGATCTGTGTCTGTCGTGTCCAACTCTTTGTGACCCAATTTGGGGTTCTCTTGACAAAGATACTAGAATTGTTTGCCACTTCCTTCCCTAGCTCATTTTACAGCTAAGGAAATGTAGGCAAACAGGATTAAATGACTTACCCAAGGCCATACAGCCAATAAGTGTCTGAGGCCAGATTTGAACAAAAGATCTTTCTGACTCCAGGCCCAGCATTTTATCCATTTCACCACCTAACTGCCCCCATTTAGACAAGTTCATCTATAGAAGGTTGGCCTTCAAGTAATGGATTTATTTTGGCCACAGTAAATCACAAAACCATCTACTAAAGCGTGGAAGATTTTTGATCTGTGAAATCGTCACGTGTTGCATTCATGATGAGGCAGTATGGCTTAATGGATTGAGTGCTGGAATTAGAGTTAGGAACACTTGGGTTCAAATCTTATCGCAGATACTTACTAGGCTCAGTGATCCTGGGCTGATCATCTAAGATTCCGGTTTTTCATCCATAGCACTTATTCACAGGATTGTTATGAGGCTCAAATGAGACAATGTGAGGTGCTTTGTAAAACTTAAAATGCTATATAAATATGAGATGCTATTATTCAGTCATAATGATTGGTCCCTACAATAATGAGGCAACTTATGTGAAAACTTATTGAAAAATTTTTAAAACACCAAACAAATACAAATGTCTTTGCCATATTACATCTTTTTCTCATGCTCCAAGGTTCAGGCCTCAGAGTGACTCTGTCTGGAGATAAGGTTCAGAGGCCAGTATTCCTCCTCATTTACTTGGTATACTTCCATTGGTTATGGGGAAGAACCCAGCCTTATCACTAAAGAATGAGTGAGCACTTGGTGTTTTCAAACGAAGAAGGTGATTTATTGTAGTGTCATTTCATTGACAATTCAAACAATCTCCAGCAGGTATTTTAAAATTTCAAAATGTTAACATCCAACAGTAGGAACAACATGATAATAAAAAGAAACACAAAAGTGCAATGAGGGAGCCAACAGCAATATTAGCACACTTCCATCCGTTTCCCCAAGATTAATGAGATGGTTAAGAGGGTACCATTTAACTATTTTTTCATAGATTTTGAAAAATAGTTTTTCTTCAGTGTGAATTCCTCTTACTTGCAAATTGCCCTTGCCATCTTCCCAAGTGATTAGTTATTATAAAACAGCTCATTTGGGATGAACTTCTGACAGGGGAATGATTTTTTTCCTCTTAGATGAAATGGTCAGCAAAATATGAAGAGTTGCATTTCCTCCAAGGCATGCATAAAGGAAAGGTGAGGGTTCTTTTTTCAAACATCCTAACCAAGGGGAGAGTTCAGTGCCTCCTTGGGCATAATATATGTACACGCAACACAAACACTCAATGTATAGCTATTCCTTCAGCGTATTACTTACATTTATACACTTGTTACATATTGCACATATCCAGATTCATACAGACATGAACGACAATTTGGGGAGGGTAAACATTCTCTTTGAGGACCACCAAAAGTGGATTTCCAGAAGGAGCTTATTATTCTTTGTCTTCATGAAAGAAGGTTTTTGGAAGCAGTTCTTTTGAGGGAGCCCATATATTTACAGAAGTCACTGAGGGCTTTTTGTGGTGTATAGCCTGGCTCCCTAAACATAGGATTCCTTGGCATATTGGACCTGGTCAAACTCAAAGACTAGATGACTACACCTTTCAATGGGACAGTCCTGTTTGTTTGTTAGCAAGGATTCAGATAATAACTTTAACCGGTAAAACTCGGACCTTGGCATTTGTCCTTTCCTTTCCACAGATGCAATGGAATCCCCATTCTGTGCCCAAGTGTCACTCATGGCTGATGTACTGTCTCTGTCATGTGTGTTGTTGGTGTGCCCCTCATAGTTCAAAAGTAGAGGAGATGGTAGTCTAGAGTCCTGGCTTAGCATAGTGTCTTTTAGACTTTGGATTGTCTCACTCCTATAGGGAAGAGTTTTGGAAATGTGGCAATATTGGACTGCCTCCTTGTAGGATGGTGGATTTCCAGGGATTTTCTGATCCACAAATTGGAACACTTCTTCAGCTGAAAGGAGACGTGACTTTGAACCCCTACATTCTGGAGCTGGCTGGTAGTCAACCATAGCTTCAGCACAGCTCTCCTGGACAATTCTTCTAGTGTGTTGGCTTTCCTTTTTAAGGTCCTTCTTCCCCTGGTCTCTGGGAAAGCGCCAAGTTGGCACCTTCTTATGAGTAGCAAAAGAGAATGACATGGAGTGTTTTTTTCTTTCTCGGGTAGGCTTATTGTTTGTCTCAGCAGTCTTTGTTGTAAAGGATTGATGCCTAGTGAAAAAGTTCCTTTTTGGACTTAAAGGGGAAACCACTGGTGAGTTGGCAAAGACTGAGCTATCAGAGGAACTATCCAGGGAACCACAGGAGGAGGTTTGGGGGAGAGGCCCAACGGATGATTCTGAGCATAAAGTTCCTTCTTTTACTTGAAGACCCAGTGACTTTTGTTTCCTGTGTTGTGAGTCTGTTGTTTCTTGTCTCCTGTAACAGGAGCTTGCCTGGGGGATGGTGAAGTTGTCCTCACTCTTGGTCAGTTTCTGGCTTGTGATCCTGCTTTCAAGGTAGTCTTTCGAGGATGGAGTGCTGGGCTCTGAGAACCTCCTTTCTTGAGTACTGAGCGAGCTTTTTAGTAAGGTGGCATAAGAGACAACAGACCCTGGTCTTGACTCATATTGATGCCCTCTGTCATCCAAGTCATTGACCAGCCCTCTGGTGTCTTTGAGCAGCTTGCTTTGAGAGCCAGTGCTGCTTCCACCTTCTGCATCAGCATCTGTACTCTCATAGGCTGAGTCATTCTGCAGAGTCAATATATCTGGGGAGAAATTAAACAACATTCAGACTTACAATTTGCAAAGGTTACTTCAGAAAAATGCATCACTGTGGCTGACTTTTTTTATCCCAACCATAGCTCTGTAAAACTCTGTTAGACTCCTGGAAGTTTGGGCTAAACAAGAAATTTGCGTTTTGCAAAAGTGGACTTTTATATCTCTTGGGACCTGTTATTTTGGGAGGGAGGTGATAGAGAGAAAGAAAAGTACTAGGAGAAATACATGTGACAGGAAACACAATAAAGGGAGAAAACAACATTCCACTGAAAGGTTATTGGTTATTAGACTGTGAGCTCCTTGAGGGTAGGGATAGTGTTTTTGGTTTTTTGTTGCTTGCCTTTCTTTGCAACCACAAAACATAGCACGGTGCCTGGTCCATACTAGACTCTTATTGCTTGCTGACTTGCCTTGGTTAGAATTTCTACATCTGATAACTTTTTCTTTATTATGGGAGGTCTTGTGGCTGTAATACTGTAGCTGAAGGTTGTTGGATCATAGCTTTGGAAATGGAGGGGATGTTAGAGGCCACTTAGTTTAAACTTTTCATTTTAGAGATGGGAAACTGAGGCCCAGAGAGGTTAAGTGATGGACCCAAGAATTGGGTTTGGAACACAGGTCCTCTGAGTATGAATCCAGAGTTCTAGATATAGTATAGTGCCTCTCACTGTTGTTTAGTGAAATTAACAGCTTTTCCTGATGTGGACAGAAAGGACAAGCAGTTCTTAAGAGAGGATCCAGAGATACTCAGAATTAAAAGTTGGATATTCAAGTGGCACCAATATGACTCTTTCTAATAAACACACTAAGACACTGGGTATGCAGTGATGTGGTGTCTCTGGGTTCTATCAGTGAGCATGGAGTGGGGAGGAATCATTGGGAAATAACAGTGATGTCCTTAAAAATCAATAAAAATATTGATAAAAAAGGAAATATTGTAACTGTTGAATGTATTTGGCAACTATAATCACTTGCCTAGGCATAGACTCCGTTATCATGACAATACATAATCCAAACAGTACCTGAACAGTCAGTGTGCTCCAAGGAGTCATCAGAAGTGATGCTGGGAGAGTGCCCAGGGATGTCCTCTCCAAATATTTCATAGCAGTTATCAATGAGGAATTCCACCAATGTCTTAATCTGTGAGAAAAACAAAAGAGGAAATGTTAAGGATTATATGGAATTTAGTGGTTTTTTATTTTTATTTTTCTGTTGACTGGGCAAAGGACTCATGCGTTCATTCAAAGTGACAAAGAGGGAAATGAAAGACCTAGTGATTAATTTCTAGTCAATACTATTAAAATTACAGGGGCTGGTTTCATCAAAGACAACTGTGTTTTCTTCTTTTTAAATCATTTTGCAAAAATTGTTCATTTTGCATGTCTTAGACTGTTTTCCTTTTCTATAATTTATATAATCAACTGCTACAAGGTGTGGTATCCCAAATGAAAAAGCCTCATGTATATAGTAGGGAGTCAGACTGATGCAATAATTACTGGATTTTGTCTGCTGGTTGACAGCGTGATTGGAATAATAATGTCTATTGAGTGGTAGGTTATGAAGCTCTCAGATGTTGTGTGGATCTATGTTAAATGCCAAGAGAGTGAAGAAATCACAAATTCATGCTGAATTTTCCACTTTTCATTGTAATTTTGACCCAAACAGGGCAGTTTAGCAATACTGATTTTTTTTTTTATAAGGACTATAGTAATAGGAGGAAACTTTGGGGAAGTCCAGAGATGGAGAGGAACTAACCTTGTTGTTCAGCTCCTTCTGGGCATCAAAAGACAGGCTTTGGTCAGTGTTGAGGGTCAGCATGTTGGGTCCGATACAAATGGCAAGATTGCTTGAGTCCATCTTGCTGACATCTGAATTCTTGCTGATGTCGTAGAGCATGCAGACCAAATGCTTGAGCAACAGGAGATTTGCCTTTGGTAGTTTCTTTGTGACCCTAGAATAAGATGTAAAATAAGATGTAAAAATTTTAAAAAAATGATCTTTGTGATGGTGGCCTGCAGAATATTCAAGTGATCCTCCTTGCCCTGTCCTAACTAGCACTTCCTTTTACAATGAGGAGGGTAATGAGAAGAACAGAGCACACACGGAGAGACAAAACTTAGCATTGAGAAACTTCCATTCAGAAATGTCCAGTGGCAACTAGCTGAGCACATCCTGAAGGCTTTGAAGGCCTAATAGGTAAAGCCTTTATAAAGAAAAACACCCACACCACCACACTTGATTATTAGTATGGATGTAATTTTCCACCATGGCTGCAAGTGAAATTCCTTCCAGTTCTATGATTCTCCGATCCAAGAAAGCTCTGCAGTCTTGCTCTACACCTGAAAGTGCATTGACTAGCTGTTAGCTGAGACTGATGTTCCTTGTCTCTTTACCCTGCAGAATTTGTTTTCATAGGACATGATCTTGGACATTTCTTTGAGCTGCAGCCATCAAAGAAAGGCAGCAAGCATATCATAGACCGAGAAAGACAACTTTTCAAGTGCTCATGAAGATCATCAGTGTGGTAACCATATTTAGTAAGAGCTATAAGTTATGTCTGTATCTCAGTCTTTCTGTTTGTGAAATGGAAGGATGGCATTTCTTGTTTCCCTTGCTCACAGAAAAGGGTCAGTGTTTGAAAAGTACTTTGAGTTCTTCTCTTGAGATAATCTTAAGATGGATCTTTTAAAGAAAAAAAAGGCACCACAAAACTTCAATGTCTTCTATTCTGTCCAAGTTATACTTTAGTCATCCAATGATGTGCAGAAAACATGATGTTTAATAGTCTGCAGTTATTGGCACAGTGTGTTCTTAGGGTTTGATGGGTTTAAAGTTAGATTTTAGGATTGTCTTTTCACTGATAAATCCAACTTTTATTAGTTATTGAAATATACCGTCCCTTGAAAGATGTACCTAAATTGAATATTGAATGTATTAAATTCACAGTTGAATACTGAATATACCCGTGTTGATATGGTATTTAATTCTATTTAATTTCTAGTTCAGATGATCATTAGGATGCTACCCTGGGGAAGATGACCGTCCTATTCCATATTCTGTCCCTGGGAAGAGCACTGGGGGATATTTTGTAGGATAGTATATTTACTCTACATGATCTCAAATTCAGAAGATTAGAGGTATCCTCTAGAAACCCCTAGTTTTGCTTAATAAACTTTAATGGATTTCTCATCCATGAATTTATTTAAAACCTCTTCAAATCTATTTATATTTTTATTAAAAATTATTTATTGGTATAATGAGTTCTATCTATTTATTGCTTGCTTTGTAAAAGTTGTATTTCCTTTTATTGGGTTCACAATGACCTCTTTCAAGCTTTAGGAATACCCTCTAGTTTTCATATTCTGAGAGGTGATGAAAAAATGACCTAGTTTATAAAAACTCTATGATCTTATAAAATTCAGTCATAAAATACTCTAGCTGTTATCTGAGGTTGGACCTGATGGTTTCTGAAGCCCCTTGCTGCTCTAAATCTATGCTTCCATGTCTATTGATATAGAGAGCTGATTCCCAAAATCAATTGCTTTTATTACTTACTGTTTCAGGCTCTCAATTTTGTCCTCCTCATCTGGCTTCTCTAGAGCTGCCATCCATTCTTCAGACAGATCTGACGAAAGTAGCTTGAGTGGGATACTCCTGAGGAAATCCTGTTTGAAGAAAAGGTATGTGGCTTAACACTGTCTGTTGTAGAACATGCCAATATCTTTGATGGATTCCTTCCAGGGAAACCAGTTCTTATCTTAACACATCTATCTTATTCTTGTAACCTCAATTGGGGAAACTATTCTATTTCACGTTGCTTTTGAGTGATTACCTGGTGGCAGGTATAAAATTACATTTCTACACATGAACTAAAAGTAGCAGTGCCTTCTAAATTGGGGAATCTGGTTCCATGAGATTGACCCTAAGTCAGTCTTGGTGTTTCCTATTCCTGAAAGAATCTGGAACCACAGGGATAAAGAGGGTCCCAATACAGAAAAGGTCACTGAAATGTCAGCCTTTAAAGGTCAAGTAGTCTGAATCTCAGAGTGACATAGCAGCCTGTTGTCTTATTAAAGCAATTGATCACAAGTTTATTAGAATCTTCAGTCTGTATCTATCACCTCAGCCCTGGTTTGAATCCCAGCCCATGTATTTGCTATCCATGTGAGCTCGGGCAGTTTATGCTTCAGTTTCCTTATCTGTAAAATGAAGGAGCTGGAATGAATGGCCTCTAGAAGGTCCCTTCTAGTTCTAAATCTATGATCTGTAACCCATAATATAAATTTACCTTAAAAACTGCAGCCAGGAGGTGCACAGATCTGGTCTCCAAACTGACCATTCCCCCAGAATTGAGCTCTTCCTTAAGTTCTTTCCGGGCCTTTTCACTGGCAGCCTTCCTGAATATTCCTTCAGTCGAAGGGCCTTTACTTCGAAGAATATTAAGAATTTCCTATAGGAAACATACATAGAAATGAAAAACGATTACATTTATTGGAATTGGCTGAAGCAAAATGAAGATCTTTAGTCTGCTGAGGCTCACAGACCCAAGATCATGTTAAGACGGACCAAAGGTTATTTTTGTCTTGAGTTCAGCCTTTCACATTAAATTGCAAGTTTTGTGCCAAAAACGTCAGAAACATGAATCCAGCTGCTTTTATACATAGGTTTTTCTCTTTCAACATGGTCACTCACTGTTCTCTTCAACATTGCCCAGCTTTGCAAGGAAAAAATGCCATGGGAAATGCTGTAGTTACTTTACCTAGTCTCAAATACACTTCAACTCCCGCTACTATGAAGCTCTCCCATATATATCAGGGTTTCTTCATCTTTTTTTGTGTGCCATGGCCCCTTTGGTAGTCTGGTGAAGCCCATGGATCCCTTCCCAGAGTAATGCATACAGAAGTACAAAGGAAACCAATTATATTGAAATACAGTTATCAAAATTTTTTAAAAATAAAAACAAGTTTATGGATCCCACATTAAGAAGCCCTGATAGAAATACTGAATGTTAAATATTTTGTGTTAAATTTCTAATATTCTGTTTCTATAATCTTTTGCAGCTTCTATAAGCCTGCAATACTGGGGAGTTGGGCTGCAGGGAGGAGAGCATGCATTTTCTTGATGTGTTCATAAATGCAAATTCTGTTTCAAAAAGGAAAGAACCTTTTGAAAGAACCAGTAGGGAATAACTTTACTTCAGTAGTCTCAGTATGAGCATCATAAAGGCACAATCTCGAAGGACTCTACTTCTTACATTCCACAGGAAGACACAACTGAAGTAGGTTTGGAATCCAGTGTACCTGCATGGGTTGGGGAAGGATGTCATCGTCACCACAGATTATTGACAAGGGCTGGTCAAACAGGGAAAGTTTCCCTTCTGGTGCCAAAGACCCTGAAGAATCAGATGAAGAGGCTGTCCTTCTCATGGGGAAAGGCCAGGTTATCACCTTTCTCTTCTTATTTTCTGTGACAAACAACAGTGAGCACAACGGACAACTTAGACCAAACCATCATGTAGCAAATGGGATGTGAGTAAATATACATAATGTATTATTACATAACAACCAACTAAAGGAGGTCATATGGGAGAAAAAAATTTCAAAAAATTAAGAAAATAGAGAGGGTTAAGAGAGACTTAATCAAAAGAACCCTGACTAAAAAACAACCACATTATTACCCAGGCAACTGAGCCCTAAACATCAACACTAAGACACAGTGAGAAGTCTCCACCTTTCCTGTTTTTATGCTGAGACAAGTCTTTTCTCTAGAAGGATAGCAAAGCAACATGTGGGTCATCAACACCCTAGCCTTAAAATAGGGGTCTTAATAACCACACTGGACATGTCTGGCCAGACACTTATCCATGTGTTTCACCATTCCAGGAGACAGCTCTGTATTCTTATTTCCCTGTTATACAGATGAAGAAAATGAAACTCTCCAAGAGGAAGTTACTTGCTCAGTTTCATAAAGATAAAGATAGCATGACCAACTGTAATTCTTTGGAACCATTAGCTGACCGCGAGGGGGCAGTCTCTGCTGGTGCTTTCTTTCCCAGCCGATTTGGGCTGTGTCTTGTTCTTATTACTAAATCAGGGAAATGCTTGTACCCAAAATGCTTGTACCCAAACCTTGCACTTGAGAATTTTCGGCGTTAACTCTTAGCCACAAAGTTTATTTTTTTCTCCAAAAGCCAGAAATGTACATTTTGTTTGACAAATTCTCTTTATCCCAGAAACTTCATGTTCCAGTTCCTAAATAGGGATTTTCCAGTGGTATATAGTGTTCCCTGGTAAAGCAATTTCCTTTATCAAGACAGGCTGACATCTTCTCTATAACTCACTGTCTTAGAGAGTTGCCCAGATCACTGAGGGGTTGAGTGATTAAGGCCGGGGCTTCATAGCGAGTATGTGTCAATTTAGACCAAATCTCTTCCCAGATCTGAAACCAGCTTTCTATTATTTCTATTTATTATCCGCCTCTTACCTAATATATAATATTGACTAGTCTACGGGCACACACACACACACACACAGAGACTAATTCCCATATACAATGCCTATTAAAGCTCAGGAGAGCTGTTAGGGCTGCATTTGGGTCAAATATGCTGAGGAAGCTTTAAAAAAAATTGAGTTGGAGAATGTTGGTACATTCTGCGATGGTTGGTAGAGGTTGTTGGTACAACCAACTAAGGTTCTAACTTATAAGCAAAAGCTACTAAAAGATATAAGGTCCAAGACTCTAAAAGAGAAAGGGAAAAATGAGGAAGTTGGAAAACACATTATATTTATAGTATTTACATGCACATTGTTCCCTCAGCCCTGAAGTCATCAAAAGTGTATAAGATAGCCATTAAGCTGATTCAAAGCCCTTGGGAGAAGGTGGTTATTTAAGCTAGAGCACCATGCCTCTTCTTTCTGAGCCATTGGTCCCTGAGCCAGCAGGCTGAAGACTGCTGGCCATCTAAGTGTTAATGTTCTATAGTGGTTAACAGAACACTTATCAAACAAAAATTCCTAGTAACGAAGCCGTTGTGGTTTTGCAAACCAAGAACACGACTCTAACCATTTATATAAGATATGGGTTTATTTTTGAAACTCACCAATCAGGTGGCAAATCCCATCTTCACTATCACATTGTGGCAGCAAGTGGTGTTCTTTGACATCGCCCTAGAAAGATATTTATCTCAGTTAGAAATCAGTCATTAAGGCAATCCTCTTCCTAAATCAACTCTGCACATGACACTGAGGATGTTTTACTTATATTAAAATGTATTAAATCAATTCCTAGAGTCTAAAATGAATCTTTTCTTTAATTAAAAATTTTAAATTAGCAAACCCTTGTTTTCTCTCCTCTTATCTCCCCTGGGCAGGGAAAAAACAACAACAAATCCTCATAACAAATCTGCATAACAAAAAAGCAAAATAAATTCCCATATTGACTATGCCCAAAAATATGTCTTGTTCTGTATATTAAGTATACCACCTCTCTGCTTCTCTAGAATTAATCTTAAATTCTAAGGAACACTATGTAGCAGATTCCAGTTTAAATGGAAATTTAAATGGCTAGATTATTATTGGAGCATAGCTTTAGAGCTGGGCAGGGCTTTAGAGATCATCTACTCTAACCCTCTCATTTTATAGAGAAAGAAACTGAGTCTCAGACAGACTAAATGATGCCCAAGATTGTGTAATTAGTAAGTGGTAGATCTGGGATTTGAACCTGGGTCCTCAAATTCCAAAATCAGGACTCTTTTCATGCCACATTGCTTCATTGTCTACATATCCATCCTAAACCAGGCTCAAGTGAATCAAAATTCTGGTCCAAGACCACATATTTAATTAACTTCTAATCTCTGACACTCAATTAAAGGTTCCATGTAATCAGAATTTAGTGTTTTGGATTGTAAGAAAAAGAAACGCAAAGAACATGAGCTTGATGAACAGGCTTGGGCTCTAACCGGTAAGAAACATGAATTTCTAAAAGCAGTAGGGGTACTTACCGTATTGCAGCCGCTCAATACCTTCATGAACTTTACTTCTTTCTTCACTAGGCTCTGCCTGGAGTAAAGGAAAAGGCAAGAGAGTTAAAGCCTAGTCAGTCAACTGCAATGCTGCTCTGCTAAAAACAGACGTTTAAAATTATTTTGAGAGAAGAGGATTTATTTAAGTCAGTTGTATCTGTTGCCAGTGCCAAATGCTCCGAGGAGAGAATCTATAACTCGTTTATTTCCTAAATTATTTGAGTATGAGAACTTTGTCATTCCAAAATGTAATATTATTATTTGCTTTCGAATTTGAGTTGACTTTTAGACCGAATGATTTTTCATCCATCAGTCAACACAAACTGATGTCAAAACAGCTTTTAAATAATCAAGATTTTGCCTTTCTTAGGAATTCAGCTATTTGTAGAGGTGAAGAGAGCAAACCCAGCAGTGGTAGCCCGTCGCAGAAATGCCACATTTTCAGCCCTCAGAATCTCTGTTGACTTAGATGTATGCTGTCAATTATCCATGATTAGGTCCTGGAGGCTTCCTATCTATTACTTAGTGGTAATCCAAAGTACTTACCCTCGGAGGGTCTTCAGCCAGAGCTGTTTCACCTCTGATGAACCGTATAAAATGGGAGAAACAGCATGACACTCTGTGCCACAACTAAGCCTCTGCTGAAGAAGGGGGAGACTGAAGAGTTCTAAGCTCATGTGTTGTGCATTATAAGCAGAGAGTGGGGGCAGGTGGAAACTCACAATGTAACGGAGACAGGAAGAAGCATCATGGGGCTGTCACACATAGACATGGCCAGCCAAACACCCCAGAGCTTGAAACTTCCTCTTGCCTTATATGGCACAGGGGTACTTTTTTCTTTTCTTTTTTTTCAATGAGGAGCAAACAAAATCTGTGAACTGCTCTGAGTGGAAAAGATGACAGAGAAATAGCTTACAGGTAAAGGTTCCCTATAATGTCAGAGGTGGGATGTGTGAATTAGAAATTATGCCATCCTATAGGTAAATACTCTGGCCTTTTCTAAAGAGGGAGTATTTTAAGTGACATGTTTCTTACCTTCAAATGACCATTCTCTTGTTTGTGTTACCCTCCTCCAGACCACCCACTATCCTGTATGACAGTGGTGTGTGTGTGTGTGTGTGTGTGTGTGTGTGTGTGTGTATGTGTTCCCTGGGTGCCAAGCACCATATTAGATGCTGTTAAGGGACATTCTGTGTAGCATAGAAGGAATTCTAGATTGGGAGTTTAAGTCCTGACTCTATTACTTGCTAGTTATGTGACCCTGAGCTAATTACTTTATCTTTCTGGGCTCAGTTTCCTTGTCTGTAAAATCAAGTTCTTGGAGTGAGTGAGAGGCAGTTTGGTGTAACAGACAGAAGGCTGGCTTTAATCTATTTGCCCAACCCTAAGTCTTCTGCCTACTTCCAGTATTAACTCTCCAACTAACTTCCTTTAAGACATCCTAAATTGGATGTCCCATAGACATCTTAAACTCAACACATCCAAACTGGAACTCATTATCTTTTCCCAATCCTGTACCCTTCCACCCTTCCATTCCACACTTCCTTATTACTGTCAAGGATTCCACCATCCTCTCAGTCACACAGGCTTAAAACTATGCCATCATCTTCAGTTCCTCACTCACTCATTCCACATATCCAATCTGTTGTCAGTGTCTTATGTATATGTTCCCTTCTCTCCACTCACATAGCCACACAACTGAATCGCCTGAAAAACAACAAAAAAGCAGATTTGAGAAGTGAGGGGCATTCCTGGTATAGGGACCAGTCTGTGCAAAGGCATAGAGATGGGATTCCATGTATGAAGAAGGGCAAATAGATCTTGTTTTTCTGGAATATCAAATGCATGCTGGGAAGTCATGAATCATAATAAGTCTGGTAATGCCAGTTGGAATCAAGTTGTCCAAGGCTTTGAATGTCAAAGAGGGGAGTTCATTTCTGATCCTAGAGGTCCTGTGAGGTTCCTAGAGTCACTATCCTAGGGGTACACTAAAGTCTATTTGATAGAGGAGTGACATGTTCAGACCTTTAAGGATATCACTCAGGCATCTGTGTGAAGTATAGCCTGGAGAAGGGAGAGCCTTGAGGCAAGGTTATCAATTATGATACTATTATAATAACTCAGGAAAGATGCGATGAGGATCTGATTTAGGATGATGAAAATGTAGTTGCTTATTCTGAGCAAGTTCAACTTTCAGACTCAGTTTCCTTTTTATGTAAAGGGTTAGATTAGATAGCCTCCCTTATAGTTCCAGATCTATGATCTCATCATCCTATGATCTCAAAGGTCTCATTTTGCTTAAATTCTATGAAAGACATTTGAAGATCAATTGATCCCAATACTCTACAAATTATTTGGGAAAATTGGTGAGGAAGGAGTCCTACCAAATTCTTTTTATGACACAAATATGGTACTGATACCTAAATCAGGGAGAGACAAAACAGAG
>CM053586.1:70925562-70958412 GCA_028646515.1 Pseudochirops corinnae | reverse complement strand
TTAAAACCAAGAATCACCTACCCAGCAAAACTGAGTATATTGTTTCAGGGGAAAATGTGGTCATTAAATGAGGTGGAGGACTTTCAAGCATTCTTGATGAAAAAACCAGAGTTGAATAGAAAAGTTGACATTCAAATACAAGAAACAAGAGAAGCATGAGAAGGTAAATAGGGAAAAGAAATCATAAGGAACTTATCAAAGTTGAACTATTTACATGCCTACATGGAAAAATGAGAATTGTAACTTATGAAACTTTTCTCAGTATGAGTGTAGGTGAAGGGAATATAAATGTATTTATATATGTATACATACACATATGTCTATATAGGAGGGTATATGTGCTATAAATACATATGTGAGTGTGTATATGTGTGTGTGTGTGTGTGTGTGTACAGGTCTACATAGAGTGCACAGGATCAATTGAATAGGAAGGGATGATATTTAAAATGTGAAATTGAGAGGTGAGAGAGGAATATAATGAGAAGAGATGGGGAGAGACAGAATAAGGTAAATTATCTCATATAAAAGAGGCAAGGGAAAACTGTTACAATGGAGGGGAAGAATAGGAAGGCAAAAAGGAATGGGTCAACCTTACTCTCATTGAATTTGGCTAAAGGAGGGAATAACATACACACTAAATTGGGTATCTTGCCCTACGAGAGAGTAGGGGGGAAGGGGATAAGAGGGGGAATGATAGAAGGGAGGGCAGTTAGAAGCACACATTTTTGAAAAGGAACAGGGTCAAAGTAGAAAATAGAACAAGTGTAGGGGGGAATAGGATGGAGGGAAATATAGCCAGTCTTTCACAATATATCCACTATGGAAATGTTTTGCATAACAACACATGTACAACCTATATTGAATTACTTATCTTCCCAGTAAGGATGGGTGATGAGGGAGGAAGGGAAAGAATCTGGAATTCAAAGTTTTAAAATCAAATGTTTAAAAAAAATTCTTCTTATTATTTTTTTTTACATGCAACTGAGAAATAAGATATACAGGCACTGGGGAATGGAGATCCATCATACCCTACTGGAAAGTCGGAGGGCAGATGGGAGAGGATATAGAAGAGAGCTGATTGGGGGAGGGGTAAACAGTGGGATCGCTGCTTTGGGGTGGTGGGTAGGGGAAAGATGGGGAGAAAATCTGTAACTCAAAATCTTGTGGAAATGAATGTTGTAAACTAAAAATAAACATAAAATTTAATTTAAATAAATAAATGAGTAAATAAATAAACAAAAAAAAGAAAAAAAAGAAAAGTAAGCACGGTGTTCATGATCTGGCCTCTAGTCAGAGTATTTTTTCCGATCTATAGGAGTTTCCGGTAGAATGCAAACTCTTTGAGGACAGGAAAGATCTCAGTTTTTATCTTTATATCCCTAGCACCTAGCTTAGGCCCTGCACATAGTAGTTGTCAGATAAAATTTACAAATTGAATTGATGGAGTTTGTGCTCCTCTGGCCCATAAAGGTTTGTTGTTGTTGTTGTTGCGTTTTGGAGGGGGAGGGCAGGGCAGTTGGGGTTGGGTGGCTTGCCCAAGTTCACATGGCTGGTGGGTGTTGAGTGTCGGAGGCCAGATTTGGGCTTGGGTCCTCCTGAGTCTGGGGCTGGTGCTGTGTTTGCTGTGGCACCTAGCCACCCCTGCACACAAAGTTTTGAACTGCAGACTTTTGGAGTTGGAAAATATCCCAGAAGGTACAGGATCACCAGATTAAGGTCATCCCATGCTTCAAATATCATCTCATCATCACCCAGTTATGTATTTAGAGCTGGAATGAGCCTTAGTAAGGTTGAATCTGGTTGAATCTGATCTTTCAAAATGCAAATACCTTTCACAGACTAACAATAATGGTTAAGATTTATATAGCAATTTAAGGTTTACAACGTGCCTTACATATATTATGTCATAGAGGTGGCAGCTAGAGGCTCAGTAGATAGAGTGCTAGACCTGGAGTCAGGAAGAGCTGGGTTCAAATCCTGCCTCAGACACTTAATAGCTGTGTGACCCTAGGCAAGTCACTTAATCCTCTTGCCTCAGTTTCCTCATCTGTAAAATGAGCTGGAGAAATAAAAAATGAAAAACCACTTTAGTATTTTTGCTAAGAAATCCCCAAATGGGGTCATGAAGAGTCAGACATGACGGAATGACTGAACAACAGCAAATGAGATTGGTACTATTGTTATCATCCCCTTTATACAAAGGAGGACACTGATGCTGAGAGGTTAAGGGATTTGTCCAATTTTAATGCAGGATAATAATGTGGGTGTTCTTGGTTCCAGCTCCTGTGCTCTATCCATTATACCACACCTGCCACGACGGTGCTATCAGTTACTTGTACCATAGTATAAATTAGTTTAGTAAGTTTATTTTCCTTTAATAGATTGAGATTCGCCAACATGGAAGAAATAGGTATTATTTTGGGGAGGGAAGCTGTATGAAGAAGTAATGATGAGCATGGAAGACTGCTGGGGATATCAGGCATAGGCCTGTCTAAAGCAGGGAAATTTGGGCATTGAGTGAACAGTGAGCAGAGATGGGGCATCAGGAGGTGGTGGTGTTGTTCAAAGGTGGAGGGCTCCAGAAGCAATTACTACCTACTTCCCAATTCTATTTATAGTAGACCCATGTATTTTTTTTTTAGTTACTACTGAAGGATTTTTGTTGTTGTTGTTATAAAACCAGGAAATAGTAGTGGAATTTGTTCTCATTTTTTAATAACTAGAAATGAAGACTCTGGATGTTCATTTTTAAAAGCTTATTGACTGAATGGAACAAGCTGTACTTTAACTTGATTGCTCCATGTTTCAATTTTGTCTGTCATTCCCTCTCCTCCTTGATCCCCATGGCTTTAACAGGAGTTGAATGATTTTGACCAAATTTGGGACAATTGTTGGGAGGTATAGAAATATATTCTAAGTTCGATCTGTGGCTTGGTCTATCATCTGGAAACAATATTTTCAAATGGGCATGATTAAAATAATTTTAAACCAATTTCAAGGCAAATTTGGTGTGTGAGGGTCAGGGTTGCAGAGTGACATGATTTATACCGAGTAAGGTCTACAATTCACAGAATGACTAAGCTTGTTTGTACTAAATTGGACAAATAGACTAGTTGAGTGAAAAGGATCTGAAATACCATCTAAATTATTCAAACAGTTTCCACACAGGGGCAAAGTTTTTTGAGGTCTCTGGTCCCTGGTTTGATGCATAGCTTGAGATGACTTCTGGTTACTGCATAAGAAAAGGGGATCAAAAGGCATATCCTATGACTTGAGAATGCTTGCCAGCTGGCATCCACTCCAGAAGGCATTCTTGAGTGTCATACCTCTGGAAAGTAGGCCAGTGAGAGTCATTCCAGATGAAGTCCTAGGTTTTCATTCTGTGATGATACATGACATAAATAAATAGAATCATAAATCAGGAGGGACTTGCTAAAATGTTTGTTTCCCATTTACACAGACATAGCCAAAGGGGCATTTTTTCTTTTAGGAATTGGGCGAAAAGGCTCAAAGAACAGTAAGAATCAAAAACTGAACCAAGAACCCTCATACTAGCCCTTCCATGAGGCTTTCTCTATATGGATGAATTGTTTTGGGAAATATAAAATGATTTAACAATGGAGCCAATTTACAAAAAGGCTCAATTGGACTTGGACATGCAAAAGTTAGCTTAGTACTGTGGCCTCCATTGATCTCAATCCTCTAATGACTCATCTCCCTGGATGTTATATGTCATGTGACCTGAATTCTCAAAGAAGAGCATATGTTTCAAGTATAGACCATATGATGGGCACAGGCCTGAATAGATTGTGGGCTGTGTGTGTGTCAACATACCCTGGAAAAATTTTCCAGTGGGCATGATTCCTATTATTTTAAACTTGATATGTGGACATTGGTTCTTATAAGAATGTAGATTTGGAGGCAAAAACAACCTTAGAGGTCTAACCCTTTCACTTTACAAATAAGGAAACTGAGTCTCTAAGAGGTATAGTGACTTGACCCTGGGTCACACTGCAAATTTCCGAAGTAAGATTCAAACCTAAATTTTCCAACCCTAAGGCCAGTGTTCACTATACCATACTGCCTCTCCTTCCCTTATAGGGGAGAAGTCATATTAATTCCAGGATGTACTGGTAAATCTTCCCCATATTTTATGCACACCTAAAGTAACTGACTGTCCCATTGTCCAAGGGCCTTCATACATAGTCTATTGATCTGGCAGAGGTGATTATCATTATCCAAGCATGACCACCAGGTGATGAGAGATTTGTTTTTTGACCAAAGCAACTCAGAAACGATCTATACTTTAATAGAAGCTTATATCTGTACCTGTGGGATGAGTTCCCACATGGATGAAATAACAGATCTTTTAAAATACTGAAGTATAGGAATTCTGACTAACAAGATTCCCTCTAAAGGACTGTCAATGTCCCTAACAAATAAGTCCCTATGAAATGATCAAATTGATTCTTTTAAAAAAATTTTCTTTATTAAATATATTTATGGTTAATTGATTTTGTCCTATAACTGCCTGAATAACGATACTTTGTCTCTGAACTTAGTTCAGAAATTCAGCTGGCCTGTAATGAGTTAAGTTTAGAATTATAGTTCTCCTGCTAATCATTGTTTTATTCTTGCCTCAAAAAAATCTGTTATCCTTGAGGGATGTGGGTAGACACTACGGAGTCTGGTCTAGTATCTTTATACCACCAAGCTATCTTTCAAGGATATCGGGCTTGCTATCCAAAGAAGTCTGGTCCACTATCTCTAACCTTGCAGGTGGACAAAACAGTGAACATTTCTTAGTCACAGGTGGGAAGGAAGGGGTTGTTGCTAGCCCCCTCACTCCCAATTTCCAGCCAATCATATTGTCCCCCACAACCCTATAACCAATCATACTGATTTCTCCATTCATGAAGTCAATTTCTTTTAACCAATCATAACTTGTTCCCCCTGAACAAATTCTTTGTTTTATCTTCTCCAAAAACTATAAAAGAGTACTATGCTCCTCATTTGGGGTCTTAGCTTTGCTGAGAGAGCAGAGATTCTGTTTATCGGTAAATTCACAATTTACTAATAAATTGATCATGCTTGGAATTTTGTGCCTCAGTTTACCTTAATATTAACTGTTACACCCAGAATCACACTTGTTGATCAACAATATGGAGCTGAAAATTGTCACTGATCCAGCTAGCTTTCAGTGGTTGTCATTGTGTAATTATTGAGTCAAGAAGACCACCGTGTTCTTTAGACAGGTAGATTTTAGAATCCAGTATTCTGAAGAACGTGATGGGAGATATGTTAGATATCTAGATAGCAAAGCTTTTGTTGGCAGGACAGTGGAGCACAAGATGGCAGAAATACAGAGCATGAGTGAAATCAGAACAGGAATGTGAGTGGTCCATAACATACATCTGAACTACAATGGCTTTAAAATATTCTTTTTGAACCCAGATTCTCCCCTACCAATCTGTCCTAGATCGTAATCTTCCTTAAATGTTGCTTTTCCTTGTGCTCCTCTCCTACTCAAAAACCTTTAATGGCTCCCTATTTTCTATTTCATGTCCACTTAAAATCCTTTGCCTTGCAAAAGGAGGCAGTGTGGAAGGAACTCTAGACTCAAGAGTGAGAAAGCTTGGGCTTGTGTTCTAGCTCTGATGCCAACTATGTAGACCATGAAGATGCTATTTCCCGGTTCTCAGTCTCCCCATTTATAAAACAGGAATCATAAAACTTGTATTACTTACCTCACAGTGTTCTTATGAGAAAAGCACTTTGTATTTTGGGGACTAACTTTAAAATAATATGGATAATTGAATAATTTACTTTGATTTTATTCCATATCTTGTTTTCTTAGCCAAGACATGGTTTACATAATAAAGAAAAGGTTTTTTTTTTTAATTAATGTGATTTCTTTCCCAGTTTTAAAATTCAAAGGAATTACCTAGCAGCATGACAGTTGCACATTAAAAAAAAAAAAAAGAATTCATTTTGGATTGGGGTAAGGGTTTTTTTTTCTGACAGCTCTTCCTCTCACCCATCAGCTTTTCCTCCCTTTTCTCGCCTATCTTCTTTCTTGCTCAGCCCTAGGTTGGCAAACTCAAGAGCCCATATCATCACTTGAATTCCCTTTAGACACATAACTGTAGAGAAAAATAGGTTTTCTTCTTGCCTTTGTACTTTCTTTGCTTGTTGTCATCTTTGTTTATGTATTTATGTGTAGCCAAATACTAGTAAATCTTTATAGATGCCTTTACACATACATACAAAGTACATATGTAGCAGGAGTAATAAAGACCAGACCTTAGAGCCAGGAAGACCTGAGCTCAAGACCTGCATTGCTGAATCTGGGCAAATCACTTAACCTGTCTCTTTATCCTCTGCTTTTGGTGAAGCAGATAAAGTACTAGGTCTGGAGAAATGAAGTTCTGAGTTCAAACCTAGCCTCAGACATTTAATAGCTATGTGACCCTGGGCAAGTCCCCTAACCTCAATTTCCTCAACTAGAAAATGGAAATAACAATAGCACCTTCCTCACAAGGTTGCTGGGAGGACAAAATGAGATTTTTTTTTGGTCTTTTTTTTTTGCTTTTTGGAGGGGAGAAGGCTGGGCAATTGGGGTTAAGTGACTTGCCCAAGGTCACACAGCTAGTAAGTATTAAGTGTCTGAGGCTGGATTTTGAACTCGGGTCCTCCTTCCTTCAGGGCCAGTGCTCTACTCACTGTGCCACCTAGCTGCCCCCTAGATTTTTTTTTTAAAAACAACTAGCATGGTACTTGGCATATGGTAGACCCCATATAAATGTTTATTTCCTTTCCCAGCCCTCCCCCTCTTAGTACTCTCCAGAGGTACCAAACTGTAGGGTCAAAACTCCCAAGGGGGCTGAGCACCAAATTAAATGCAATTGGGAAATGTTTAACAGCATAAAAGTACAGTACAACATAGATAATGTTAATTTGTGGTTTTCTGGGGACAATATGCCGCAGGAGGGATCCACCAATGCTGGGCAACTCTCTAAAACTTAAAGTTGCAGAAACAGTGCTGAGCATAGAGAGAGTTTCCTTGTCTCTGAGCTCCCTGGACTGTTAAATAACAGTACATTATCTAATACATCAATAGATAAATGTAGATATAGGTACAAAGCTATAGATACAAGTCTATATAGAGATACATGCAGATATAGCTATAGATCTATCTATAGTTATACACATATGCACACACACACACATACATACATATTTTATCCATTGGGCCATGGTTACCTCTAACATAAATAGTACTCACATGCATGCACACACACACATAAGAGGCTGAGTAGCAAAGTGTATAGAGGGCTGGCCTTGAAATCAGGAAGACCTAGGGTAAAATCCTGCCAGTGACACACACTGTCTGTGGGACCATGGCACAAGACACTTTCAACCTTTCAATGTTCTGGGGAAATCTGTAAGATTTTAGGTTACTAAGGAGTCACTAATTGACACTGGTAAAGAAAATGTCCAAAGTAGGAGGTTGTTGCACTGATGAAATGATAGGTCTGGATCAAAGAAATACAACCATCCACATCCACATGTGTGTCTAAATACACATGTACCACACAATGTGCACATATATGTACTCTACATATATGCACACGTGCATATATGCACACGTGCATAGACTAGTCATTCAAGAGAGGAACTTGCTGTTCAAATAAAAAGATAGAGATAAATGAGGAAATAAATAAGATATCTAAAGGAAACAGCCTGCAAAGTAAAAACCTAGAGCTGTGTCCCAGGTCAGAGAGCCAGAGAAGGATGGTGCAATGAGAAACAGGAAGGAGAGTTAAGCAATAAGTGGGTTCTATAGTTTTATAGTCAACAGGCCCGTACTATATAGAAATAAAGTTTCTCCTCTAAAAAAAATCAATATCACATTCGTAGCTTTCGATTCTTTTTTAGCATAAAGGCTGTTTACAAATAAACAAGTCCTGTGAAACAAGCTGTCAAACATATTTGCCTCTACCTCCAGTGCCAGTAATACAGTATCTAAAGGGCCCCAAGCAGGAGCCTGTCTGGGTGCCCCTTTCCTTTACTGGTTATATTCACAGGCACAGGTGAATTGAACAAAAACAGAGTGAAAGTCAGACTGTTTAGTAACTACAGTTTTACTATAGTCATAATAATTAGTAATAGAAATAATTACTAACCAGCCACTGGTCACTTGTTAGACTTTTCCTCATTCAGTCATATATCCACCTTGTCAGGTTTGTACATGGAGACATGACCTTAAACTCCTTCATATTGCATGAATGTCATAAAGAGTTCATCAAACTTCCCCTTTGGGGTCATGCATGGCTTTGCCGAGATTGTGGGGTCTTAAATGTGTCTACTTTAAGCTCCCATGCCATGTCCTAAGTCTTCCTAATCATTCCTGTGCCTTTGTCTTCCTGCCAAGGGACATTTTAGAGAACAGCTGGCATTCTCACAGGGTGAGGGGGGGGGGCAGGAATCTCTGTCTATATCCAATGCTAGCTCCAATTTCCCAGGAAATACTGTTTGGAGGTGTTGAAAGGCTCCTGAGTAGCAGGAGGGTATTTGGACTTCAAGTTTAGCCTACCCTGCCTTTTCCTATGATTGATGATGCTGTTTGCTCTGCGTGAACACTTGTAAGAATTTCTTTAAGAGATCCCATTCTGTCTCAAGTGAACTGAAAGTCACATCAGATCTTTTATTTCCCTCTGTTGCCTGAAAAAATTCAATCCCACATTAAGAATGGAGTTTTCTTCCTTTAGGACTAAGTTTTGAAAACCCAGTTCCCTGGACAAGTGTTGAATTGTATTTTTCTTCTGTATTTACTCTTCCTTAAATGGAATAATAATGATATTTTACAACTTGTGAAATTGGACATGATCTGATAGCAGAGTTGCTGCATATTGTATGTTTCATTGGCAGAGAAATGATAAAAAAAAAAGTGAGTTAAGAGCATTGGAAAACCAATATATTTTAGAGGAATAGAAAGCCTAAGTCATGGGCTGGTTTATACTGTGAAGCTCAAAATGATTCCATTTCCTTTGCCTTTTTGAAAAGTAGGACCTTAAATTACCATTTAATCATAGACTATAAATTGTTTTTATGCCCCTTTTGGATGGTGACTTTAATATAGTTGTCTCCCTGGAATAATATGGTGCTCTACTTCCCCAGAGCAAAAACCTCTTGTACTCACCGGGTTCTGTGTTGTGGTTGCCATCAAAGCTTCCCCTTTGTGCTGCTTCCTGAGACTGTGGACCCAGCATGATGGTGTTGGTTTGACTTTCAAAAGAGCTGAGTTTATAATCTCATGACTAAACTAGAAGTGAGTGGTCAGAACAGTTGACTAGCCTTTCCATTCAGGGCTAATGAGAAGATTCCAAGTTGAGCACACACACACACACACACATACACACACACACACACACACACACACACACACACACACACACACACACACACCAGCTAGTCCCTCTCCCCCTGAAAAAAAACCAAATAGTAGTTCTTGCTCACTGGCGCTCTCTTATACACAAAGTGAGATCTCATACTTCAACCTGCCAAGTTCTTAAGAGATTCACGCTGCAAGGGTCTGTTTTCAGCATATGCATGTGCACAGGACTGACCTTGTGCAAACTGGGTTGGCAGGGCACCTCTGGATTCGGTAATGGTGATCAGCTTGCTGACAGACACCCTTGCCACAGGAGTCTATGTTAGGAAGATGGTTTGGAAGCTCTGTGCTCTTCCTCTGGATGTTAAACAGAAAGTGCTTACAGGAGTTACTGCTTTTTATAGAATGCACAGGTGGCTCTGATCCTCTCTCCCATATGGGCATACTGTGCTGCCTTTGGCTTGTGTTCAGGAGAGAGAAGCTCTGATCAACCCTGTGCTTTCTTTTGGAGACCTAACACTACCTAGTGCTTGCAGAATCTCAGAATCATAAGCAACCTGAGTGGCCCAAACAGTCCAACCCAAACTTATACAAGAATCCCCTATGTAACACACCCAATAAGTGGTCATCAAGCCTTTACTTGAGGGCCTCCAATGAGAAGAGCCCACCATCTTCTCAGGTGGCCTGTTTTACTTTGGAAAGCTCTAATTTGTAGGAAGATCTCCCTGCCATCAGGGATTTGCTTCTTAGCAACTTCCATTCAAGCTCCTATGTCTGTCTTCTGGGAGCAAGAAGAACACATCTGCTCTCTCCGAGATCCCCTTCAAAACCTGGAGATTGCTATCATGCCCCCTCCTCCAAGGATTTGAAGAGTGATCTGACCATATTCGTTATATAATTGATTAAATCTTTCTGCACAACATCTTCTGACTCAAGATATTTTTGCTGGTTGTCCTCCATGTCAGGAACTCTCTTCCTCCTCATTTATACCTCTTGGCTTCTCTGGCTTCCCTTAGATCTTACCTTCTACAAGAAGTTTTTCCCAATCCCTCTCAATTCTAGTGCGTCACCTCCACTGATTATCTCCAATTTATCATTTGTTTGCACATAGTTGTTGGCATGTTGTCTCCCCCATTGGACTGTGAGCTCCTTGAAAATGGGGGCGGAGCGGAGGCTGTTTTTTGTTTGTTTTTGTCTTTCTTTTATTTTTGTCTTAGCACAGTGCCTGATACATAGTAGGCATTTAATAAATGCTTATTGACTTGAGAACTTGGCAGTGACATAGAGTGCATTTTTAGACATTTCACTGGTGTGATTATTCCTTCTCCCAACACAGATCACAACTTTTCTATACCCTGGTAGATGATCTTCAAGAAGTACTCTTGCCTTGTGGTCAGCCTTCTGGTGAGGAGCCTTTCTGGGTCTGGGTAGGCTAGTTGGTGAACAATAGACGTGCTGACAATCATCAAACCCATACACATAAAAACCACAGGAATTGTCCACAGCACCTATTTGTTGTTGCTCCGACCTGTGATTTTGCCAGTGAGGACTTCCCACCGATACACTGAATAACTTGCCCAGGGTCTCACGGGTTGTATATGCAGGATTTGCACCTAGGCCTTCCTGGCTCTGATGCTAGCCCCTCTATTCATTATGTCATACTTCTTATTGAGTTGCAGTGCTATAAGACCTTGAGAAAAGCTTCTAGCACATTGGGAGGCTCCTCTGTAGAGGATCTATAAAGACTATGGATTAGAATCACACAGGATGAGAAAGCATGGATGAGTTTGATCTACACAAATGTATTCTAGGTATTAAGAAGTCCTTGGAAGAGCTGCACTTTGATCACAAATATTAGCTTGGGAAGATTTGAAAAATATTCTTATTTATTGCAGATGCAGTTTTTCCTATTCACCTATTCTTTATGTCATTTGTGTTTAGCTTGAATGGTCGCAATGGCTACAGATACTTCCATGCACTGGAATAAATTTTCTAAGTTTTCACTTTAACAGAATTATACACCCTGAAAAACAGAGACTTGCCGTATAGTGGAAAGTGCACTGAATATAGAATCAGAGAATTTGAGTTCAAAGCCTGCCTCTGAATTTTATTGGCTATGGGCAAAGCTTTAACCTCCTTTTGCTTCATTTTCCTTATCTATAAACTAAGGGGATTATAGATCTACCATGGAACTATTCTCATTTAACAAATGAAGAAACTGAGTCATAGAGTCATTCTGTGACCTGAGTAAGGTCATCAGAGGCAGGTTGCTGTGGTTCAGTCACTTTTTCAGTCATATATGACTCTTCATGAATCCATCTAGGGTTTTCTTGGCAAAGATACTAGAGTAGTTTGTCACTTCCTTCTCCAGCTCATTTTATGGATGAGGAAACTGAGGCAAAAAGGGATAAGTGACTTGCCTAGGATCATACAGCTAGTAAGTGTCTGAGGCCAGATTTGAACTCAGACTCTAAGCCTGGTACTCTGTGCACTGTGGTGCCACCAACTGTCCATCACAGGTGAGACGAATCCAAATCCTTTAACCTCAAAGCTTGTGTTCTTTCCATTGTATTATGTTGGGGGTGGACTAGATGGCCTCTGAAGTACTTTCTAGATTTAGAACTATGATCCTAAGTGCTAGCCTTTTAAAAATCCATCCTAGATGGATACTAAGAAAATGATGCCTTAATGATTTTTCAAGCATCTTAAAATGCTGAAGAAAATGATCCACCCAATTATAAGAATAAAAGGAAATTCTTTAAAAAAATTCAGTTTTGTTGAGGTGAGGTTGAGGTTGCTTTCTTTTTCCACAGTGAAAGATGAATAGATTCATCAGTTAAAAATTTAGCAGAGAAATTTGAAATAAATTTCATTTTTCATGAAATAATTATTGGAATTAATTCCATGCTAAAGGAATTGTGGAAGATATGCACTGGGTGCAGCTTTGAAGAGATGAATGGTAGCAGGAACCATAATTCATCACTAACATTGGCTCCTATCAGAAAGAAGGCTAATCAATTTCTATAACTCAGAGATAACTGGCAGAGACAAGTGGATAGTAATGAAATCTTGGCCTCTTTCTCTTGCTCCTTTTCTTTGACATAGATTGCATGGCTACATTAAAATTATGTGACTGGGGGAGAGTAGAGGATAGTGGGAATTTTCTATAAGCTACAAATTTCCTGGGCTGGTAGTTTGATTTAGGATTATATTGCCAACCCGAGCTTTAAAAGGGGTTCTGTATGTTTTCTCTCCAAATATCAGCAATTACTAGGACAAATTATAGGTTTATCACAAGCTCAAACATAAGTTTTGGAATGTGTGTCCATATTATTAAAATAACTTATCTTGTGGTTTTGAAAGAGGGAGAGAGTATGAGAGTTATTTTTTCTTTCCTATCTAATGGCCTTGGTGGTTGAAGCAGGTGCTGTGGAGCGCTTAGAGCTTGGTCAGACATTGAAGATGCCATCCACAGTAGCCCAGGCCATGGCCAGTTGTCCTGCCATTGGACTTTTACAGCTCATAAAGAGAGAGTAAGGCTGATGACTTTGTGCAGCTCTGCCTCACTTAAATCTAATTCACTAGCAAGTCAAGAGATCATTGGTCCTCTTCAAAAATGAAGGACAAACAATAAGGGCCTCATTTAATTTCAACTGAATGGTGGGGAAAATATGGAGGAAGTCACAAAAAATGATTGATAATCATGCTTTCTCATCCCCTTTATCTATTTGATAGAGGGAAGAATGGGCAGGGAAAATGCAATGACCTTTTGGAAGAATAATTCTTTATTGAAATGTGGCCTTATTAGAGATAAATCAGTAAAGCTAGAAGACACACAAAGTTTAGTTAATATGTAATTTCTTTCATTCCCTATTTATTACTTTATGAGATGCATAAAGGAAGATTTATATGTTTGGGTGAAGATATAATATTCCTACATGGGCTGTACTGAATCATATACACTAAATCAGTTCTATTAGATGTTGGAGATACTCTCAGGGAGTAAATTCAGTCCTTAGGGCAGTAGGTTGGGATTATGTGAATTTAGTTTTAGGGCTAGAAGGGCACTTAGAGACCATCTAATACAATCTCCCTTCATTTTACAAATAAGGAAACTGAGGCAAAGAGAAATTAATTGATTTGCCAATGGTCTCAAAGCTAGTAGCAGAGGCAAGATGTGAACCCAGGCCTTGCTAATTCCAAGTCCCCCAAGTCTACCAAGCCACAAATGCAAGAAAGCATTTTGCAAACCTTAAAGCACTATATAAATGTTACTATTACATATTATGGAAACAACATTTTTTTAGTCTTGTTCAGTTCAGGTAGAAGAGTTAAGATAGAAAGGGACACAGTGGATAGAGTGCTGGACCTGGAGTCAGGAAAACTCAACATCTATTAGAAATGTTGTTTGTAAGTTTTTATGGATCAATGTTATGTCTGAACAATTGGGGGCAACAGTTCATCTGTGACAGTGGGCCAGTGAAGGGAGCCAAAACATCTGATTCAGGAATCAGGTCGTCCTATACGGCCAGCTCCAAAGTTTCCCAGTGATGTGGCTGTAGGTCCGAACTCGCCTGATGGACTGAGAGCCAGGGCTCTGCCCCATTCTGGGATATTAGCCAGAAGGTGTTAGCTCACTACTGGATTATTTATGCATTTTAGATACTATTCATACTGTATGGAAACATCAAGGACATGATAACCGTCAAGGCCTACTTGACATCACTGTCTGGCATCTTAGAACTGAGCAAAGCAGTAATGGAAAGCCTAGTGACCCAGAGTTACCTTTTTTGTCTTTTTACTCTATAAAAACCTTGCTCATGGTATCAATAAACAGATTGCCTTGACAATCTCACCTGGCCCACGTTATTCTGCACTTCTCCATTTTAGTGCATCACTAGGAGCTGGCCTCAGGGCACTTCCTATATAGTTTATTGGTTGATATGTTCAAGTCTGTATTAGTAGTATGGAAATTTGTTAGCTTATGGAAGATAGCAAGATTCTGATGCTAGCCATCAAAGTATATCTTACTAGGTATTTGATAAGTGCCAGGTTTTTGAAGCCTAAAGCAGTCTGTTGCCTAGTTTCTATCATTTCATTGAATAATCTTGAGATAGCTAGGTGGTACAGTGGATAGGCCTGTAGTCAGAAAGAGCTGAGTTCAAATTTGGCCTCAGAGACTTATTAGCTGTGTGACCCTGGGCAAAACAGTTAACCTCTGTTTGCCCCAGTTTTCTCAACTATTAAATGAGGATCATAATAAAGCCTACTTCTTCCCACCCCTCCTCCAGGTCATTAGGGACATTAAATGAGATATTTGTAAAATGCTTGGCACATAGTAGGTTTTTAATAAATGCTTATTACCCCTTATCTCCCCTCCCATAATCTGCATTGATAACAAAGCCAAGAGTCCTTAAAGAAAACTTTTTTTTTAGATTTCTGATGGTGATGACCCAGTCTTAAATTAACATTATAAACCTTTTTATTTCTATAAATAAATCCATGTTGCTCAGATATTTGCTTGATACATTTTGTCTACAAATTGTTAGCTGAATTTATGTAGGTATCACCCATGGAAATCCTTTTGATTTCACCACGTTTGGCATTCCTGAACTTTGTCATTCCCTCCTCCCCAGTCTCCTCTTTGCTGTTATGTTATGTGGACTATAGGTTGGGCTTTGAGAGAGTTATTAATTATTACTGTTATCATTATTGTTGGCATTGGAATGTATTTACTCTGCCTGGGATTAGAAATCTGCAACAATAAAGCTCTACCTGATCCCCTTCCAGACTAAAAGTTTTGTTCAGCCCTCCCTTCTTCAGTGTCCAACTTCACTACGAGGGAGGAGGGACTGATTCATTTTGGACAAACAGAAGGTACCATGATTCTATCTGATTTGCTGCCCCTGGCGTACTTCCTGTACATGAACTCTTTAAACATTTTAGCTTGCATGTTATATTTTGGTTATTAGAATATCTTATTTCTACGTTCAAGGTATTGCCCTTATGCCCTCCACCCTCCGTGGTATTTGTAGCAGCTATTTAGCCTGTGTCATCTGCTGTTTGGACAAGCCTGACTTTTGTCCCTTCTCTTAGATGTTTAAATAAAGCCTGGACAATCCTCCGAGCCCCGGACAAGATTTTTCCCAGAGCAATATACACTCTCATTTGTCATTCTTTTTATTAGTTGTCCTTTGGTCTGCTGTCAGGTTTTGACTATGCTTTTCTCTGCTGAGAAATTACTCGTTACTACTCAATCAGTCTATTCTGGCTATATTCGGCACATTAGATTGTTTAAAATATAACTTTAGTTGTATTTAACAGCCACAAACAATTCAATAAATTTCTGTTAATCACCTACTCTGGGCAAGGTTCTATGCTCCTTGCTGGGGACACAAAGACAGATAGGTGTGACATGGGTTCTGTTCTTAAGGATCTTGAAATTGAATGGAAGTAAATGAAAAGTCCACAGATAACTGTGATAAACTGAGATGAAGATGGCTTTAAAATGAAGGGCTAAGCACCCATTTGAAATCCGAGGAGGGAGGGGAATAATTTTAACCTAGACAGGCAAGGGAAACATCTAGGCTGGATCTTGAAGAAAATCATGTTGGGGAAAACTTCAACAGGTAAAGAAGTTCATTTCAGGTATGGGTTACAAGGTAAAAAGAGGCATGCATGAGGAAGAGAACAAGGGATGGAGAGTGGTTGATTTGACTAGAATATAGACTGTGAAGAGGAACACCTTTCTGTGTGCCCTTGGCAAGGTCACTTCATCTTCTCAGGCTTCAGTTACTCCATCTGTATAATTGACAGGATTGGACTAATTAGTCTCTGAGTTCCTTTCTAGCTCAAGACCAATGATGCTACTATGAGATAACACCTGGCCAGACAGTCTGTGAAACTCCATACTTTCTGGAAATAAAATCAGATCATCATAATATATATACATGCTTTCTCTTTACCTTTCCTTTCAAAGAAAAAGCTGAGTTATGAAATCAAAGTACGGAAAAGTTACATTCTAATTCTTCAGTGGGTCCATGATCTCATTGATACAGGTAACAGGCATCTTCTCCTCCTGTGTGATTCTTGTCCATCTTATAGAGTTCCTCCATCCAACAGCTACTCAATATTTTAGAGGCTTTCCTTTTTTATTTTTTAGTCTTTTTAATTTTTCTTGGGTATCAAGATAGTTGTTATTGAACTTTACATGCACATACAGAGAAATTTATATCCCTATGGGGAGAACAGTAACACTTCCCTTCCAGAGGACCAAATGAGAAAGTGTTTGTAATTTGAATTCCATACAACAACCCCAAGAGGTAAGTGCCATTATTATTTCATTTCATATTATATTATTATAATATATCATATATCATATGTAATATATTAATTTTATTTCATTTCATTATTTTAGTTTAACACATGAGGAAACTGAAGCAAACAGGGTTAACTGACTTGCCCAGGGTCACACAGCTAATGACTGCCTGAGGCCAGATATGAATGTGTAGAGATGAGTCATCTTGATTTTTTTTTAAATAAGGGAACTACTCCTTCTACCGTATTATAATTATGATAAACATTAAATTTTGTGAGAAATGTGGTCCTGTATTTGTCAATTTAAGTTAAGTAATTCCAGCTATTTTTCCCCAGATGCATTATGAAAACCTCAAATTAAAAAAGGCATGTTTTACAATGAAATTTCAGAGTCACTGGAAGAAAAATGAAAGCATCAGCAAATATGAGCTGTCCTTATCACCTTTCTATCCATCCAAAGGACAGGATACTTAATGTGTCATGACACAATTGTATCCTGTATTATTTTAATATCGCTGCTCTGCATTTGGTTTTAGCCCAGAAAACCATGGGTATTTGGAGGGATCTAGAACCTTAGTCAGCAAAATACAGGAAAGAGAAATCTTCCTTGGTTGGCACATTATAGAAAGTGAATTAAAGGTCAGACGTTATTCAACATTAGAAGTGCTGCTATAGTTTAAAAACGAATGCACAGCAGTACTGGTGGTGAGTTCTGAAATTCAGTTTACCTCTATTATAGAGGCAGGCAATAAATCTGTCACTTTGTATGGCAGAGAACACGGTGCCTTCTGTCCATTATAATTAAAAGCATACAAGGCATTATTTGGGTGTTGCGAATAAACTTATCCAATGGAAGTCAGATATTGGTCAGAAACCACAGAGTAGTTTTATTTTTATGAAGTTTTAAAAAAAAACTGATATAGAGAATTGGATTTTTCACGTTCTGCTGTTATTTTTGTCTAGCTCCTTGCATTGTTGCACAAATTCCAAATCTAGGGCAGAATTCTATAATGTATTAGTGAGCAAACACTGTCACAATCTAAAAGAAAATTAAAGTAATACTTTATATGCATAAGATATTTCTGGTAGGGAGGTCAAAGACCTTGACAGACAATGGTCTCATGAAACGATCTGTTACCATGGTGAAGAAAGCAGGGTGATATAGTGGGAAGAGGATTGCAGGAAGGACACTGGTAATCTGGAGAGAATCCAGAGGAAGTTGATTAGGATGAATAAGGGCTTTGAATTCATGCCGTAAAAGCATCAGTTGAAGAATATGGTGTGTTTAGCTTGGAGAAGAGAAGACTTAAAGTAGGAGGCACAGGGGAAGTTTAGTAGAAAGATATAATTCAAGTATTTGAAGTCCTGTCATATGAAAGATGGGTCAGACTTGTTTGCATGGCCCAATGAGATTAGAACTAGAAGCAATGGGTGGGAATTGTAGACAGACAGATTTAGGCTTAAAGTAATGAAAAACTGGGACAATTAGGTGTAACAACAAGCACCCTAACATACCCAGGATGGCTGCTAGTACAGGTTCTTTGATCTGCTGTTTCAAAGAAAAGCAACTTTAAAAAGGTCAATAATCTTACTTTAATTACATATATCTATATCTATATCTATTTCTTTCATTTAGTTCAGGGGAAAAAGTCAGCACCCTGAACTTCAGAGAAAATACAAACAGAAATTATAAGCAGAAAAAATACAGATAGAGAAAATAACACAAGTCAACAGACAGAGTTTCTACTTGTCTGACCAAAGCTATATATACATAGTTACCAGAGAGAGAAGCACCAACATCTGGGTTTTCAAAGCCAGGGTGCTCTTTAATGACTACCCAGAGTCTCTTCTGGCCAAATCACAGAAACACTCTTCCAATGAATAAGCCCCAAAGCAAAAGCTCACCTCAAAGAATATATACCCTCCTTCAGAGCCAGAGGGCATTACAACCCTTGTGACCCACTGCCTAATTACAAAGTAAAAAAAGGTGTTACATTTTTTTAATTACAAAAAAAAAAAGGGCCTTCCAGAGAAACAATTCTCCTAATGAAGCTTCTCCTGTTGGACTCCACATGAGGCCTATTAATGGGCAGGGAAGATCTTCAACTTCCATTACCATTACACTAGGTGGCCCAGTGGATAGAGTGTTGTGCCTGGAGTCAAGGAGACTCATCTTCCTGAGCTCAAATCTGACCTCAGACAGTTAGCTCTATGATCCATGGCAAGTCTTTTATTCCTGTCTGGCTCAGTTTCTTCATCTGTAAAATGAGCTAGAGAAGGAAATGGCAAACCACTCCAGTATCTTTGCCAAGAAAACCCCAAATGGGGTCCTAAAGAGTCAGACACAATTGAAAAAGTAACTGAACAACAACAAAGGAAAAACTTCACAGCAACTGGAGCTGTCTAAAAGTGAAATTGACTTCCTAGGGAGGCAATGAGTTCCTCTTCACTAGAGATCTTCAAGAAGAGGCTAGATGAACATTTAATTATGGTGAAGAAGGGTTTTTTGTCCTGGTGTGAGTTGGACTAGACAACCTCTAAGGTCAGTCCTAACTCTGAGCTTCTATGACTGCAGGAACTGGTTTGGTATCAGAAGGTATGGATTTGAATACTGGCTCTGTTACCTGTTAGCCATGTGACCACAGGTAAGTCACTTCTCTTCTCTGAGCCTGTGTCTTTTTCTGTAAAACTGAGATAATGATACTGAGACTACCTACCTCACAAGAGGGATGTGAGCCTCCACTGAGATGATGTATATAAAGCACTTTGTAAATGTAAACTCTTATTACTAATGAGAAAGTCACACATTATTTTATCTCATTCATTCTTCTTTCTGACTGCTACCACCCTAGGCCAAGTTCTTATTGTAACACTCAGCTTGGTTGCTTTATTTCCAGTCTCTCCAGATTCAGTTCAATTCAGATAAATTCAATAAACACGTTACCAAGTATCTCCTATATGAGAAATAGTGTGCTATTTTCTGGGACTGATACAAAGCATATGTACAGATACAGAATAAAAAATGTATTTTTGGACTGGGCCAATATGGGGATTTGTTTTGCTTGACTATCCTTGTATAATAAAAGGGTTCTGTATTTCTCTTCCTTCCTTCCTTCCTTTATTTTACCTTCCATTTTGCTTTCTTCTTTCCTTCTTTCCTTCCTTCCCTTCTTTCTTCCCTCCCTACCCTCCCACTCTCTTTCTCCTTCCAGTGGGGGAGGAAAAAATGTTTGATAATTGAGAAAAAAAATTGTTAAAAATAAAACACTTATTTCACCCTATCATTCCCCTGTTGAAGAACCTACAATGGCTCACTGCTGACTGCCACATCATGTTCCAATTCCTTGGCAGCATGGAAGTAGAAAGACTGTTGAATCTGGAGTCAAAGATGTCTTTTAGCATCCTGGCTCTGCTCTTAGGTGCTTCTGTAAACTTGGGCAAGTTTGGTGAGGCCTCTCTGGGCCCCAGTAAACCTTATCTATAAAATGAGGGGATTGAGCAAGATAATCTCAACATTCCCTTCCAGCTCTTAATCAAATGGGATAAAACGCATGTGAAATATTTTGCAAAACCTTAAAGTGCTAAAATGTGACCTACGGTTGCTGCTGCTATTAAATCTATAATTCCATGATCCTTTCATTTTTAAGGTCCTCTGTAATGCATCTCTATACTATCTATCCAATTTTCTCTCTCATTATTGGCTACAACACATCATCTCTTCTAGTTAGTTAAGTCTTTACAGTATTTCCAGCACATACCATATTATTTATGTCCACATGATTTTGCTGAATCTATTCTCTGGCTAAGAACGCCCTTTGTACTTCTTCCTACATATCTCACAAGTTTCAAGTTAGATCCATCTTGTTTCATGTGTCTTTCATTGATCATACAACAACTATATCTCTCTTCTCTGAATTCCTGTTGTACTTACATCTCAGACTTCCAGTTTAACATTTAGTTCTTCTCTATTTGCTTCTGATTTCCTGGACAGAGAGCAAGGTCCCTCAGAATCAGGGCAATGTCTTATACTTCTTTTGTGCCCTCATAGTATCTAGCTCATTGCTAGTCCCATACTTGTTTGTCCACTGTTTTTCAAATAGGACCAATGACACCACAGGAGATATCTTGACTTATGTGTGAATTAGATTTAATAGAGGCAGAGTTGTGCAAAGTTGTCAGCCTCAGTCTCTCTTCCTAAGTCATCAAAGTTCAGTGGGAAGACAAAAGTCAGGACAACTGGTGATGGCCTGGAATACAGTGGATGACCTTGGTATCTTTCATGTCTGACCAAGCTCTAAGCACTCCAAAGCACTTGTTTCAGTCACTTTCATAGCCATTGGAACAAATTGTTCTCATCCACCAGGGAAAGTCTTCACATGCTTGGGGTAGACATCCCCTTAACTCACTGACAGGTTTGAGGCCTATTGGTTACCCTCAACCTAATTTAGCCTGCCTGTTGAGAAGGTTTTACCAGGGTATGGCCACTGCACATGCTACAGCTTTTTGGAGCCTTGGGAGAAGGTAGATATGGTGGAAGAACAGCCCTGAAAAAGGCTCAGCAAGCCCTCATACCAGAGGCGCTAGTCCTTCCTGAGCACCCATACACCCCAATTCCATAGTAGTTGCTAAACAGTTATTAATTGACTAACTGACAGAGGAAAAAACAGGCTAGAAAAGCTAGGTGATTTTCTTAACTCATACAACGTGTCACCACAGAGGCAAGAAGAACCCTAAGGACATCTGTATCTCAAGTTATTATTCTACTCGGGGCACTAATGCCTCTTATTTTGTTATTAAAATAGATCTTGTTTTCAATTTTTAAATCCACACAGTTTAGGAATATCTAATCCAATTAGTTCCTGGGAAAATCTCTGAATGAAAACCCTAAACCTGAGCTAGAAATATCTTTGGATGGAGAATTTTTATTCAAGTAAAAATAAAATACAAATTCATTCCATTGATTCAGCATTCCATTGATTTGCAAGCCCACATTGCATATACAGAGCCTTGGGGTGGGGGCGGGGGTGGGGGCAGGGCTTGTTATTGCCATGTTTCAGAATAGGGAAAGAGAAGTGGACCGTCATCTCCCAGATGTTCAGCCAGTCAAAGTGGACAGATAACGTCATTTCTAGTCAGCTATCTGGTATCTTGATCATGAATCTCTGCTTCCCCCTGGTGGTAGATAACTGTATGATGATAATGATTATTGGGATGATTATAATTTACATTTATGGTACTTCAAGGTTTTAAAAGTATTTTCCTAACAATAACCCTGTGAAGCAGGTTATGCAAATATAATTATCCCTGTTTTACAGATAAACAGTATACCAAGAGCAGAAAAATGGAGAATGAATGAAAAGAGAATCGCATAGCTGGAAGGGACCATAGAACTCATCTGGCTTACCACAGTACTAGATTTGGAATCACAGGTCCCAGTTTCAAACCCTAGCTCTGCTATTTAGACCCCATGTGTAGTTTCCTCATCTGCAAAATGAGAGAAATTGGATTGGGTGGCCTCTGAAACTCCTTCCATTTCAAATTCTATGATATTAAACCCTCTTAATTTTACAGACAAAGAAATTTCAGATCAACAAGAGTAAATGATATATTTAAATTTACGTTGATAGCAGAACCAGGACCTGAATGCAAATCAGACTCTCGGTCTATTGCTCTTTGCTTTGGAAATCGTCCTTCAGCTACTGCCTTATCCAAGAAGCCTTCTCATATTCTCCAAATTGAAAGTGACATTTTTCCTCATATGTTTTGTGTACTTTGTCTCAATCTCTTCTACTTCTCAAATATTTCCTGGATTTATCTTACAGTTAAATAACAGTTCAACACAGTACATTCTTACATACCATGATGAAGTCTCATGGATCTTTAGAGATCCTGGTTTTCCAGTCATTGCCTACCTGATTGGTTAGCTGACTGACTGATACATAAAGGAGAAAACAGGTCAAAAGAGCTAGGTGATTTCTTGACACTGTCATTTCTAGGTTTTTTGATACCATCATTTCTATTGCCCTGAGACAGCAGATAGTTCCAGAATTCAGAGTTGAAAGTGACCTCTATTAATCTATTTAGTTCAATAAGAATAAAAATCTCTCTATGTATATATATATATATATATATATATACACATATACATACATACATATACACATACATGTGAATGACATGACATATGGTTAGTCAATATGTGCCTGACGACCTCCAGTAAAGGGGTATCTTTTACCACCTTCTGGGACAGTCTATCTTGGATAGCTTTAATTGTTAGAAAGTTTTGCCTTACGTTAAACCAAAATCTGCTTCTTTCTAGTTTCATAGGCTTATAGGTTGGAAGGGATGTCACTTTATTTGATGGGCTAACTGAGGCCCGAAAAGGTTAAGGTCACACAAATAGCAAGTGAAAAGGGTCACAAATAGAACCCAAATTCTCCGACTTTGAATCTAGCCTTCTTTCTACTGTAATATGATTAACCCATTTGATTTTTTATTACTCTTGACTCACATTGAGTTTGCAACCTATGAAAATTTCCAGTCTTTTCTACACAATTATCTAGGTTATACATCTCCCATACATATCTTGTGCTTTGTGAAGATAATTATTTTGAATCCAAATGTTAGGCTTTATTATTTTTTAAATTCCACCTTATTGGATTTAAAATATCATTAGCACTTACTGAGAGCCTTTTGAATCCTGATTCTGTTAAAAAGTTGTTCTTCCCATCTTCCTGTCATCCATAGGTCTGTTAAGAATGCCATCTAGCTCTGGATTCAAGTCATTGATAATTTTTAACAGAGTAGGATAAAAGATAAATCCTTGGGCACAACATTAGATATTTCTCTGGGTTAACTCCTGGTTCAATAATAGCTTTTGTCATCAATACAACCCAGATAAATAATATATAATGTTGTAAAAGGGAGTCAAAAGAGGCTTGCTGGATTCTAGTTAGAAGTGAGAGTTAAGAGAAGGAAGCAGATGAACTGTTTTTAAAATCTAGGTATTTTACTTATTAATACTTTAATAATAATTAGTAATTATTTGTGTTATAGTTATCTATGTTTGTCATATTCCTCATTATACTGCTCTGTGAGAACAAGGATTCTGTCTTAGCTAAGCTTATCTTTGCTAGTACCCAAAACAGTGGTCTGCAAAAAGTAAATGATTAATAAATGTTTATTGAATTCATATTTGCTCTGATAGTTAACCCAAAAGTGCTAAGTGTCATTATTATTAACAATCTTGCTCAGGCTAATCCTTAAATTTGACCTATGTAGAGCACAAGCAAGCTGCAATGTGTTTCCAAATACAAAAACAATACAGTAAGGAAAGGAGGTGGCCCTGCCTTGTAGGAAGAGTGATGAATAACAAGAAGAAAGTCAGAGTTGCAGAGATTTCTAGGAAATACTGCAGGACTTAAGAGACCTACAGTGACTCCAACACACTTTCTATGGAAGATTTATAGGTTAAGTGCCAGGACTGCACAGAATGAGAAGACTTGGATGGGCTGCAATCTGCAGTGATGGATGGAGAACTTACTCCCTGAGATCTCAGGTTTCAAGTTGAAATAAATAACCTCAGCAAATTTATTGGAACCTTATTCAACTCTCCCTGGCATTCTGTAGAACCACTAATGTAGCACAAAATGGAAAATGTGCATGTGGTTCCTGTTAGTGATTAGACTAATCCTCTTGTAAATTTCAAACACAGGTTAATTTATTATGAGGAAGCTTCTATATTTATCTAGGTTACTTGGTCAAGAAGGAAAATGAATTTAAAAAATATGAAAGGTGGCAACTTAATTTTTTTAAATTATATTTTGTACCAGGGTTTTGGGCACCATTAAGAACTGAAATTATCAGAAAAACAGGTACTATGGCCAGCAGCCATTCTAGCAGAAATGGTATCTTGCCTGATGTTATAAAGAAAAAAAGCAAAGATTTATGCATACATAAACTGCATATATTTATTATGGTGGTATTAATATATAATACATGCACATTTTAGTGATATTAAATGGAAGCCATGCTAGCAGTGAAGAGTAGCACTTTAATTTTTGGGGGGAAGAGAGCTTTAATTTTGTATCCTTACAGCTGAGTGCTAGGACTCTTTGGAACATCTCTCCCACCTTTTCCCTATTTCTTCCTTGATTTCTCTTTTGTGTCTCTTCTTCAAGAGGCAGTTGGAGTTACGTGACTTGTCCACAGGCACACAGCTAGTGTCAATTGTATGAGGTCAGATTTGAACTCTGGTCCTCCTGACTTCAGGGCCAGGGCTCTATCCACTGTGCCACCTAGTTGCCCCTTTCTTTATTCCTCTCCCCTTCTATCTTTGAGATTTTTCCCTCCTCAAACAGGGAGAAGCTATTTCAGTTTCTTTTTCTCATGCTTAATCCACAACATAATATGACATGCATTACCTGGTTTGGGATCAATTAGGATAAGAAAAACCACAGCTCTGTTTTCAGAGTAGCAAATAGACAAATTTGTCTTTAAAAGATAAGGGCGAAATCAGAAAAGATGAACAGGAAGCAAGGGTTTTAAACAATGATTTGCTAGTTTTTTCAAATTCCTGTGTGGGGGGGGATTTCATACAAAAGCTGTAATATCATGGAATCATAGAATTTTAAAGTCTGGTTTTAAATGTTCTCAATGAAATGAAACAAGCATTCAGTTATCAGCAAAGGGAATTTAAATTGCCAAGAGAAAATTGCAATAATAATGTTTTACATAATTTTAATAGACTTTCCTTTAGTTCTTTTTCTTTTATCTAAACCTAGGAGGCAGCCCTGTAAGATAAATTTTCCATCTGAAAATATTCTCCTAACTGCACAGTCTTGTTGTTGGTCTTATATTGTACTCTCTGTCTCTGTCTCCATAATTCCTAGATAAGTTTTAGAAGTACTGTGACCTTAAGTCCAGACTTTAAATATTCCTAAAAAAGAAATCATTTTTCTCTTATTGTTATGTTTTTAATGTTACATTTTACTAGGAATCTTCAACCTTTTATGAAAAGAGACTCCTTTTAATTTCCTTCAAGACTTTCTGTCATGGTATATTACAGTATGTCTTTGTCTTTGTATCTGTGCATGTGCATGTATGTATGAGAGGGAGAGACAGACAGAGAGAAACAGAGAGACATAGAGATAGAAACAGAGAGACAGAGACAGAGACTGACAGCAAAATTTCTGGCCAAGACAGGGCAATGATACTTTGAACTTTGCTACCAACCAGGAATACCAGAAAATTTAAGGGAGAGAAGAGTTAAGGTTAGCAACAGGTGAGGGGGATGATGATGATAGCATCTGTTTAAGGAGGCATCACACAAGAAAGAATTTGATGGCTAGCCATATATTCCTAGCCACTGTTTGGAGGTCTTTGAAATTAACCTAAATTGTAATATAGTCCTTGTTATCCCCTTTGCCAAAGCCATGGGCAAACTGGGAGTCAAAGCTCTGCTGTCCAGGATGGAATATTTGCTCTGTTATGACCCACAGGGTAAGAAGGGGATGAGTCTCAAAGAGACAGTGATATTTCCTTTCTCTATGTCAAGAAGGTGAATTAAACTGAGTCACCCATTTGTGAGGTAGATATTGAGCATGAGATTTGACTGGGAATAAGAAGAGCTTCTGAAGAATGGAAATGATGACAAAGTCTGATAGTGATAAATTCCTTCCCCCAATCCTCCCATGAGAAAACTCTTGTGAAAGTCACATTTTGCTTCTGCCTTTTTTTCTTGACCGAATTTCACTCACAAAGAGAATGTGTGTAAGTATATACACACATGTACATATCTATCTATCCATCCATCCATCTATAGCTTATCTATCTTATGATAAAAATAAACACATAAAAAATATTATATACATACATAAAATATACCTAATAGCTAACAAATAGCAACATTTATATAGCACTTAATATATGCCCGCACTACTTTATAATTTATTATCTCATTTGATCCTCACAACAACCTTGGGAGGTAGGTGCTTATTATTATTCCCACATCTCCATAATATCCCCATATCATTATCCCTGTGATTTTTTTTTTCCTGCTTAGAAGTTGGAAAATGATTTAAATTTGTTTTTTGTCCTGTTTCTTTTAAGCAGAATGCCTAGCATGCATTGAAGATACTTGAATTGCCAAAAAAAATTAATTTTGTTTTTTCTTGAATATTCATTTATTCCTTTATAGCTTTGAGTTTAGAACTGAATCTAATTAAGCATTTGTTACTTTTTACAAGAATTATCACTTACCAGATTAAAAGTTTAATTTGTATTTTTAAAATTGTAACTTTTAGTATACATTGTTCTTTTAATGTTGCTTTTTTTTTTTGCCTTTTCAGCTTTACTTTTGTTTTGAATGCTTTTGCTACGTTTGGATTTCATTTATTTCGGATTTCTTTTGTTTTTCTTTTCTTTCTACTTATCTACATTTTTGCTGTTGTTGTTCAGTCCTTTTTTAGTTGTGTCCAACTTTTCATGACCCCTTTTGGGGTTTTCTTGGCAAAGATACTGGAGTACTTTGCCATTTCTTTCTCCTGCTCATTTTACAGATGAGGAAACTGAGGCAAGCAGGGTTAAGTGACTTGCCCAGGGTAAACAGCTAATAAGAATCTGGGGCCAGATTTGGATTTAGGAAGGTCTTCCTGATTCTAGACCTAGCACTCTGTCCGCTCCCACCTAACTGCCTTTTATCTTTACGTTGTCTAATTGTATACCTCTCTATGTGGCACTGGCCTATGAATGAATGCTTGTTATTTCATTGTGCTAACAAGAACACTACTATTTAACAGAAAATGGAATGCTGGTGCTATTATTGCTGCTAACTTGCATATCTGTCTTTGTGATATTTGCTAACACCAAATGTTTTAGCACCCTGTAGCATCTGCATAATTTAAAATTGATCAACTAGTATAATTTTCCTTTGATAACTTGTCAAATATTGGTATTATAGATCACTATTGTTAAAATATATTTTCATATATTATGTGCATTAATATTTTCAGTTCAAATATTTTATTTTACTCATTCAACGGCTTTCTCATTTACCTTCAGGATCAAATAGATTTAATATTGAAATATTACTTAAAGTTCTTTACCACTTAACCTTCTCCTACATTTCCAGGTTTTTTATACATGATATCTTCTACCTCTATAATTTGGCCATACTGGCCCACCTGCTGTCCCCAACAGAGAGTACTCTGCCTCCCATCTCTGGGTCTTTGTACTGGCTGTTTATTATGCCTGAGATGTCTTCTCTGCTCACTGTCACCTTCTAAAACCTCTGACTCCAAGAGTAAACTCAAATGTCACTTTGTATGGGAGGCCCTTTGTAGTCCCCTCATCTCCCCTCTAAAGTCACCACCTACTACTCTGTTTATACCTTGCTTGTACTTATTTATTTACATACCATTTTCCCCATTAGAATGTAAGTCCCTGCAGACAGGGACTGTTTCTACCTTTCCTTGTTAAATTTAGCCTTTGGTACCACTGCCTGGCATATGTTGTTGAATTGTTTCAGTCATGTCTGACTCTCTGTGACCCCATTTGGGGCTTTCTTGGCAAAGATACTGCATCTTGGCAAAGATACTGTCATTCCCTTCTCCAGCTCATTTTACAGATGGGGAAACTGAGGCAAATAGGGTTACATGACTTGCCCAGGGTCACACAGCTAGTATCTGAGGCTAATTTGAACTCTGGTCCTCCTGACTCCAGGTCCAACAATCTATCCACATAGCTACTCCACCTTGGCATATAATAAGTGCTTAAAAAACATTTGTGATGGATTGGTTTATCCATGACCTCCTATAAATCTTCCAAAGAGTCCTCCTGAAAGGACTGTCTTGGGAGGAAGTGGATTAGAGGGCTTCAGTCAAAGAATGGATTAGCAATCTGTCAGAAAAGTCATAGAAAATATTTCTATTCAGATACTACTCGTACTTTGAACTCTCTTCTAACTTTGAGATCCTCGAATTTTACCTAGCTCAGTTGCTTTTTCTCAGAGCAGGCCAATGGGGCCAGTGTCAATAGTACAGAAAAGGTTCTTCAAGGTTTGCATAATATCTCATATTTGTAGAGCATTTTATTCTTCTCAAAGTGTTTGTCATACCATATGACCAGTATAGATATTCCTCAAGAAAGAAGCGGAACATTTTTAGAGAGATAAAAGAATCATGGGTTTTGAGAGTTAGAAAGCAATTAAGGGGTCATCTAGTCTGACCCTTACTCTAATGGAATCCTCATTACAATCTACCTGACAAGTGGTTGTCCCATCTCTGCTTGAAGAACTTTGGGGAGGAAGGAATCCCAGTCCACTTTTGGAGAACTTGAATTCTTAAGAAGTTTCTTGGGAAAAATTTCTTTAAAAAAATTTGTATTAGTACATTTTTATGCCTTAATAAATAGAGTATAACAAACAGATTAAGGAGCCAGCATGGCACAGAACTGTGGCATCAAATGCAAATAGAGATGAGGGTTGGGAAAAATTTGTAAAGAAATTTAGAGATATCTAAAGATACTGCAGTATCTTTACCAAGAAAGCCCCAAATGGGGTCACAGAGAGTCAGATATGACTGAAACAATTCAACAACAACATATGCCAGTCAGTGGTACCAAAGGATAGCATGCTGGAGACTTTCCTTCAAGGTTTGTTTTTTTCTAAAATTAACATTCCAGGTAACACCAGGGCAGCACTTGGGCTACCCATCTCTGATCACTCCACTAAACAAAGAAAATAAATGCACTTAGTAAATGATTAATATACCTTGGAGACTTATCTAGTTGGGGAGACAGGATACCTGCGTGAAATGACAAATAACAACAGAAGGAAGCATATCCTAAATGAAAAATAAGTGGTTGAATATGCTTAATAATACCAGGTCAGAGTTTAAACCTTTTTTAGGGGAAAAAATAGGTCCTATTTGCATATGTGTTTTCTTGTGATAGCCCTTTACTTTTACCTTAGACCTTCAGGAGTGCTGAATACTTGATTACATAAAAAAAATAATAGTATAGTACAAAAAGCATACTCTCATATTTCAAGTCCATTTCATGTTAACATGCCTAACCTTCTTTTTTTGTTTGTTTGTTCTTTTGTTTTTTTTGGAGGGGGTAAGGCAGGACTTTTGGGGTTAAGTGACTTGCCCAAGGTCACACAGCTAGTAAGTGTTAAGCATCTGAGGTAGGATTTGAATTCAGATCCTCCTGACTCCGGAGCCAGTGCTCTATTACTGCATCACCTAGCAGCCCAACATGCCTGACTTTCAATCAGGATTGATAGCCAAGAAAGCCTAGTTTAATTTAATAAACTTAATCAACTAGGTCTCTTGACTTAATTGAAACTAGTGAAGAGATCAGTGCATAAATAGCAGAGTAGTTGGTCCTTTATAAACTAGGAATTTGAGGGATCTGCTGTTTAATCAGATCAAATAAAACATACAGACCACTGTCCTTCCCCTGATGGAGCTACCTCAGGCTGGAGATGCAACCCACAGGCCAACCTGGAACTGAACCAATCTCCTGATGTGGAACCAGAGTGAAGATCCACTTACCTCAATATTTTCCTACCCCTTCCCTCCCTCCAATGACAGTTTATGAAGTCAACAATTCAGATTTCAGAGACCGGGTCTTGATTTTCCTCTTGGGGTGGCTTTTTTAGTAAAAAAAAAAAATTATTCCTATCTTTTGTTTTTATATCTCTTATATCACCCAAAATGTTCTGAAGGGTCATCCTTCACAACAAAGAATAAGGAGGGCAAAATTTCTCTATGTTAATGTTGACAAAGTTTGACATTATCTGTAGTATTCCTGGCCCTTATACTCCCCTAACTCTGCAAAGAAGAGAGGTGACTTCTTCTGTCTTTTCCTTGGTGCCCTTCTTTGGTCATTTCACAGCATTCAGTTTTTTGCTTATTGTTCTTTTCATCATTTTCATTGTTGTAGTTGTGTATATTGTATTCCAGTTTAATTCACTTCACATCGGTTCATATGTCTCCCCATGTTTCTCAGTATTTATCATTTGAGTGCAGTAGTATTTCATTATATTTAGGTACCATAATTTATTTAGCTATTCTGTAATCATTGGACTTTCTATCGGTTTATAATAAATTACTACTCTGAAAAGCTATGGATATTTCAATGTTCATGAGACCCTTTTACTCATTGACCTCTTAGAGGTAGTGCACGCCTATCAGTAGGATCTCTGTGTCACAGGACAGGGACATTTTAATCATTTGCTTCATCAACAATGTGTTGAATTCATCATTTCAAAAACCTTTTAAATAATGGCTTTTCCAATTTTCTTCATCATCTCTTCCAACTTGTTGGGGGTGAGGTAAAACTTCAGAGGTGTTTTGATTTCCATTTTTCTTATTACTGATTTGGAGCATTCTTATATCTTTTGACCACTTATCTTTTGGGGAATGGCTTCTGGTGTTTATATTTCATTCAGATGCTTATATATCTTAGATATCAGAACCTTCTTAGAGTTAAAAAAAGACTTTTCCCCTCATTGACTATTTTCTGTCTTATACTAATTGCATTAATTTTGGTTGTGAAAAAATGATTTTCAATTTCATGTAAGTTGAAATGTAACAATCTAGATCGACTCAATCCTGGGTTTGCTTAAAAAAAAATCACCTTTGTGGGGCAGCTAGGTGGTGCAGTGAATAGAGCACCAGCCCTGGAGTCGGGAGGACCTGAGTTCAAATCTAGCCTCAGACACTGTTATGGTCAGGAAACAGTTAAGTAATACTCTATGGAATTAGTAATCAGCCAAGCGAAACTCTATGAACCTGGGAAGCCTCGCTAGAGTAATTTATCTTTACCTGGGAAGCTGGCCTAGAGTAATTTATCTTTTTCTTGCTCAGTCGCCATGCCCTGTGCCCCTCCGCTTACCCTACAGACCCCCTCCGCTTGCCTTAGTAATCGCTTGTTTGTATCTATATGACAACCTGCTTAGTAACCAATTGTGTTAGTTAGATACGTAAATCAAAGAATGTATAAAAGGTTCTCCACCCCTGAACTCGGGGCTGCTCCCCCTTTAATTGGCATGGAGTAGCCCCAGCTGGTAAATTAAAGCTCCTTAAAACTTTTTAATTCGGACTCTGTGGTCACTTTGTTAAAACTCGTCAAGTCATGTCATTTCATTTCAACACTTAACGCTTTCTAGCTATGTGACCTTGGGCAAGTCACTTAACCCCAACTGCCCTGTCTTCCCCCCTCCAAAAAGGAAAAAAAAAAGTCACCTTTGGAGTGTGACTTCTATGATTCCCTTTCCCTTTTTACAATGAAGAGTAATGATATTTGACATTCTTGGGTCACTGAGGCAACAGAAAATAAGCCAAACTACCTTAGAAATTTTCATATAGCCTTGTTAATTGCTATTTTACCTGACTAGCTGTGGCTGGTCCTAGGGAAAAGAGTGAAGCAAGGGAAATTGGCTGCAACATTTTAATCCTGGGTTTCAGCAGACAATTTGTAGATGGCACAGTGGAGAGAAGTCAGAAAAACCTGAGTTTAAATCCTACCGCTGATGTTTATTAGCTGTGTAACTTTGGGCAAGTGTAACAGCAAGCACCCTAGCATACCTAGGGCGGCTACTAGCACAGGTTCTTAGATCTGCTTTTCTAAAGGAAAGCAACTCAAAATGGGTTAACGGTTTCACTTTAATCAATCAAACATATATCAGTAACCTAGTTCAGGGGGAAAAGGCAGGACCCTGAACTTCAGAGAATACAAACAGAAGTTACAAACAAACAGAAAAACAGATCAGCAGACGGCTTCCAGCGTCTGACCCTTACATCAGTTACCTAGTCAGTTACCAGAGAGGGAAGCACCAACATCTGGGTTTTTCAAAGCCGGGGGGCTCAGCGGCTGCCCAGAGTCTCGTCTGGCCAAATCACACAACTCTTCTCAAAGTGAGCCCCAAACCAAAACCTCACATCAGGGCATATATATAGCCTTCTCCTGGCTTGGAGAATGTCACAGCCCTCTAGACCCACTGCCCAATCACAAAGCTACAAGGCACGGGCATTCCTGGAAAACAAGCCTGGCGCCACAGGCTCCACGTGACCACATTCAGCCTATTAGGGAACAGAGTATACTTTCAAATATCCAAGGGTCCTCAGAGTCAC